>JANEHU010000360.1:0-440577 GCA_027563435.1 Nasonovia ribisnigri | reverse complement strand
GTACAGTAGGCTACAACTAGATCACTGTACTATAATGGATGGTATTAAATTTGAATTCAATGATATAATATCATTGTATACGAAAACGATTCTGAGCGGAGACGGTATGTCAGTCTAGGATATTTTAAATTATATTGATATTGTTTTTATACGGTAGCTGCTAAGTTGAATTAATATTATTCATATTATTTAATTATTAACCTTAAATTATCAGTGAACTAGAAAAATATTATAATATATACTTTTACTCATTAAAATTGATTTTAATATGTAATTTCGTCCAAATTTAAACTTAAAATGTCTGAAAAAAATAACTGTGTTTAAATATTTTTAGATTTTTTGTTTACAGTATCTACTATTTATTAGAATCTTTATTTTAAATTTTCAATCCTTAGTTATAAAAACTGACCATTTTATAATTGTTTAATTACAATGATAGATAATTTTCGAGATTTTGATGAATTTTGTCAAAATTCGAACTTTAAATGTTTATAAAAAAATGTGTGCCTATGTATTTTTAATATTTTTCAACTGCTATTATAACAATATATCAGGAACCTTATATTAAATTTTCATTATTTTTGGCCCAACAAATACAATTTTATTGATATTAATAGAAAAAAAAAAAAAATTTGAAAATTGAAATCGTTCGTAAAAAGCTGAAAAACAGTCAAAATATATTAAAAAGTAGATGGTGTATAGAAAATGCTTATATAAACATTCAGTGAAATTTTCATGCATCTACAGTTATTTGTTTTTGAATTGCAACAAATTTAAAATGCTCATAAAAATGTATGTTGACTTGCTTATAAACATTTTTTTCATTGATAAAATTAGGCAAACTTATAAGGATTTTTGTATCACATTTTCAAACCTTAGATTTAAAAAGAAAAATTTTTATGAATTTCTAACTCAAAATAAATTGCACATTTTCGTCATTTTTACGTATTTTGTCAAAATTTGAACTTTGATTACCTATAAAAAAAATTGTGACTACAGATTTTTAATATTTTTCATCTGCCTTTGAAACTATATATTAGAAGCCTACTATTAAATTTTCAAGATTTTTTACCCAACAAATAAAATTTTATTGACATTTATAGAAAAAAAAACTAAAAAAATTGGAAACTGAAAATGTCCGTTAACAGCTCAAAATAAGTAAGAATATTTTGAAAATGCTAGGGTGTGTAGAAAATGCATATATAAACATTCGGTCAAAATTTCATGTCTCTACGGTCATTTCTTTTAGAGTTATACCAAAAACCAAAATCAATTTTGTCGAAAATTGGTTTTCCGTAAAAATTCCCGTTTTCCCCTTAATCTAAAACTAACGAAGTAAATCAGTTACTAATGGTTAAAAATTGAATTGAATGTAAAAATAAAAACACTGGGTGATGGAAGTCGTCAACATTTTTGGACCGACGAGTTCAGTAAAAATTGTCAGTGACAATTCATCAATAAGATTTGGCAGTTGAAGTTGTTGATAGTTATTTTTTACGATTAGAAAAACTACTGACCAATATAATCGGCTAGATAAGGTCAATGACCTAAAAATTCGGTATAACAGTTTTGTAAAATATTAAGCGTGATAACGTATATTACTTATGGGTACAGGAATCGAAGGTTAATATAACAATGCCCTGTAAATGCTATTTAAAATGGTCTACACATTTTCTAGTACGCAAATAAATAATAGTATAATAATATTCCGCAGTTGTGTAAAATGCTTTTCTATTATTTTCTGACAATAATAAAACTGACCGAGCACGGCTATAACTATAATACATATTATTTTAAAACCGAAATAATATACGAGACCTACCCAACACAATATTTTGATGAGGTAGCCTAACAAGAACATTAAAAAACTAGCAGTTTTCAAACGTCACACGACCCGTATAGTAGAGGCAGTTACCTACTATGCCTATGCCTCACGAAAATAATATATAACCCGTTAAATATTATGTTTTAAACGGGAACCTATTTGATGGTTTCTTTCTTTTTTTTTTTCATTATTATTATCAATTATAATGTGCTCTCCGCAGTTGCTTGTAAGACTTGCCCAACCCAACCCTGTGTAACCTAAATAATCATGGAAATTTCATCGTTACGTACTTATGAATTATGACGACTATTCGGTGTAGTTACTGGTTATGGTTTCTAGGAAGCATCACGGGTCCTCCTATTGTTCTCCCCATCGTGCGAATATTTCAGAATTCAGAAGTGATTTATGTCATTCGGTGATACGGTTCACCAGGCATTATGTATGCTCATTTGGTGCGTATGTAATACTCTCCTCATTCTTCTTCTTCTTATTTTTTTTTTATCATCCCGGAGTCAGCTGAGACAGATATTGGTCGGAGCACAATAACATATTATCGTATTTTATGCTTCGAGTTCTATGGTTAATACTATTATGACAATATGTGCAAAATATACATAATATTGTGAATAATGTGATAATATACAAACTATTATACACAACAGTACCAATAACTGTGATTTAATTGAAAATTAAAAACTAGTATTAAATAGTTATTACAGCTTAAGATACATAAGAATCCAAATAACGATAATAACGTAAGAACACGGTACCTATAGAAGAAATTCTTATTCTTATTCCGTGTATGTTTTAATAATTGATACTAATTGTTTTATTTCGTACATGTTAAAATAGGTTAGGTTATTTAAATATTGATGAATAAAAAAACGTTACAACCCAATACGTTATAAAGGTAGTTATTATACTAATTTAAACATTGTTAAATTTAACAACTAAACGAAAAATATCTTGCGACAACTAAAAAGTATAGTTTTACAAATAACTAAAAATTGTAGAAATGTTTAATATACGATATCAGTTAATATTAATCATAATATAAATTAAACATAATATAAGGTATCTAATGATAAATAGATCAAGAATAAATAAAAAAAATTAATATCAATACCGATGGAGTTTACCAATTGTACCAAAAATAACTTTTTTGAGTACCAATATTGCGCCGATGTTGCTCCACGTTTAATTGTGGAGCTAATGTTTAGCGACCGGTAAGTGGTAGTCAAACTGCACCGATTTTATTTTGGCATTAATATAAAATTACAAAACAAACATGTAAAATACTAAACAATTATTGAAACTGCAGAATACATACTTATAAAATATATTTTTAGTTTTTTACAGTAAATTCCTATCGAATGATATCATGTTTTTTTAAACCAGACACTGTTTAAATAAGTAAAAATATAGTAATAATACCTTTACCTAGGTGTAATAATATGCAGTATTTTTTTTGATTTAAAAGTTTTTTCTGGCACATTTATTATATGATTATAATTTATAAAAAACCGTTTATACTATTGTTTTAAAAAAAAATAATATTAATTTTCATATAATAAATTTATTTTTAAATATAACAGTGCGACCGGTCTTTCATTCATCCACTAAAATGCTAAATTAACTCAATAAAATAATAGATTAATATTTTACCAAAACAATTTGTTTATCAGTTCAAATGATGATTTAAAAAATTATATAAATATGCCCAAAAACGAAGCGTTAAAAATAATAATTCATATAACACGTTTATATATTAAAATAGAGTAGGTATGTGGGATAAATATTAGATTTATAATATCTCTATTAATTAATGTGGTGACAGTTTTTTGTCAATAATTTTGACAAGCTTATTTTAAAATATCGTGAAATAATGCAATTTATACGTTACATATAAATTGGCACTCAATATTATAAATTACTATTGACATAATATAAATTATGAAATAATAACACTATTTACATATTATACTCGATGATTGAGTAACATTTATTGACCATATGTATGACAATTAAAATGAGATATTTAATCACTATAGAAGTACTCGGCCATGTGTTTGAAATAGCATAAACATAAAAATTAATAACTTATTAGGTTCAATATGAATTTCCACATGACTTTATATGTGACTGTTAGCTTAATAATACATTTTAGGTATCTCATAGAACCTAAAGCATAAATTATAAGTATCTCACACTCTGTCATTATAACAATAACTAATACATTGTGTTTATAATATTATACGTCTTTAATTTAATTTGATTGAACTAATAAGTTATAGGTATAAGTACACATTTTAAAATAATGAATAAGTTAAACATTTTAATATTGTTTTTGAATTCATTGCAGTTTACGAGTCTTTGTGATTATTTTATTATTAATCCATTTTAATATTACCAAGCCTATGTTCTTTTATTCAATATTTTATAATTTTGGGTATATTATTTAATTACTATTTTAAAGTAATTAATGTATTTTCAGAAGTGTTACAGGCAACGGCGAAATTTATTTGGCGAGGAGAAGAGTTTCCGATGTCACTACTAACTTAGAATTATTTGTTAGTTATTTATAATTAGATAATTGCTCTTCAATTAATGCTTCAATACGGCGTCATAATTACTCATAGGTATATCATATTTACACATCTGATATGAGTACAAGTTTACACTTTTAATATTATATATTATTATCAGTTTACCACTTATCAATTATGATATCATATAATATTATCTTACCAGCAGTCTGCTGTTGTGATGTATTTCGTCGGTGCTTGTACTGTTACGTGCTGTTATAGTAAGTTATTACCATTGATTATTATTTTATTGATAGTACCTGCACACACGATGATAACTGATAGATGAAATTAATACGAAATAAAGTTTATTTTTTAAAACTTCATTTGTCGTGTTTTTCGAATTATAGTAAAATTGTTTCAACTGTTTATTAATTATTTTAGTTGCTTATAAGCATTAAATTCTTTCAATTCCTTGCTATTTTAAAAATACAAAATATAGTCGATATGAATAATTATTGCGATTATGATGATTAAAAGAAAGGAGAGAATATTTAGTTAACTATAATTATATTATATTATACTATACTAAACGGCCTGATTGAAAGCTCGCAGATCCGGAAAAACTAAAAGGACGCCCCTGTTCACAGTAGGTACCTGCAGTGGATCTGAGAGAGTTTCTTTGTACAGTCATTAGGTTGATAAAAAATATGGTATATAAAAAGTCTGGAGTTAAAAATAATATTTAAAAAAATACAACTTTACATAATACATAATATAGTTTTAAAATACAATTATTCACGAGAGTGGACTCGGTTTTGGCCGCGCACCTAATATCCACTCGTAAGAATAATTTATTGTATTTTAAAACAACTATAATATTATGTATCATGTAAAGTTGTATTCTTTAAAATATTTTTAACTTCAGAATTTTTTATTTATAAGTAGGTATGAAATTAAAAATATATGATTAATATTGATCAGGTTCATTAATTTAAAATATTAAGAAAATATTCCGATTAGAGAAACAAAACATAGACAGAAAGATATTTAAAGTATGCATTAATTTACATACCTACCTAGTTACACATGATTATCATACTAGTATTATTTATGATTAATGATTATTATATCAGTTACTAGTTACTTATATTATTAAGTAGAAAATCATTTTTGATAAACAAACATAATCATAAAAGTTGTATAGTTAATATTATATTATAATAGAATTATAAGCTAATGATGTGATGGGGTAGGGGGGGGGGGTGATATCCTAATTAAACGTAGCTCCCTCCGGTTAGTAGTGCTAAATAACCTAAAGTATATTTTCAAACTTTCAAAACAGTAACTGTGAATTTATTTACTAGATTAATGTCTTCGCAGACCTCCTGGCATAGTCGGAACTATATGCCTTTTTCAGAGCTACTATGACGATAGACGAAAGATCTAGAAATCAAAATATAAATAACGCAGTACACAAAAAAAATTATATTTTTATTACGAGTCCAATACCTATCAATATTAAAACTGCTATATAACATTATTATAATCGACGATTATTTTATCTGTTGTCATGAAGTGGTCTAAATTATTAGCTCATATTATAACACTCGCTTAAATTTTAATAGCACTGCTTACCTATATACCTAATATTATGATTTATGACAATTTGGTCAATATAGATAACATTTTCAATTCAATTATTATAATTGCACAACACAAAATTAGTACCGATACGCATATATCATATTAAATATAAAATGTTTATTAATACATGCTAAATAACTCAGAACATAAGTTTTTTTCTAGATCTCCGATTTCGAAAATTCAAATATAATATGATCTGCAACGTATTGTAATTTACCGTGTAAAAAAACCCGTTTGAATTTATTGTGTAAGGGAATATTCATAACTATTTTGTAATATTATACTTTTAGTATAGTTTTGATACTGGTTCCCTTATGTCAAATATATAATTTTTTTATAACATGTTTTGATTTAAAACGTCTATATTGACCTAACCTAACCACATCAGCATCATATTGTCACAAACAAGACAAAACCTAAGTACTTAAAATTATGCTACGTGCTCAATTGTTTTATTTTCAAGGTTTATGTCCCACCAAAAATGACTACATTCTAAACTGGTTGGTTGAATGAGGACATAAAAACTTCGGATTTATGAGAGTAACATTGTGAACACAAACCAATATCTATTTAAAATAGATTGAATTTTAAACTTATTTTGTGTGGACCTACCAGGGTGTCAATCAAAAATTAGTTTTATACATTATTTATCGAAATCATGATATTTATATATTAGAAATTAGCATAATATGACGTCGTAATATTATATAGGTACTAAAACTAATATATATAAATATTTGATAGAACGCAAAGTTATTTAAAAAATGGATTTTAAACAACTTCAAAGAAACAAGTACCTAACAACTAATACAATTAAAATATGAACGATTTGAGTAAAAAAAAATGTATAGTAATGTCTAACGGCTTACACATATTAATAATACACATAAGTACGAATAAAAATACATTTTTAATCAATAAAATATATTGTTGTGGAATACTATTATCCATTTAATGCGAATATCAATAACTCAAATATTATATTTTCTATATAATCTACCTACAAATTGATCAGAATTAGCATATTATGACCATTAGTCTATACATTATTTACAATTTTTTTTTTTAAATAGTTGTTATAAAGCTCAGCTTCTATGCATGATGCTCAATTATTATTTCGATCGTTTGTCGGACCGGTCCTACTGCTCGTCTGATTTATTCTGAAGTATGTAAATAAATATTTTTTTTTCATGGTATAAGTGACATTTAAGACCGTGGTTTCCTCTTCTCGTTTTAGGCCTATGATTATGCCATAACATTGTTTTTATTTTATTTTATTCATAGTGTTTAAGCTTTGTATATATATAATATACGTGTTTTTTGGTACACCAATCATTAAGAAAATTGTAAATTCAATTTGTATACAATTTAATTGGTAAAGTCCATGATTTTTACGTTACTCATCCGTAAGTGTATAAGCCAGAATCAATAGTTTTACTGTTTCATTTTAAGATTTATTTCAATAATGCAGGTTATGCAGTCATACATGTAGTACCTACAGTCATTATAAGACGAATACAATATCTAATAAAACATATCTACAAAAAGCAACTACAGCCTCTGATCCATAAAACAACTACCTACTCAGACTGTTATATTAAAAGCAAAAAAAAGAAAAATGTTTTGAAAAATAAATACAATTTGGTTAATAATTTATTCACATTAGTGTTTAAGTTTTTTTTTCAATGTAATATAATTTGCTTACAAATATACTGGTAACTGTGAACAAACAATGTTTTAAAACAAAACAAAAGAAGAAAAAATAACATTTATTTTAAGTCAACCCATTCAAATTATTAACATATTGCTCCATGCAGTGCGTATTTGTGCCCTTTAATTTTGGCAAGGGAGAGATGACAGCAGTATAGTTCATTGGCACATCTCAGGAATATATTTGCAGTATTATTTGTCGGCACTCTTACGAGTCTTACGACGAGATTTCTATCATTTTCATCTTAATGAGGTATTACAGCGTTGACCTCTGAGTTCACCATATTCACCAAATGACCACCACTGAGCTGATGGTTTAGTGCGCAATTTTTGCGTCCTCGACCGTAGCCTGTAACGTGTACGCGAACAGATGACGAGAAAAAACCAATTTATAACACATACGTTTAGCTTGTCCAATAAACGTTTATGCGTACACTCTTGTGCATTATATATTTTTATATATTACGCACATACTGCACACACATATATATATATATATATTGTATATAATATATACACACAAGTGTATACTGTATATGCTTCATTCTAGTTTGTCCCCATGTAAAAACCACTCCGGTGTCATAAATCAACCATCGAATAATTAGTTATTGTTGCTGATGGCGCGCCTTGGTGGTCTCTCTCTCTCTTTTTCTCCTGCTTATTCTCCGTGTGTCTCTCTCTGTGTGTGTGTGTGTGTGTGTGTCTCTCTTTCTCTCTCTGTACTCTCAGGAGTGCGTGCACAATGCATTTTTTAAAAATCATTTTTTAGTTCGTCGAACCCGAATCGCATGTCCCTGTGTGTCACTAGTTATGGTTAAGTGGCGAATGTAACAGAGGGAAATTAAAAAAAAATAAATAAAAAAAGAATACTGAAGTATATGAAGAGTCGATAAAAAAAAACTTTTTTGCAAAACACGTAGCTATTATACGTAGGTATATAGACAGGGAGCAGATGGTATATAGACTTTGGTGGAGGTAAAAAAATGAATGAAATCACTAACGATTTAATAAGAAAAAAAAATATGTATCTACTTGGCATTGATTTATTTAACAAAATTAAGAGGACCACAAAGAGGAGGAAAACCGGCAGCCATATAATTTGACAAAGCCGGCGTTCAGTTGCGTTGATTTATAGAATACCCGTTTTACAGGGCGATTATGCGACTAAAAATACCATTCATCTTAGGGCTTAAGAAATAAATTCTGTTGATTGGAATGTTAAAGTTGCATGTACTTCATGTCTGAATTATAGGTACACTTAGAATAGTAATTATTATATTTGCTATTCTCTAAAATCATTATGTTATTATTACTCAAAATCAACTTGATACATTACACTATTATCGTAATGACATGATGACAATCTTAAAATGATATTTTTTTAATATTACCTCACAGAATATCAATACGGAATGAAATAAAATTGATTGTGTCCCAAAGTAGAAAATAATAATTATTATATTATATACTAGGTATATTATTATATCGATTACTTATTGTGTTGAACAAACAACTCTAACTAAGAAGATTCAATATCAAAATTTGTTATCTTTGTCTCTTAGGTATTATTATGTGGTATGCTAAAAAATAAAATAATTCAAGCAGATCAATCATAAATAGCGGAAAAGTGATTTTAAAAGCTATTTACCTACATCTCATATCATTAAAAAAAATTATTAGGTACCTATATAAAGAAACGTAAAATATTTAAGGCATCTTGCAGTATAGAACATTTTAGTATAGTTAATAAATAAAAAGCTTTTACAGCAGTTTATAATTATTAAAATGATAAATTTAAAAAAAAAAATAATACATAATAAAATCCGTTATAACATTCCCTAAAAAAAATATTCATTGAACATTTATTATAATCAATATTTTATCCATAAAAATGCATAGCGATTTTTAATTGATCTTAGTAAAACTGTGTACGTGGTCTTGTAGTACAAGGATAATTATTGTATCGATAAATGATTATGTACACGTTAAGAAATAGGAACCAATGCTTTTTTTTTTGTTTAAACGGGGTTTTGTTAATTATTTAGTAAAGTTCAATCAATTTTTATATACATAATTTGTTATAGTTGTTTAATATCAAAGAGAATAAACTACATATTGATAATAATATTGAAACAAATTTAAATATATACATATAAACAACTTTATTAATATAAATATAGCGGGCGGCTCACTTTGTGAGTTGCCTTACGACACAGTTTACCTTGTTCAATACGTTCGCACATAATAGTTCATGAATAAAATAAAACAATGAATAAATAAATAGCAAAATAAAATGATATTATTACAATATCAATATGCTTTTTAATAATTACGAGTATGAACGATAGTTTATTATATTATTATGTAATGTGTCCTGAAACACAGACAGACATATTTTTGTGAGATCGCTTAGCAGTATACCATGGTTTTTGAAGAAGTCCAGTAAGAATTTCGATGCGTGCGCCGAACCACAGCCACTCTCCTACTCTGTAGAGACATCTCTGACTGTGGGTGCATGGCATGTATAATATATAAATCTTTTCTCTTCGTGCACGTTGACGTCTAGCTGTTCGTCGTCAGCTGAGATCGCGGGGTCTGAGATGAGGCCTCGTCCGTTCCTCAGGTCCAGCACTACTATATATGTACTAAGTAAAGTCTAATGAATGATTTGTTACTTATAAAATAAAATTTGTTTTTTTTTCCTAACGCTTAGTGAAACTCTTGCCACTAGCTGCTAAGATCATGCATCGCATTAAGTATACAAGTAAACGAAAGAAAAACGGGAGAGTCACTCTGCTGTATAGTAGGTTTTAGGTATAGGTCACAGTAATGTGTAATGTGTTCAGTTTTAATCTAATGATAAATCATTGCATAAGTTTAAAAAAACGATTCTGAGCGGCGACCGTGGTGGGTCGGATTTTATTTCTTAGGATATTAATTTATGCTTTTTTCATATTAGTACAATTAATATATTTTTATGTTACTACTAGTGTAATACGATAGGATGAAATATTTTTTTCGGAAAGATCGCATGTATTATATAATAATAATATTAAAATATTATTGTTATAACGCAACGCCATTATGCCAATGACGCGTAAATCATATTCAATATTGCTTTTCCGTATGATCTGATATTCGTGGATTTATTGGTGATGATGAATTGCATATTCTGCAGTGAGAAAAGGCTCGTGAATTTCATTTTAATATGTATTTATCAACGACACTATAATAATCTTAAGAATAAATTATTATTAACGATTGTTTAGTTGAGTCGTATGTTTATAATAAATAGGTACAGTGTGATTTTTTAGGCATTCTCGCCCCAATTTCTTTATACCAACATTGTTTTTTCAATTATGAATCTACATGATCTACTGCCAATTGTGAACCTGATAATTTTTTTGAATGTTTTTGAGTTATTCTACTTTGATAATAGTCTAGGTACTAAATACTTTGTAAATGGATACAAGTACGGTAATAGTTATAATTAAGTAGGCATGAAAAATAAAATATTTGTTGATAGTAACTACTTAGTCAAGTATACTCAGACAGTTTTAAATATTAAAACAATTCTTATGGTTTAATTAAAACATGTAGGTTGTCATTTGTAAAACCTATGTTGATTTCGACACACACTATTCCTTATAAGTTATAATATGTTGAGAAAAGTCTTAGTATTAAAAAAAAAAGAAATTAAATATAACATGCATTATTTAAAGTTTTAACATAAAAAGGGTTGAGAATTCTTAAAAAATTACGCTGTAATATGGATAAACAGTTTAAAATAAAACTTGTCTCGTGTGATAAAGAAAATACTATAAATTACCTATAATTATTCATGAATTATAACGAATATAATATACGAATTTAACTTATATATCGATATTAATGTCTTAAAATTGTCGAGTCAAGTTAATGTCATTTTTTAATTTTTGTAACATAAAATTCTAAATTGAGCATCGTATTTTTAAATACAGGTACCTGTTGTAGATACTAATAAGTAAGATCAAATTTTTAAAAATTTATGAAGTAGGTACCTATTAACTTTAGTTTAAATAAAATATAAAAAATTTAAATAGTAACAAAAATAACACAATTTTAGAGTCGTTTTTAACTTTTATAGGACTAAGAAAAACTTAAAAACCGTTTACTTTTTTTATTTGTTATAATGGTCACTCTCGTTAAATCCCGACATACCTAATAAGTGATTATCACGACATGTATAGCGAGTAACGATAAATAAATCATGATACGGGTATGCTGTAACACAATAATATTGTGACTAATGACTAATGAGTATAGAAACTGACTTAAGAGGACGCTAAACAGCTATTTGTGGTCTCCTTCTTACAAGTGCGTAACATAGCAAATTTACGATCAGCAGATCACGTTTAGCTCAGTTAGTTTAAAAATTAGAGTGAATCAACCAATTACGAATCTTGATGTCTGATGGTCAGAACATTATCAGTGTTTGCATGTGGGTGTTCTACGATGGTAAAGTTTTTTAAGCAAGTTTTTTTTATATTAGCTACATAGCGTACATCAAAAATGCTCATAACTCACTTAAAAATTGAACCATCGCAAAAAAAACACAGATAATGTACCATCATGTTTCATAATAGGTCGATTCACTCTATAGTTTTTAACCGACTGAGCTAAACGTGATATACGCTGAGCGTAAATTTGCTATATGTTGTACGCACTTTTAAGTCAAAAACAACAAATACCTACATGTGTATCGTATCCTCTTAAGAGGACTGTAACTGGTGATTTTCTGTCTTAGTCTAACACATGTGGTACATAGGAATTTAGACATTTTTTTATTCCAACGTACCAATTGATCCAGTGAAGCAAAAAGAATTCTAATAACAGATTAACTCTCCCAGATTTTTTTTTTTGATTTAAACTTCTTCAAAAATTTAAACATTTAATTTCGTTTTTAGTAAGAATTTGTTTAGAATTTAGGGGGATAAAATCAAAAATGTAGAAAAGTCGATCTCAAGTAAACATGATGAAAAATTCAAATCTGTTTTTAGAATTCTTCTTTCTTCACTAGATCATTAGGTAGGTACATTGGAATGGAAACGCGTTTAAATTCCTATGTTTCACGTGTGTTTGATAAAAACAGAAAATCGCCGATTCCAATACCCTTAACTCTACGATTGATAATTTCCACTAGGTACGTGAAATCGAAGTCCACGAATATTGCACGCTGATGGGATTCTTATGGAAAAAAATAAAACCAAATATCTCAAATCCTTATTAATATTTTTGTGTTCGTATATTATGTCAGAAGCGTTAAAGAATAACCGGTAACCAGCACCATGCTCTTCACCGGAATACGATTCGGTGACTAAGTAAAATAACTTATAAACATCTGCTGCACGGGACCCTGCATGTTCGGCTACACTTGCGCGCAAGGGTCATTAAATATTTATTTATTTATGAGAATAATAATTAATTTCGATTCTCTTTTCCGTCTCTATTCATTTCCCCACCACCTTTAATTTACCTCCAGCGAACACTTACCTGACACAATTATTCTTAAGACTCACTTGTACCATTTCTTCACACCCGCTTAACTTACCAGTTACCACTCGCTCATTCGATCAACTACCACCCCGACACTCACTATAAAAACTATATTATAAGATGTATCTCCGAGGCCGAGCATAGAATAATAACAATTCTTATAACTCTATGATGCCGAGTGAAGTTATCGTCATACACAATTCATTGTTATTACATATATTTTTTTAACAAAAACAATTCGTGTGGAGTCGTTTGGATACGTTCGTGCTAACCTAAATTATGCCCGACCGGACCAACCATTGATAGCAGGACTTACACGTTTCCAAATTCTATTACTCCCCATCGCTTAATGGCACTACCAATATGGTTCCATTTCACGCCAACCCATACAATTTATTGTACAATTTAACGGTTTGTGTGTAAGTACTAAATAATGATAATATGTTCTATCCTGCGTTTTATGTGACGTTCCATCCTATTACACGATCAGCCCCACACAAACCATGAGATTTCGATGTTTGTTCAACTGCCACCGCCAAGCCATCGTTTTTGTATTGTTAGTTAATAATAAAAATAATAATAATAATACAAAAATACAAAGAAATCGTTATGATAAAGTGTAAACAATTCGTTCAGGTCGATCGGAAAAGAAGGATAGCATTAACCAGACAGGAATTTAAATTTAAAACGTATTATAGTTTATATATTGATGGAGTAACTTAGGTATACTGGTATACATATGGTTATGACTCACGACTCGTGACAATTAATTTAATCATCCAGTGTGATAGGCATTAACAAATCTGTATGAATTTGTATTTAAAAAAAAATACCATACAATAATATTTATAACTATTATTATTATGTAATTGTCAAGCTATCATAGTCTATACTAGCGGCTTTTATAATAAAAAAAAAAAAAACTATTATTATGTTCCAAATATAGAAATACCTATTTTAAATGTTTTTTTAAAAAATAACTAATTTAAAAAGAGTCTGTGACAAAGTATCGTATGGCAAATCTTTATATTACACCTACAGACGTATTGTTGTTGAAAACAATTAAGTACCTATTAGAACACACATTTATCACAGAACATTAGCGTGATGGCTATGTTGTTCAAACCGTTTCATCGTTGTAGTAGGTATACAATATAGTTGTAGTGTCTTAATCATCTGAATCTCTCTCTATAATACCTACCGAGACCCAGACGACAATTCAGTTTCACCAAAATTTGTTAGCACACCAGTTTAGGTAAATAATAATAAATTGTAATCATTAGGTACCTACATGCAATGGATCTTTAAAACCGTGTTTCAAGAACGACTATAATAATATAATACCGTAAGTGACACGATGTAAATCGGGAATGGAAGACCATAAACATTACTTTTTTTTATTGGACCGATCACTACAACTATAATAATTAGATTGCGGATAGTTATACGTTATGCGTTATCGCGATGCAAACATGTATATACATTATACATAATGTAAAATGTATTTTATTTAAACAGTTGCATTTCATGTAAAAAAAATAAATACAAAATTTATGCTGGACTGCGCATGAAAAATGTATTAATTGAATGGTTCAATACGATTTAATGCACCAATCACAGGCCACTAAATCATATTTAAGGGATTATTATAGCTCACTATTTATTTATATTTCGTCCAACGTTTGATAATAATTGTTTACGCTACCCAACATTAATTATTTAAAATTTCAAGTCGTGTTGAATTCGAGGGGTCTTCTTTTAACAAACAAAGACGAATACCGAGTTAATCATTTAACCAACTTTAAACGGGGTGGGACTCGGCCATTTCCTATTTAATAATCCTTTATTAATATCATATAATATTATTAATCATCGTATATAACAATTCCACCACTTTCGTTATTCCAAAAAAAATATCATCCACGTTAGGTTAGTTGTACCGCTGCTGAGCTTGTTGAGATTTTTGTACGGTACAAATTTAACTCAGTTCAACTTTTTAGACGTTTTAATTTAATATGAAATTAATATATAATATGATATGCTTAAAAACCCAACATCATTTTGAAAAATAATTTTCAGATGAACAAACGAGTGAGTTTTGTTATGTCATTCATAGGATAAACAAATACAGAAAATACAAGCGTAATGTACACTTAAAATCGTAATATTTTATCGTAGTTAAAAACCAAATCAAAAAACATACATTTTAATTGATATATTTTTATTATTTTATTATTTTTTTCGTTTATTTATTTATTTTTTTGTAATTATTATTTTGTTTACGAATCGTATAACATCTTATAATTTTTCGTTTTAAACGATATCCATTCATCAACTTTTCGATTCCCACAATAATAATAATAATCATAATAATAATAATAATAATAATAATGATAATAATAATAATAATAATAATGATAATAATAATAATAATGATGATGATAATAATAATAATAATAATAATAAGTAAATTAATGAATGATTTAAAAATTAAATTACATTAATGGATTAAATCTAACAACATTATTTGTATGTTTACTCAATGAGAGTTTTAGGACAAAAAAATACTAAGAACAATTAAATAATGATAATAATAATTCTTAAAAAGTTAAATCATAAAATTATAACAGGAACCAATACCAAAAAAATCAACTTAACAAGGTCATCAGAAATGACGCTATTACCAAAAAATAAAATAATATAATAATACAAATAATAACACACTCGCAAAATAAAAGTTAAGACAAAAGAAAACATTATTTTTCATAATTTACTTTTAACCTAAACGTCTACTTGCTATTATATAATATTAACAATACAATTTTTGTTCAATTAATTTACACGTACATGATAAAAACAGACGAAAAAACACATTTAAAATAGGTTATAAACTATCGGACGTTATGTGATTTAATTATAATATATATAATATATATAGTATATTGTATTTATAGAATAATTATTATCTAACGAAAATTGGTACATCTAGTTAATGCCCTGAGATGCTGCACCATTATTTGTATTATAAAAATGTATCTAGATAATCATTATCCGTATATAGGTATTGTAAATGTAATATGGTTATAACATAATAATATTATAATATGACGTTTTATATTTTGTTTGTTTGTACATTTGAAAAATATGAAACGGAGCAGAAACACAGCCTTAGGAAATAAAACAGAATAAAAAGCTTTGCTGGAACTTAAGAAATATAATATAAACTTAAGACATTTACTATTTTATTATAAATAAAAGGTAACAAATAAATCACCGTGAAAGTAATACATTGCACTCAATTTAACACACATAATATTATTATTATTGTTATATAATATTTACTTTTTTTAAATTTTTTTTACACCCAAGTGTATTTATATAACAGACTATTATATTTTAAATATATTAATAAGTACTATAAATAATGAACTTTTTGGTTTGAGGTGTAATTGTGTGAATAATAATCGCATAATAGAATATATTATTATTATCGTTCCTGATATTTATTACTATTATTATTTTCATTATGTTTATAGAGGTACCTGTATTGTATTATAAATGTTTCATGATTACCCTGCATGAGTGACGAGTGTATTTCTCTATAGTTAAGTTTAAAATCCTATTTAGAACTATTGCAAGAAATAAAATTAAAAATTAATCGTTTGCCATGAGGACGTACCTTCAAACAGGTACAACGCATACCATCTCTCGTAAACTATACTCTTATCATTCGCTTATTTGGATTGTTACAGTTATAATCTCATAACGATTTAACGTTATTACTGTAATAACGATGACGATAACGATGATGATGATATCAATGTAAGCTGTTATTTAAGTTTGACCGACCGCTTGTTGGGAGACACGTAAAGTTTTAATGTAATTTCGTTGGATAGGTACATATTATAATGTTACTTCAGTAACCAAATTGCTGGTAATATTACGTCCCATTAATCACAAAATTGTACAAACGTATGCGTTTTATGGCTCAGAAAAAAAAACAAAAACAAAATGGCGAACGAACAGGAACTATAAAAAAAAAATATGTATTTTAGTGGCTTCATAATATACGAGGAACAATATTGTATAATATATTTTGTCGTTTTCTCTTGCTGATTTCGAGGTAAATATCATGTTTTTATCTCTCAAAAACCGTACGAAATGCAGTAGAACTTAAAGCCAACATGTGTGTATAGGAATCACAGTTTCACAGAAGTATACACATGATTAATATCTAATAAAAATAAAAATAAAATTACTGTAACTAAAACTTAGGAACTGTATGTAGACACCATAATGTGTTCGGCTGTATATTAGGTAATTGTATCGTTTTGATTTGTTTATCGGGCTGAGACGAAATTCTATTGTATCGGAACAATAATTATGATTTATCTTTAAAATGGCTACGTTTTGGTCTAAAACAATATAATTAATTTTTTTTTTTTTTTAATAACGATACGATGATCACACTTATAAATATGTACACGATCAATTTGTTTTAAAATCTAATTTACACGTTTCTTTGTATTCACTAGCTGTAATAGTAGATTTGTTTACATTTTTTTTTTCGTACCAAAATTTTTTAATTATTTTTTATTATTTTATTTCAATCCCTTATCATTAAAAACGATTATTATAAATTACACGCGTGATTACGAACCACGGCCGTATATGATTCGACCGAATGATATATTATATTATTTTATATTTATAATTACTATTATTATTTTTTATAGGTAATATTATATTGTAGACATAATAATATATTATTATAATTGATTACGGATAAGGGCGAAAAGGAAGGATGGGCAAGATTTGGGGTGGGGTGTGGGGTGGAGGTAAAAGGACATGCGCGCACATGGTTGCGGGTGGGATACGGGGCGGCGATTCGGGCCGAGCGCCCGTGACGACGACCACGTGGTGGACAAGGGGCGCGCGCACTCGTGTACATGACGGGGCTTATGCGCATTTTCCGGTACAGGAAAATCACCGGTACACCCGGCGCGCGAAGAACACCGCTGTGGCGAAATTATGTCCGGAGCACCGCGTCGAACGCCGCCAGCGCGTAGTCCCTAAACACCCCGTGTCAGTCTTGCTCCTTGTCCTTGTCATCTGCTTCCGGACTCAGTCTTTCGTCGTCGACGTCCTCGTCATCGTCCTCGTCGTCGACCCCGTCGTCCTCGTCACCGGCACCGGCACCGGCACCACTGACGACGTCACCGCCACCACTGCCGCCGCCAACGCCGATCCCGCCGGCCTTCGAAAAGTCCATGGCCACCACGTCGTCGTCGTCTTCCTCGTCGTCCTCGTCATCGACGCCGCAGTCGTCGGCCCCGTCATCGTCGTCGCAGTCACCGTCTCCCTCACCCTCACCCTCGCCTTCACCGTCCACGTCGCCGTCGCCATCTCCGTCGCCGTCACCCTCGCCACCCGTCGTCGGCGGTTCTGAGTTACTGCGACTGGCAGCCGGAGACTTCATCGCGTAGTCCAGCACGACGGCCGACTGCAGCGGCTGGCCGCCGATCATGTCCTGCAGTCCCAAGTACTGGTGTTTGTCGGCTGCCGACATCGACGACATGTGCTGCTGTTGCTGGTGCATCAGGTGTATCATGTCTATGCCCATCGGGAACGTGGACCCAAAGTCTGGGAAGAAGTTGGGCGTCGGGAACGCGGGTGGGTTGAATCCCGGAGGGCCCAGCATGAGGTCGACGGGTTCCGAGGGTGGGTTGCACGGCTGCAGTGTCGGGCCGTTGCCTCCGCCACCGTTGTTGTTACCGGATCCGTTGATATTCGACTGTCCGTTGTTGCCACCACCGCTGCCACTGTTGTTGTTGTTGCTGTTGTTGTTGTTATTATTGTTGTTCTTGTTGCTGCTGTTGTTATTGTTCGATATGGACCCGAAGTGCAACAAGTCCAGCGGACCGTTTATGTCGCCGAAACATTCTTTTTTCAACTGTTCCAGTTTTAGCGATTTACCGTACTTGCCACGCACGTACATGAGCAGACTGTTATACGGTATACCGAAGATCCTTGACGCCTGCGACGTGGTCATCTTCTTGTTCCACACGTGCTGTAATGCTTCCGTGAGTTCGGCGTTCGTCCACGACCTGGGAGGGCCACCGCGTGGAGCGCTGTGCTGTCCCTTGGGACGTCCAACCGGGAACATTTTCTCTGCAAAGAAGAAAATAAAGAAAAAATGAAAAAAATGAACGGATTATAAGTCTCGCGCTATAAATTGCGTTGCCCACGAGGTTATTTTACTTACTTTTCTTTTTACTTGGCGGTGGATTGTCGAACCTCGGTTCGATCAGTTCATTTAGCAGTGGGTTTCTGCAGCCGTCCAAACCGGGAAAGAGACCTGTTATGAATATCGATTATATTAGAAAAAAGTACTTGTACATAAACGCATGGACAAACAAAAAACAAATGCATAATCTATGATTTAAAATAATATTTA
This sequence comes from Nasonovia ribisnigri, assembly GCA_027563435.1. Taxonomy (NCBI): domain Eukaryota; kingdom Metazoa; phylum Arthropoda; class Insecta; order Hemiptera; family Aphididae; genus Nasonovia; species Nasonovia ribisnigri. The sequence continues at coordinate 420,878 of JANEHU010000360.1, read as the reverse complement.
AGTGTCGTTGAGCACTTCCCACAATTTGTTACACTATGTTAGAATTATTATTTCAAAATGATAAAGAATCATCCTTTGAGTTGATGAAGGATAATACTACATTATAATATTATATTGTTCTTGTTGTATTAATCGATCGTCACTGTACAATGTACATCATATTTATAAATTATAAATACGAAACGGCAAAGTTGTAGGTAATAAAAATGTGAAAGAAATAAGGACAGATTAAATTAATGTAATGCTAAACTTAAGAATATATTTCTAAAAACATTTTTTTATTTTTTTTTTTTGCATATTCAGTATGCAGGGGCTCCCCCCACTTATAAATAATTCTTTGCCGTGACATTACTTCATGCAACAAGTGCAATGAAATTGTTATGTGATTAACTTTTAATTTACAGTAAAATCAATAAAAACCTTCAAAGACAGAGGTTAACAAATATACAAATATTTATTAGTTACCTACATCAAAATTGTTTTAATTCTCAATTTTTGATATTATATAATTATAATACTTAACCAAATTCAACTGATTGAACTGTAATATTTTTTAAACCATCATACATATTTAACTCATTGAATAATATAGAAATAATTAATAATATTCCAGAAATAACAACATTAATAATAATATATAGTAGGTTTTTTAATATTATGTTGTAATTATTGTTATATATTAGTATAATTACTGATTAAATGTATATTTATGTGACTGTATAACATTTAAAAACGCTATTGTTAATCAATGAGTATTATTAAGTAGAAAACGAAATATTGATTTACTCCTTTTATTTCAAACACTATTACACATCAAAGAAAATAATTTATCTACCTTAAACTCCTAAAAAAATTTTATTTTTATATTTTATAGTTTTTTTTAGTTATTACTAAACAGTAAACTATTGTTATACATATTGAAATATTTTTTCTGTTAATCTTACCAAATTGGGCATCTATCGGAAACACTATAATAGAAAAAAAAATAAAAAAGTATTAGCTTCATGAACTCGACAAAACTAAAATGAATTACAATATACATCAGATCATTGATTGCTTTCGTCATTGTTAAAATTAAATTAACAATTGTTATCCGGCGACTAAAGATAAGTTTGCAAAAATTATAATATGAGATACTTCATAGTACGAGAAAAAAACCCATGTTATGCATGTCGAGTGCACTTTTAAAATACCTAACGAATTCCAAACAAAAAAATAAAAACACATGGACACGTAATTACTTGGTATGCTCTACCTCTTAGTCACACACACAAACTAAATTTTTGTTTTCTCTTACATTGTTTTATATTTATTAACTCAATATATACATATTCAAACTTACTGTGAGGAGGTCCTTGTAGAGATAGCGATGACAACGGTCCAAAAGGCGGAAACAGCGAGTTCTCAAAGTGCGGATCCTATAAAAAAAAATTATACATTATGAAGTCCATTTCATAATACTGTTAAAATTACTTCTGTTAAAATCCAATTAAAGTGTGTGTATGATAATAATATGGTAAACAAAGTAAATCCATACTAACATAAACAACTTGATACCTCATGAAAGTATATAATTTAAATACGAAACTGAAATTGACCATTTAAACACTGTTTACGACTCAAAGTTGAGTATTTTCTTTGTTAATTAAAATCATATTTGTTTAGGCACTATAGCACTATAATATTATTATAAATAGTTACTATTTAAAATATTTTACAAAAACGAAACGCCACTTTTAGACGAAAATCTCGGTCGTACGTTTTAGTCACTGCCAAGGGATTAATAATTTTTATTATATTCTATATGTATATTCAAATTTTAAAGCAACCAAAAAATACCATTGTTTCTTCGGTTCACATTAATAATATTTCCAAGGACTTTAATTTCCAAAACGAACAAACAAACTAAACAGTAACGACGAGTCCCCGTGGTAAAGAGGGGTGAAAAAATAAAAATATAATACGTAAAAAAAAAAAATATAAGTAGCGAAGACGTGAACTCACGTGTGGATTAAGTGGTATGCTCATGGGATCCGGCCCATAATAAGGGAAGTCCGGATGCCTCTGATGCTGTTGTTGGTGGTTGAGATGATGATGGTGGTGATGGTGGTGGTTCTTTTTGTTACTCGACTGGTTATTATTATTATTGTTATTGTTGTTTACGTTCGGATTGCCACTGTTGGCAGTCAACTCTACCGGCAGACTTTGTCCCAAGTCTCCAATCATTTCTGATTCTTCCACTTCAACCTTCATTTGTTTCTGAAAGAGAAAATAACATCTCGTTATAAAAGTATAAGCCCCAAGAAAGTACTGCCAATTATGACCTGTTTCATTAAAAACATTAATTTAATGAGATGTAAAATTGTATGTATATAAAAATAAAATCTATTAATAATAAACTAATACGCTAAATTATAAATAATATAAAAGCCATAATTTTATCTTTATTCATTACAGTTTAATTTCTTTTTCATTATGAACAATATTATTTGAAAAATTATAAAACATCATCGAGTCATTTTTCTTTATAACAAAAAAATTATCATTTATTTTTATGTTGTAAGTATATATATTTATATCAGTCGTCCATTTAGATTTACAAGTCATATTTGAAAACTCACATTTGCCGATGGCGACGGTGTCCTATCCGGCCTCTTATTGTTGCAACTTAAATTTGTCGGCATGTTTTCGTTATTGATATTTTCATTGTTCGGTGATTTTTTCATCGACAAATTTTCGGCGACATTGTTACTGAAGTTTGACGGAGAAGGTGCTTTGCTCAAATCTTGTGGACCAATCGCTTCGCCCGATCTTCGCCTGGGTCGAGCCTACACACGCACGTGATAATGTTAATAAAAAAATGTTATTCTAAGGTTAATCGCGCTCATATTATATCAATATATAATAATATAAATTGTCTGTAGTTGACAACATTTAACGTTAAAGGCATTATTGATAATTTCTCTGTTTGAAATTGTAACGCGGTCGGAGATAAGAGAATATTATTGAAACACAACCAACGAAAAGCCACACAGTTATGTTGGCTGGTTACGTAATAATATTATCTCGATTCGGGCGCTACAACAGTATAGGTACGACTTACCTGTTTCCTGCGAGGTGTCGGCGACGGACAGTTCCTGTCGCTGAACGTGATGGGTGGCAAGTGCTGTATCTGTGGCAGACGGATGTGCGAAGGATCGTACGGATTGGCTGCAGCGGCGGCCGCAGCGGCCGCGGCGGCCTGGAAGAACATCCTGGTGGTCGGCGACATGCGGCCGGCGGATCCGTCGCGGTGGTGCGGCGGCGGCAGCGTGAGCGCGTGGTGCGGCGGCGGCTGCGACTTGTTGCGCGGACTCTGCGGCGAGTCGGCGGTCCGGTGCCTGTGGTGGTGATGGTGGTGATGGTGACCCTTGCCCGGAGAACTCTGTCCGTTCATCAGCTCGTGGCCGGCGGACGTGCCGGATTTGCTGCCGCCGGGACTGTGGCCTCGGCTGGAGTGGTGATGGTGATGATGATGGTGGCCGCCCACGCCGTGGTGATGAGACGACGGAAGCGGTGGCTGCTGTTGCTGTTGCGACGGCGGTGGTTGGACGTCCGTGGGCGTCGCCGACGACGAAGTGGGCGAATCGACAAATAACGGAATGCGCTCGGTGTGGGCCAGTCCGCGGATCTGCAATCACACAATCGTGAAAGCTATTAGCGGTCGCGATCTACGACCCACCACCACACATCCGATGGTAGCTATGGTCCACGTGGATAGTGCCCCTCCCCCCCCCCTCTTCCCATCATCGGCACACCAGTCGTTCGTAATATTGTATAGGTTACCTATGCGAGTTGTCATGGTCGGTGATGAATGAGGTGGGTATGATGACGGGTCGTATTTTCGTGGCTTTACCCGGTTGCACGAGTTGGCAGTCGACCAATAATTATTTTTTCTTAATAATTTTAATTTTTTATTATCCGTTTTAACAATGGCAAAGGTTATTGCATAATTCATATTTAAAACTAAGAATATTTTTCAATGGGTTAGGTTACTGTGTTATATAATATTTTTTATTGATTTTTAATGTTCGTGCCTATCCAAAGTGTATCTTCAAGGTGTAAGTCCACTCGCAATTTTCCTATAATTTTAATGCATATACATATACCTACCTATTTTTAAATATTATACCTACTTGTAATAGAAAGTAATGCGTTTATTATTTTGTAGGTAGTTTATATTTATTAAATTAACCATCATAACTCGAGTAGGACTGAAGTACAATGAAAAAAAAAACCTAATTTCTAACTCAAAACTTCCTGAATTTAATTATAGTTTAGATAGTATCTTACAAACATCGAAATATCAGTAATTTTTTATTGCCATATCCGTTGGATTTTTACGAAACAAGTCTCTGCTTTAATTAAACCTAAAATGTTAAGGTTCTGAAACGTTTTTGGTAGATATTAATGAATCTGCTCAAAAAAGAAAAGTACGTTTATGGTTTTTTTTTTTGTTGGCTTTACAATAGTACAAACTGCGAGCTCAGCAAATTAATGTTGTAAATTTATAGCTGCTTAACTGCAAACTAAAATACTATTACCTAACCGCGAGATCGATACTATCGATATATAATTTTACCTTAATTTTCTAATCCTCTTAAGGTTTAATTTGAACAAAACGTTATGGAAGTGAAAAGAAATATGGTCATCGATAATGTGAGGAGCTAACGTTAACGTCCGAAAATTTGTATTCGAAGGTAGGTAGGTACATTCAATGATTGGGTCTTCTTCCCGGATAGCACTAATAATATTATAACGTTTTAATACGTACTTGTAGAGTTTCAGCAGCCTGTAGCAACAACGGCAACTGTTCCTGTCCAACGTTAATCTCCCCTTTGTACATGAAGTGTATGATGGCTCTCATCTCCCAGTCAGGAAGGTCCTTAAGCACGATCACAGGATGTTTGCACGGGGTTTCAGAGAATAGCCTTTGAAAATATGGACTAGGAAAAACATACGACATAATTAAAAAAAAATAAAGGGAATGTTGCCGAGATAAAAGTCTCGAGTATAAATTTGGGTAGGTACCTGCAAGCGGATAAGACGACTTTGTGGGCTTTAAACTGAGTCTTTTCACAAACCAGCGTGACGTCCACGAGAGTTTCGTTTTGTAGGAGCACTTCGATGGCGTCCATCATGTGGACCAGGTGATTGTTCCACCGAAGACTGTACTGTGGCGTGTCCATATCCGTTAACAACTGTACGGAGCAAAAATAAATAATATTGTTAGAATATTATGAAGTGCAGTTTTAATAATTGTAGTAAGACATCATCATTAAAATAATACGTGTTGATATTATAAAATAATACATATTATTTGCTTTTCAGACCAGAAGGCCATAAGATTATATAAAGATATAAAAATAAATTATTTCGGTAGATAGGAGAAATACTATAGGCAGGTAGTGGAAAAAAAAATTATAATCATGTTCAAAACATTTTTTTTTTAATAAAAACCATGAAGTTTGATCACGTTAAAATATACAAAATAACAATAGTGTACAATATTCTGTGATGACATAATATTATTGTAGATTATTTATTGTTAATGAGACTGGAATGGTTGATTGAAATGAAATGCATGCGGGAATATGCAATCATGTTGTCTTCAAAACATTGTGAAAACTGAAATTAATAGGTATGGTAAAAAGAAAATAGTGTCATTTACATTAGAAAAGGGGCCTAAACTGTATAATGACAAAGTATGGCTCGAAAGGGCGAAAAGTACATTAAAAATGACGCTGTCGTAAATTTTATGACCTAATAGTCTTTTTAAGAAAAAAACTTTATGCGAATAGTTTGTAATGACGGTAACTCGACATTAAAAACACGGTAAATCAGATTTCTTCATTTTAGTACAATAATAAATAAAATTTAAATGATTGTCATTTGTTTGCGCACAATTTACAATTTTTAAGTTCTAAGTGAAATGAAAAATTTGTGATGGGTATTATAATACATAGTTTGTTTGTTTGTATTCTTCGTGCAAAAGTTTCAAGTAATTATTTATCGATTAAAAATCGAATTTAATTGATAATATATTGAATTTTCAGTTGTAAAGAATGTATCTAGGTACCTATATGTAAATGCAAAGAATCAGAAAATATTACATTGATACCTACAATAATAATATTATGATGAATACAGTTTAAGACAATTTCAGAAACATATTAATTTTTTAACGTTACATACAATAATTATTTTAAAGTAATATCCCAACAGACCTCTGCGCCAAGGCGATTGAAGTCAGACAAACGACCCGAATGCCAACGTTTATCAATTCTGTGACATAACATAGTGTTGGGTTAACATTTTTAAATACAACTATAATATTTTGTTATCGGTACGTAGAAATAACTGGTAACGAAAAAAATTATGGTACGGATTGATTCAAAAAGTTCACTAGGTAACGCTTACATTAATAAAAATATGACATACTTATTAACCAAATCTGTATTTCAACCAAACTTTGATGCCCTGGCCCCGGAGCCAATAATTATTCCCGTTGACTGACTCCCTTTATGTGAGGCACTGATGTTTATAACGACGTGTGTACATTATTATTGTGAAATAATTAATCAATTTTTTGTCAAGATGTAAAATTGTTCCACAGGAACGCGACACATCGTGTGGTCAATCACGTAAAACGTATACACTTAGATTAAGGAGACATCCAATTTACAACAGTATATAAGTCATTATCGCTGGCGACAAAAGTTTAAATTTCAGTAAAGTCGAAACGTAGGTACCGTTTTAGTAATTCGTGGGCGTGTATACCTGCCGATACTTTTGTATTATTACATAACAGTCATATTGTTTCGAATATTTGCCTCTTACACAACATATTATTGTCGTTTCACTGGAAATCAGCGTAATAATATCTTATATGAAATAGCTAATATCATATTATAACTCACTCACAACTCACAATTTAGTCACAAAACAGGCTGCACTTATATAAATACTATTGATTATGTAAAAATCCCACGTGAAGACAAACAACTAATGCAAGGTTATTTCCATGTGTAATTATTATTATTACTATTATTCAGAGGACGCTACAAACGCATTTGTTGTCTCTGTCATACAAGTGCGTAACATAGCACATTTTTAAGTGAATTATGAGCATTTTTAATTTGTGGTACATCCTACATTATACACGCAAAACATGCTAAAAAAATTGAACTATTGTAAAAACCCTACACACAGAAACGGGTAATTGTCTTGTCATTTATTTTCATAATAGGATGATTCTCTCTAATTTTTAAACTAACAAAGCTAAACGTGATCTGCGGAGCATACATTTTCAATGTTACGCACTTGTAAGACGGATACAAAAAATGAGTGTGCACCGTCTTCTTGATACAATTTATAACGACCTTCGTCGAGGAGAGGGAATAAAATGTATAGTATAAATTTATGAATAATTGTGTACGAATGTATGATGACACCCTTTGCCAATACAATATTATAATATGAAAATGGATAGCGGTCAATACATATTATAATATTATGTCCGACTTGGTTGTGAGACGTACAAATTTGTTTTACCCAATAATAAGTGAAACTTATAAAAGAAAAGATTGCTGTGCAAATAATATTTAGGTTAACGCAATCGGCGTCAGTAATAATTAGAAGAGGTTTTTTGCAGAGGTCACCCAAAACGTACACAATAATATTATCCGATCGAGTCTCGTGAACACTCTTCAATCATCTTCCGTTGTATTGTCGCAATTCCGTCGCGTGTAAAAAAAAATTCATCCGTTCACCCGTCTCATCGGCGGCGGCAACAATGTAATATATTGTTAAGACTTATAATATTATATGTAACGTTTGTGCACTACTACATATGTATCTTTCTCTCTCTGTATATGTACACACCACGATATTATAATACATGCCGTGCCGATGGCATGGCATCACGGCAATGCGATTTCCACACTACGATATATATTATAGGTACGTATTATTATTATTATTATTATATGGCTCGCAATATGCACTCACGCGATAACGATGTACATATAATATCATAAAGTGCAACCGATATGAGGTGTGCATATTATTATTATAAAACAAAAAAATGCGCACGAGTGGACTGCAACGCCGATGAAGAGTGCGAGAAAAAAAAAACCGAAAATATTACTAAAACATTATATTATTGTCATGCACGGTCTCGTACTATTATTATTATGGACCTTATTTTTTTTCCTGTGGTATCACGACTGAGGTGGGAACTACGGTAGTATTATAGGCTTATGATATCGGTAGTCGGTACAGGTGTGCATCGGCAACAGTCGACGGGTGCATTTACCCCCTCGGCCGGATAGTGTTGCATACTCGTATATTATTAGGATTTTTTGATTAGACGTGGACGACGGAGAAGGGCTGATTTTTCAACAATAAAGATGTAGATTTTAGTGTAAATATAATATTGTTGTGTTCATTACTTAGGCGTAATACAATATTATATTATAAGACGTATAGAAGAACTAAAGGTGTGATGCGATAGTGAACCGGCAATTGCCGGACGGACGGAAAATCGCCTACGGCAGCCCTTCGTATTCTAACGTAATTGAAAATTACCGTAAAATAATACCGAGTGGTTTGAGTGCGGTGTCTGTAAAATTGTTTCCTACCTTTCGTGCGAACAGTTAAGTGGGGGCATAGCACTAGAGTTATGCCCGGTCCTCCCCCCGCCCACATTTTCGCTGTGCAAAATGTTATAGACCTCTCAGTGTCTTTATTGACTGTAAATCAGGATTTAGGTGGGCATGTTGTATACACACGAACGATTATAGTGATCATGTACCGCCACTATGCATTATGTTCTTCTTCGTGCATCCATAATGCGTGTAATTAATATACTGACCACGGACGGGTGCAGTCAATTTGGCCGACATGAATAATAACGAGTGCGAATGTGCAGATATAGTCGTGTATCTATTTTATATCGGGTTAGCTGTGTCACTACCTAGAGTCCTAGACTCCTGGCGAGCACTACTATAACAAGTATCAAGCATTGTAAGTTTTATTTTCCACCATTCGTCCGACGGTGGCGAGAATAAGTCGTCGGCTGCGGATTAAGTCGTCTGTCTAAAAAAAAAAAAAGATAAAAACCGATTTCATTCTTTGGATCGTTTTCAAACGATTAGTGCACCCCCCCCCCTTCCGTATTACCCCAACGTCACGTATGCACATAAGATATAATGTTTCATATAATATCGATAACCGCATGTTCACGAATGAGGTCGGGATGGCGGTCAGACGTCACTTTTAATCGCAATAACCTACCAGCACAATAAAATATATTATATTATACAATTTTAATATACAAACTGTGTATTGTATGATGTTATAATAATTAAAAATATTATAACTGTGGTTTAATAAATGTTTGTGTATATTTAATTTTACATAAGAGGTAAAGCCAGCACTGTTATACGCCTTATGTAGGTGAAATCAAATATACGATTGATGAACAAACCTAAAAGTGACATTTGATATTTAAGTATACATGAACAGATAATAAAATCTAACGGATCACACAGTGGTTTTATAGATGTAATCGATTTTTTAGTTACCTAAGTTTAATATTATATTATTCGAGAATCGTTTGTTTTCATCGGAATTTAATATAGACGTAAATTAAAAACTATATTATAATATTGTGAGCTCGTTGGTTTTTATAACAGTAACGTAACGCAATACCTGTTGTCGAGCATAAATAAAATACAAATAAAAAATAATTTCAACACAATATAATAACCCACGTAGTTAATATGGAACATTTCATCTGATTTATTGATATACGTATTTATCTAAAACATGTTTTACATAACATGTCGTGTTATAGAATATAACGATAATAATAAAATAAGAACATGCTTTTACAGTAGTCGGTAAAACCAAAAAGTTTCACACATCAAGTTGAAAAAAAAACCAAAAACAATAACAGTGTCTGTATCTGCGTGTTACAAAAATGATGTATAATTCTAAAAGCAATATAAAACTATAACATTTTCAGAAAATTGTTTAGAATTTTAGAGCTTTTTTAGGTAGGTATAGTTGTAGCTCGTCGATTTATAGAATATTATTCATAAATGTACAATATATAAAGTATATTTTAATCATTAAACTTTCATTCCCAATAATATTGTATCGAAACAATTGTTCCTTAATAAATATAGAATAAAAATGTCAAGATATAAAATTAATATTATTATACTTTCCATAAAATATTTAATTGCCAGATATACGATATTTATTATAGGTACATAACATTGTTGTCAATAATTTATGATTTACTTGTTATCAGCAATAATTATTGTTCTAATTTCTGATATACAAGTAAATAATGACTTCCTACACATTAAAAATTGATAGAAACAGTATCTCTTAAAACGTAAATAATTTATATACATGATATAACTGGGTAAGTAGAATATTATTTTTGACGGCTTATAGTAAATCATAATATTAATAAAATATGTTTTTAACAAAATAAAATTATATTAATAAAATAATAGTTTTAGGATATTTTAGCTTTAAATAATATATATTTTGAATTAATTTACATTATAATATTTATGTATAAATTAATTTACTAAAAATAAAAATCTGGTTCAAACTGAAAAAGTTGTTTTTTTAATAGTTTGTTCTGTTTAAAAATACGATACTTTGACTTGTATACACGCAATACAAGTATAGGTAAGTATTGCGTTATTTCTTAATTGTTTTATAATATTAATTAATATACCACATTAACTTCATTAGTAAATGTTTCATATCTTTTTCATTGACAACTTAATATGACTTAAATCATAATTATTATTTAGTTATCGTAGTACGATTATTATCTGTATTATCGGTGTACCTATTCTAGTTTTAAACAGCGGTCGGCCAGAGAGTCACATTTTATTCACTTATACCCCAGAACTAAATATTTATTGTTTGCTTCTACAGTGTTTGAGCCACAAGCAGGGCCCGGTTTTAAACGTGTTATTTACTTTCATATACTATTAAGCTTAAAATTATAAAAGTTTTTTTTTTTTTTTTAATAGAGATATAAGTTCTGTAAATTTTACTTTGGGTAGTTATTTTGGTTACGTTGCAGTTTATTTTATTATTTTTTTTTTTAAGCAAGTAAACTATAGATTTATTTTTTGTAAATACTGTTAATATGTAAAAATATAAAAATTATATTTAACAAGTGCTATTACAATTGGTTATGAAAATGAATAATGTTAAACCAAATTCAGAAAATTTGTAAAAATACAATGCGCAAACTAATACAGATAGAAGTTGTATTATATTGGACATAATATTATATAATTTATTACGAAAAAATGTTCCGTAATCACTTATACTGACAAAAGAAAAAATAGATCCAACAAGTTTTTGGTTAGAGCTTTACTATATTAGTATATTGATAAAGTTTCGGGTCCCAATTAACGGGTCAGTGTTTCGTCAGTGAAATATCTATAATATAAATTGATATAAAAGGTTCGTTTGTGATTCAATCACTAGGCTCACGCGTCGCAAGTTATCTAATAGTATGTAACTCATGGCTTTTAAAGTTTCTAATAAAAAAATTGAATAATACTTCTATTTGTTTATTGGCGCACTGAAGTATACACATTTGAATACAGATTATATAATTTCAGCGGCATAAACTCAGATTATAAACGCAAAAAATGTCCAATTAAAATATCAAAGTCTTTCATGAAAGTTTTAACAAGATTGCACGGACATTATGTTTAAAATCTATATTGCTTTATATTGCCTATTATTAATATCGATTAATCGTAAAAACATGTATGCACTTTATCGAGGACAGACCATAATTTTCGACTAATATTCTACTTCAATACACAAATTCAATGCCAACTGATTACAAGAATGTACCTATAAATATAAATAACATTTACAATGTATACTTGTGTATATCTGTATGTTTGCAGTCTGCATAACACTGCAACAATTCTCCATGAGACATTATAATACGACATTACGACTTACAGTGTACCTACCGGACTATACAGTGCGAGGTGTTCATATACGATTTCCCTTTTTTTCTTTTTTTTTTGCCGTGAAAATCATTTCCAAGGTTTCTATTATCTTTACAGTAATACATAAATTTGTAGAACACAAAAGTGTACAGCAATAATGTTTCACACTCATAGAATAAAAACTATACCTATATGTTTAATGTTTATAATATGTTTTTTTTTTTACATCTGGCACCTGTGCCACTGTACGATTATAATTATATTAATCGCCATATTATTATTTATTGTATATTATTATCTGTCGGATGTTTTTTTTTAAAATTTAAATGCACCTATATAGTTAAATCGTTATGGAAGTTATCGAGCTATTATTAATAACATATACTTAGTGATTTAATTATTTTTATATACTTATACATTATGAATTATAGGTGCGTGAAGTAATACTGTGTTAGTACGTGCCTACCGCACAATTATAAACTTACGAGTATGCTATATCTGCATAATTAAAGATTTTAAAGTTTTTTAATCATACTACAGCTGACTATTTTTTTAACGTGATATTTTGATGAATATTTATACCGTTTTGGTTTATTTACATTAAAAAATGTAGATAAATTCAAAATATTGCTACCAGGCTAGCGTAATTAGACAAGACGAGAAAAGTACAGAGAGGTTGGTAATTAGTTGTACTTTAAGCGGACAGTTATTATTTAAACTATTATCACGCCCCTGTTAAAACGGAGACGAAAGCCCCAAATCTATAATAGCCAATAGGTTCTTGAACTTTAACATACCTAACGATGGATAGTTGTTTATAAAATAAATGTTATTCTTGATTCCCATACATAGCGGCGATCAAATAAGTTTCTTTTCGATAGGTAAGCCATTACGTATTATAATGTATTATGCGCATTTAACAATTTATAATTTCATTATCTGCAGGGCGAAATACTGTTTCATTGGTGCATTTTAACATATCGAAAAGTATATTATAACGAACTGTTTTGCTCTAAAACGTTTAATCGCTTAAGCATTAATTTGTTTTGTTTCCGTTGATAACGTGAGTCGCCAAAAAATACAAAACACAGGAAAAGATGGGTAAAAAAGCAAATACACCGCCCGCGAAGCGTTCAGTGTTGCGGAAAATCCATGTAAAATGCAATGAAACATATTAGGCAAACGTAATAAATATTGTACTGGGAGAAGTTTCACGAACCACTGGCTGGTAGTCGGTTAGTTTGGAAGGGTGAGTATCATTGGAATATAAATTAAAGAGTTTTTGCGTATACTTCCATTGCGGAATACACCAAAACTGTATTGGTTACTTGGTTTTTTTTTTTTTTTTACTCAAAGATGGTACACGTCAAACTTACAAGGAAACGATATAATGTAAATATAAATGATAATATATTATATAAATCGATGTCACAACCACCGTCGTCTGCCAAGCGGTACACCGCGAGATACTATAAATAAAATATTATATTATTTTATGCTCGTTATTCTTATAATTGATATAGCCATATTGATTCCCCTTGCTTGCTTTCCAAAATTAACTTCAAAGTTCCTTCGCATGTATCTCGCTCTCAGGTGACCTTCCTTATTCCTACCGCCAACACAAATTATCTGCAAAATGAGCCTTTAAGGCGAATTATGTCACTTGCCAATGAGGACCCCTCTTTTGATGATAATTTGTTCTAATGTTTCTTAAACACTGTTACTTAACTCTTACGTTTAATATAAGCGTTTTAATTGTTTACTTAATAACTGTCTTATTAAAATTGTAATTCTGTTATTAACATATATTTTACTTTTCAATTTTCTACTATTAATAATATATTGTACTGTACTTTAATGTTTATAGGGGAAACCCGTATATTTTGTAAATAAATAAATAAATAATATAATATAATGATATTATTCAATTGGTATAACCGTATTTCATTCGTCGACTTTCGGTGGATCCAACATGGGTATTTAGGAATTTTGATACCAGCTATACCTACATGGTGGTGACTGACTTTTTAGTGTGCCTTGAAGTCTTTCAGAATTCTTCCCGAAGAGTGATACGACCACTACGTCCGTTACATAGGTACGGTATTATTATAATATACCGAGGGGATCACCGATTATCACCACTATGTTAAATAAAATACCATGCCCCATAATTTTAACGAGTTTACGACTATTGAGTGGCGAGTGCTAGAATAAACAGTACGAAAAACCGTATAAAACTATTGAACTATATTTACATTTAAAGTGATTTCGAAGTAAATCAATTTACGAACAATTTCGATTCCAGACCACGATAACAAATGGATGATAAATATGCGAATACCAAAATATTAAATCAATACACCTAAACCTATAAAATATAACTATCGAACATCAACGTTTTAACACTTGACAATCATTCAGGGCCATGGTTGCAGAAGACCATCAATAGAATCCAGAAATTTATCACTATCTGTATAATATTATAATACCTATAGGAATATGGTACGATATAAAATATCAAATAATATTATATAAATATAATATATATATTACCCCTCAATTTTTAATGGTATAGCTCAAAGCACATAAAGTTTATGCGCATTAAAGTGCTAGTTTACACTTTACATGCGTCTTAAATTGTAGGATTGAGAAATAATTTAAAACTGAAGTTATAATTTGAATGTTTTTTACTGTGTAGAATTGTATACAATTATATCTTCCGTGGTCAAAGTAGTAACCATATAGTAAGTATTTCTATAGTTTTGCTGCTTTTCCCACTGAACATATTACTTAGCATTAACCTATTTATATGCATTGCGAGGCACAAAACCAGTGAATCAATCCTAAGAAAAACTCTTAGGGATCCTAAGAGGATTAATCTTCCTCCCTTCATAGGAAATAATATAATATATTATGTAGTATGTATTTATTATAAAATAAATTAACCAATAATGCCAATATTAAAAAATCGTTTATATGCACATAACTTCCGAATTCACTCAATGAGCATTAACGATCTCATAGACACACAAGGTATTTTATTATACCGGATCAACCGACGTCCGGACACTTAAATACCATATACTATATGGTATATAGCATACCACCATAATAATATACCTAATATAATTATTATACCTATAATGGATAATACGATAAATTATTGTATATTGTATAATTCTTATGACTGTTTAATCTTGGAGCTTTTAACCGTGCCTTTTTCCCAAACGTGGATCAGCGCGATCAAATCCCTGCATAGAGGTGCGTAGGGTGGTTCGTTCTAAATTAAAATTCAGTAAAAGTTTCTACATTTTACAAGAAATCAAATTTTGAATTAAATTTTACGCACATTTGTACGGCGGCGTTATAAGTTATTCAAACGTTTCGATTACCTCCAGTTATCAAACCTATGTGTATTGGTATTTATTCAATCACAATGTATAACGGTAAAGAATTGGCCTTTGAAAGAAAGAAAAATGTCACTTCACATTATAGTGCCTTTTAGGCTAAACATTTAAATTGAACGAGGGCCGCAAATTCTATTCCTGCATTTTGTGATACCTGATTCTTAACCGGCGGCCACACCTCTATATCGTAATATAACAGCTGTGCGTATTTTCGGGTGGGGAACGATGGCTCAGGATCTATATGAACGGTGGTCGCCGCGGCCGCAAAGACGTAGGCTGTACCGAGCTACCCAAACTATACCATCATATAATTATTATTATACCGTATACCACACCACGCCCGCATACCGATCGTAACCGCGGTATGTATAATATGCGTAACCGCGTATGTAATATGCGCATATACTGCAGGCTACTTTACCTGAACGGCAGGGTCGGCCGTGGTGGTCGCCGGTAAAGCAGCACCGAGCGCGGAGGATGTCGAAAAACCTGTTGCGCGACATTGCGGGAAAAACCGTGTAGTTTAAATGCCGCGGTATACTACACGCACTAAAGACTACGGCTGTAAGTTGTTGTAGTTGTTGTGCACGTGACACGAGTTGGTGGTGGTGGTGCCGTATATGCGGACTTTCGCAGGGCCGTATTTAGGGGAGGGGAGTGGGTCAACTGCAGCAAGAGGGCTGTTGCATCGGGTGGCTATTTTTTATTTTTTTAAATATCATTATTGTTTTAATCCTCTCATAACTTTTTTGGCTCGTCTCCTAAAGTTAATATTATATTTTGTAATTTTTAACAATATTTATAAACTTATAATATTAAGTATAATACAGATATTAGCATAAACGACACATATATAGTTTCAGTATTAAACATCTAAAGTAGTTAAGTGATATAACTCACCACAAATCATTACGGTAATATTATAATATTAAAAAAGTCACAATCCAGGAAGAAAATTTAAATTTTTTAGTTATCATTTTTTTTTTTAATCAAAGTTAATTTAACTATACATTTTTAATAACTCAGCCATCGTTTTTGTTGTCCTTGTGTGAAAAATTCTCGAATACGGCCCAAGACATACGCGTCGAAATGTCGAATGACACTCATGACAGCCACGTCTTTAAAACTATTCGCAGTCGTTTTTTTTCCCATTCTGGTCGCATTTCACCACTTCCGTTGTGATTTTTCCAAAAGTACGTCTGCGTTTGTGTGTGTGCAGTTTGTGGAACATGTATATATATGGTTATCGATGTGGTGGTCGTACGAGGGTGAGAGGGGCTGGTTGCGTTACTATAATAATATCTGGTCGCGCTAATGAAAGCTATTAAAATGCGAGCAAGCTCTTTTTCGTTTTCTCTTTTGCTCATACTTATTTCGGTTTACCACCCACCTCCGCCACCGCCACACACAGCGCTCGCGGCTCTTCAACCCACCCCAACCATGGTCCCGCCACGCCGCACCCCCGCCCAATTTTTTCCTCTTTTACTCCCATGTAACACCCACCCATTCGACAGCCAGCGCGCGCGCACGTTCGGCCACGTCCCCTCGATTCTCTTTTTTCTTTCGTTTTTTCGTATTTTCTTTTTTTTGTCCACATCCCGACGCGCCCTTTTTCTTCTCGCGCTGGAGTACGACTCATCATCTCTTCTCCGCACCACCCTCCGAACTATTCGACTCACGCCAACCAGTCACCGATATATACCTATACCTGGCCGCCGACGCCGCAGCCGCTAATCACCGTTCGATAACACGACTATATCATCACACGATTGTCGGTCGGTCGTCCGCAATTTATCGATAGTCAATAATTTTTACTACGAAACGCACCAACGAGTTATTAAAAAGTTAAGGGCTCGTTAAGCATCCCTCCCCCAACCATCAGCCCTTTAAATAGTTGCGGATATATTATATTATCGTCCCGACAAAGGGATGATTGAGGAGACCTACTCAGGTGATATTAGATGGAAATTCTACAGAAAATGTACTATCCACTAGCTATAGGGTCTGAATATAATATGGTAATTTTGGACTTCATCGTAAACATGCACGTTCGAGGGCGAAGGTACGATCTACGTCCTAAAATAGTGAGCAGTACTGCGATGACCGACAATATGGTAGAGCAAGACATTTGAAGATAAGCTAACAAAACTATAAAATATATAAACTTCAATGTATATATATTATCAACGGAACAATCCTGGCGGACAATTTTGTTTTATTCGGCATTTTAGTAGGTATATGTATTTAGCGTCTTTAAAATTTTTATGAATTTTATTATACATAAAAAATACCTACCCGCAATGAGCTGATACAACGAACCGTATATTATTAGGTACGCAATACCGCTAAATGTATATGTTTTACCCATATATATTATCATAGGTAGGTAAACTATTTGGGTGGGTACAGGGTAGTTTTATAAGTGGTTCTATACAATAGGAAAGGAGTGGGCTCTAGTTGTTGTTTGCCACATACTTTGCCATATTATAATATATGTGATTCAGATTACTTCGTCGGAGACTTCGCCGCGAATTTCATATTATACTATAGTAATATTTAATGTTTAGGTAACAATAATATATACACACCTGACCTAATATCGTAGACGAATGTTGTAAATATTACTTGTATTCGTTTTAAATGCCGAATTCGCATGAACGTATAAGATTATGTATTATATTTTGTAAACGAAAAAATAATGCGAATCTGCCAAATCCTCCTGGTAAGTCGAAATTACATTATCAAGACGTAATAATATTCATCAGCGTTAATGATAATAATATAGTATAGGTATACAATATTATTATATTACATTATATTATAGTAAATCATCACGACGTTTGATTGCGATACATCAACGTTACCTACACCTGTCATTTAAACCGACGATTACTGTACAACTTTCTCATTAGTACCTATTACTATAGGTGTATCCTCTTAAATTCGATTTCACACGCAGTAACCGATAATGACGGACATTTGGGTTTTTTTTTAAGTTACTTAATAGTTATAATAATAAATAGGTACTGTTTTTATTTCTATCATTTTTATTTTTGTTTATCATTAATTCATATTGTATAACCACTGTGACGCTGTAACTAAGCACTTCGAATAATTGTTATACATTACTTAATTTAAATAATAGATACATACGCATTTTTGAATTTTTTCGACTACGCCAATAATTTTAGTATTGAAACACGGAAAATTGTAATCCAGGTGGTACGCTCTCGTTGAACTCTCTCAAAATCAGTCAATAGAAAACAGAAAAACGTACCTACATATTCTAACTTTAGAAAAACAGGGATTTCGTGTAAATATGTTAATTAGTGATAATTTAAATAATATTGAACACGACGTGTAAACAATGTCATTACGTGTTTAAAACTGGTTTCAGAACAATGAGTTAGTAGTCTCAGTTAACCTTACTCAAAGTTTGATATTTGTTTCTATTAACTTCAGTGACACGGAATAAATTAAATATAATTAAATCTATCATTTATCACCTATGGTTTTTGAATTTTAAAAATTTACCACGTTTTAAATGTATCATAAAATACGAATTAGGTTCTTATCATAGGTACTACCTCAAATAGGTAAATTAAATGTTTCACACAATTCGAAATTAATTATGAACTTCAAGTATAATATTTTAACAGCACCGTGTACGATTAACCAAACAACGCGAACAACCGATTAAATAAACATTAATCAAACATATAAATTTCATGATGAATTACTGTCTACAACTATGTAGAAGCATTATGTTAGCATTATGTTTAAATGTAATCGCATTAACTAAGGGGTTTTAAAAAAACAACAGGATAAACAATTAAAACACATTTAAAAACAAAATAAATTAGATTTATTGAAATATTTTACGAAAAAAAATCGTTTTAAGAAATTATGAATGAACTGTTAACCAACTAAATTAGTATACATATTTTTTATAAATTTTCTGATACATTAGGTATGAGCTATTAACTAAGCATTTTTTTTTATACAATTTACAAACTCTGTAAGTTTATAGCGGATTTGAAATATTAATAGTTGAATAACTACTAAAAATACGTGAAAAAGTATAAAATATTACAATTATATATTATGATTGTTTTATTTTATAAATTTAAAATGGAAAAAATTAGCTAATAAGTATTGTACAATTTAGATAAATCATTTATTTCTTCAAACAGAATTATTATTATTTAAACTCACGAGGACCGAATATATATTGCGTAAAAATCGTAATGTTACATATTATTATTATATTATTACTGTTTCGCATTACTTTTCACTATAATATTATTTTGTACCTAACAATTATATATAATTGTTATGCACATCGTACAACGCGCTTGGATTTTATTTGCCTCGAATTTGTAAGCTCGTAAATGTTTTATATTATGTACATTTTAAATCACAATATGTTTGATTTGTTTCAGTGTTATTAAAAAGCGGCGGTGATATACTTTATGATATTATACAATATAGGTGAAGAAAAAAAGTACCACGTCCGTGCCACCCGGACGAAACAACTTCCGGTGGAAATAATATTGTAAATCGTAATAAAAAGGCTACACACACATTTCAAATGCTACCGCGGAAAATACCTTTTTTTGGCGGGAAGTTCCGGGAGCGCTTTATTTTTACATCAACCCGCGTGTACTCTGTACGTCTATAGGTACACAACACATAATATTATTTAATATTTATTTCGCTGCACACCTGGATATTGGTTTTTTATTTCGAATTATTATTATTATCGACCGTGTTTGTTTTAACGTTTATTATTGTTGCGATGAACCGATAGCTAGGTATATAATATTTGAATTTGATAAATTATTATTATCAATTACAATTTTCAAAGTGCATACATGTATACTTAGGTACATCGTACACTATAATATAGTTATAATGATAGTTATTATGCCGGGGGGGGGGGGTTGAAATTTATATACCTATTATTTACGCGTATGAGTGAAAATGGTGTACCTACCTACTTAATTAGATTTTAATTACGATTTAAGTAAACACACTCGTTGGTCGTGTTTACGGGTAAATAAGATAACGTGGTGTTAGGTATACATTAATTTATTATTATTATTATTATTGGTTTATATACAATATTCCATGTTTCTATCACTGAATAATACTTCGCGCACGTGAATATCATCAATATGTATGATAATATTATAATATCGCAGTAATATTTATTACATTAATTCTCGTTAAACGAAATTCTAACGATATTTTTATAACTCCGCGGCCGTCACCGACAATACTAATATTATAAAATTTGTCCAAAACGACGACTGTGGTAAGCCGGAGAACAGGTGTCTCCAGATAGGTTTGCGAAGACCTGTATCGTGTTATAATGACATTGTGGTAAGTCGGCGGAGAAAAAAAAAAGACTCCGTTGAAATCCCAACGAAATCAAATTACTAAAGCACTGTGACAACAAAAATCGTCGGATCTTACCCCGTTCTGAGATACGTCGATCACTTCCAAGTCCGGTCGGCGGTCGATCATTTTGCTGGACCGGCGTCGTTTCGGTCGGCACGAGGAGGATATATTTTCAAAACCGTTTCGGCGGGTCTCGTCGTCGTCGTCGCCGTCGTCGCGGCGGGAAACGTAAACGTATCGGACTCAAACGGTCGGCCCGACAATCGGACATTGTCCGCGCGACATTGTCGTCGGCGGAGCTGCTGCGACCGGTGCAGCGCCCTTCGCCCGCGCTCCCCACACACGGACACTCGCGATTTTCAAAATATTATTGTTTCGCGCCGTACGTCGATGACGATGACAATAATAACAATACGGAATTATGATGTGAATATAAAAATAATAATCGACGGCGGTTATTTTAATATAATAGTAATGATAATAATAATAATAATAATAATAATAATAATAATAGTTACAATATTAATGTTAATAGTGGGATGTGAGAAAGTGACGAGGAGAAGTGAAGAACGAACGCGACGCGTGTACGAGCGAACAGTGAAACACCTCCGTCCGCGGAAGACGCACGTTAGCGTGTGCCGAGGGCAGCGGCATGTGATGGTTTTAACATAACTAGTTGTGTGCGTGTGCGTGTGCCGACCGACCGACCGACCGAGCGTGAGCGTGTGCGTGTGTGCGCGCGTGTATTTGCATGCGACCGCCCTCCTCATCCTCCACCACCTCCTCCGCCGGCAGCTCGTCATTCACCGCCACCGCCACCGCCGCCGCCGACGACGACGACGACGACGACGACGCCGCATCGCTAACCCGCCCCCCGCTGGTTCCTCGTCGCCCTTCACACGTCATGCCACCACCGCCGCCGTCTCGCCACGCACGCCACTAACGCCGTCGTCGCGGCGGCGGTCGACTCGGCACTGTACGGTGGCCTCCCCGCGCGAGCTTCGAAACGTCTTGACGGGGCTGGCTGACCCGCCACCGTCCGCTTTAATATCGCACAACGACGACGGTGATGATAAAAACAAACGATTGCAAACGATAAAAGCGCACTCGGCCGGTCCACCCGCGGTCTCGTCGCGGCCCGCTTTCGTCATCAAAATATTTCGCGGCGGTGGACGCCGTCCGTCCGCGGTTCCGCGCCCGCCGTTGACCGTCGTGATTTCGCGCTCAGGACGCGAGCTGCACGCGCCCCGCCGCGGCCACTGAACCGGCCGCACGTCGTCCACGGTGTGCATCAGCGTTGCAGTGAAGATGATACTGCCGCGTGTTCTGCCGTGTCCTGCTCCAGACATAGGGGCGTAAACTGCATGACCGCTGACCGCCGCTTTACCATATCGCTGCTATTGTAACGGCATTGTCGCGAACGTATAATATTATCATCGTCATACCTTACTGTCCTCATCGTATTCTCACCCGCCGTTTCAGAAGTCGACGGTCGCGTCGTGTGCATTTTTCTCGTGTTCTAAATGACCGATATGGTATATACCGTTCGATGACCACGAATTACCGTGACATACTATCCGGAGTTGCAGAACTTTAGAACACGACAGCTGACGACCGTATAGCCGTATAGGTAGCTGTGATCCGCTGGGATTTAGTAGTAATGGATAACGATATACTATTCCTTTACCAAAGATCAGAAAAGCCCAGACGTGATATGATAACAATATAATCAGTTATAATAATAATAATATAATCATCATATTATAATATGATGTTCATCTGGATTAGAGTCTGGATAGTCCAAGACTGGAGTGTGTGTGACAGAGTTCAACGGCCGCTATCGTTGTATTACACAAATGCGTATACACTATTGGCGATTAAAAGCGATAAGCTGTAACGGGGACGCTGTGTATCGTTTATATGTTATTTTCCAGTGCTCCGTTACAGGTCCACCCCCCGTCTGACTGAAAATTGACAAGCTTTCAATCGCCAATACACACGTCGTAATGGATGACTATCGATTAAAACATACCACTGGGAAATTCGATTTCTGAAAATTTATTTTTGAGCAAAATGTATTTATACTTTGACGCACGTCACATGGTAAATTACGTTTATCCTCGCATAAATATACGTAAAAAAGTCCTATGTAATTGACAGAAAATAATCTCAATAATAATATTGGTACCTAATATATTGTTATGTCCAGTTGAACAATTTATTAAAATCTACACCGCTATGTATTCATAATATTATAGCGATGGTTAAAACACCAGCATAACATATAATATTTTATTCTTGTGCAAAAATATATAATATTATTATTTACATGGACACTGCGACGGTCGTCTACGGAGTAAAAGTGTGCGGTCGATGTAAAAAGCAACAGACATAACAAATATGGGTTAACCTACGCGGGAAATAGGAAATCTACCGACATTTGTTGATTTCAATGTCGCAGAACGAAAACCTTTACACATCATAAAATAATACAATTTTGATTTACATTTTTCTATGTATAACTTTAACGTATATAATATAACGTAAATATAACGTATTATAAATGAGTTGAAATTGTACGTAGGGTAATTATTTCGAACTCAAATCTACTCGAAGAATCATAGACCCGGGCTAAGCACAAAATGTATTTTTATATTTCGTATTCGTATGTTTTCCTAACATTCAACAACACAAAAGTCATAGATTAGAACCTAATAATGTAAATAAATTATATAATAATTATTAATTAGGTTGGACATAATTCATTCTCTGAAGTTAGTCACTTTCGTCAGGTGAAGATTTGAGGAGTAAGAGCATACTCCTAGTGTGGCATTTAATATTTGATTTATATACGAACGAAGGCAATTAGTGAAGCCGAATTATTAATAATAATAATAAATAATACATTTTGAACTATTAAAATGCGCTATACCCATATATAATTAGTACTAAATACTAGGTATTGTTTGTTTATTTTTTTTTAATATTATTGTTATTCAACAGCCGCCAAAACGATAAATTAATAAAATTTCGGTTTATACCTACTATCTAACTAACAAGTATACTTTTTTTATTGTAATTTTTTTTTTCATTTTCTTAGTATATTTTTAAAGTGCTATTTAAAGACAAGACGGATCAAGGAACTTTCCTAAGTTTTTTGTTAGTAAATGATTAATTTTTAATTTTTTTCAATAACGTTTTATACTGCAATTGAGGGTTTATAGCATACACGAATACGTTTATTTTTTTAATACATAATATTGTATAAATAATAAATATAATAACTTATAAAGCCGCTAAAAAATAGTTTGTTGTAAAATACGTTTTGTTTTCGGCTTTTCCAATAGTATGTTTGATACAGTATAATAATATGTAACTTCAGAATTTATATATTTTATACGTATACAATATTAAATAGGTACACTACAGTCTACATATCGTTTGATTACTATAATATAATATTTCAAACACCGTTAAAACTATTTCAATGTGAATAACTTATTGCAATTATTATATTCCTGCTTAGTGCTTACAGATCTTGAACACTGTTACATAACAAACTCGGGGTACCAAGTCATAGATGTTTTATTTGTTACGTTAATCATAACTAGGATTGTGAAATTTCCGGGAACCTAACTTGTCGGGAGTTCACAGAAATTATAGGGGATGGCCCAGAACATCAAAAAATTCACGAGAAACAAGTATTTATTAATCATTATGTTGATTCATGGCGTATTTCAATTAGATACTCAAATTTTTTTTTTATACAAAGTTAAATTTACATTTCCTCTTAATCAGTCAAAAAAGCATTAAAAAAAAATAAAAAAAATATGTATTATGATATAACACTGTCATATTATGCATTTGTGCCCAATAAATTTTCATTCGAATTTTATATTGTAAAATTAATTAAATAAAATATCAAAAACAATTAAAATGTAATAACGTTCAATCAACTAGCTATGATTTAGTATCCGGGAAAGTATACTACTAAAGTATACCCTACACTTTAAAATTCAAATGCAAAGTATTTAATTACCTACCTATATCTTCCTATTTAAAATATCTACTTTTTTCATTACTTTTGATATTATCCAGGTAAAACACTAATACAATCTTTATGTTGAACTTTTATAATCAAAATTCTTGTTAACGGTAGGATTTCACAAAAATGTTCAATTGTTAAACTTAAGTAATTTTATAGTAGTATTTTTGTGGTCTTACAATAAATTATGTAGACAAATCATATTGCATTTTGTTAGACCACTGCTTTATATCAAAATGTGCAGCGATGCTATAAAACGCAGTCGTAGAAAAATGGAAAATGTATGTTGCGAGTAACTTTTTGATTTGAATATAAAATATTAAGTTAAAACGTGTCAACCATTTAATTGATAAACTGGTAAATATTAACATCCACGTGGCACTTGTCACAAGTGGTAATACCACAGAATAATAGTTATTCTGTATTCAGTGGTTATAAAGCGACGCAGTGTTGTAGCTATTAATCCTATCATAAAAATATAATACATTACATGCTCTTTGTACAGATTTTTTCAACTAAAAATTAAACATTAAGTTGAGTTTAATAATAATAGTGAAATTATATAATATTGGAACGATTCCCGGTAATTGCTTTATCGACAAATATTTATTAAGTCACGGACACCGTTGCTATATTATAAGAAAATACTTTTACGTACAAAATTATTAAGTTCGTAGTATAAGAAAAAAAATTATATAAAACTATATATAGGTTTTAATTTTGATATTCCCGTAACCCTCTGGGAATTTTTGGCAGCGCCAACCCTAGCCGCGTAATACGTAACGATGGTAATAAAAATGGGTTGAAATTTAATCTCGTACCTATGTAGTAGGTACTTATTATTTCTCCATACCTGGTGTTTTAAAATTATTATTTATTCATGACAACATACCTACACATTACGCGTATTTATAGTAATAGCTACTGCAGCATGTCCGTAAGTACCTATGTGTTATAATACTATAAAATATGTACCTGTACATTAAAACCGATCGATTTCGATGAATCGAATATTCGAAAATATGCAACTATAAACATTATAATTTTAATACGTTATACGCGTAGTAGGTATAATGTGCATATTTGTGCATATGATACGAGCTACATGTGTACATAACATTGTATACATATATGATGGACATAATATTTATATAATCACATAACGCAGAGTACAAGACATATTATGTGCATTGATATAATGATACGTTTTTCATATACATATTTATCCAATTATCAAACACGTTGTAGGTACGACGATACGAGAACACGAACAGAAAATATGGACTAATACATAGTTTTGAACAATTGAACGCTGACCTCGAACTATTAATATTTGTGTACATTTGATATATTTTTTGTTATTTATTATCATTATAATAATTATTATTACTACTATTATTAATAACATAATAATATCTCTGGTGCATATAATTCGTAAATATTCTTCCGGTTTTTAATTATATAATATGTCTATATGAACTGCTGTGAGATCGGACGACTATTATACACTCGTACCCACATGCGTCCATGTACTAGATCGCCATCAATCATCGTACGATATAGTCGTTTTGAAAAATACCGCTGCCGTGGCGCAAGCATAATAGGTAATAATATAACATAATACCAAACCATATCTTTTTGTATTCTGCTGCAAACAAACGGTGAGGTTGTGTGTCGTGTGAAATAATATTATTATTATATACATTTATGCCAACGAATTGCGAAAGTACACTTTTACGCGCAGAGTTTTTAGTATTCTTAATAACGCTAAATATCAATACTCTCCCCCTACGCGACCACATTGTGCCCCCCACGCCGCCGCCACCCCCCTTGCCCATCGAATCCACCACTCACGGGGTTCTCTCGCGAAACGTGATTATAACGATTTCTTAAAATCGGGCCGGGTGTGTGGGGGGTGCGTGTAGCCTTTAAAAAGATGATAATATTGATCTTTTTTTTACATTAAAAAAAAAATAAAAAACTAACGGGGGTGAAGTGTTATGATGACTAGAGGGGTGTGTGAGAGGGTAGCGCGGTCGGGCAAATTATAAGTCGACGAGGGTGTATAATAATATGTGTGTGTGTGTATGTGTGTGCGTGCGTTCGCCAACGTGCGCGTGGGTCTGTATATGTACGTGTGTGTGAGTGTTAGTGTGTGTGTGGGTGTGTGTGTGTGTGTGCATTGTCTTTCTACCTCCCCCGGCCGGCACCGCACCCTCTGTTTTCCACGCTGCACAGGTCCGAACTCTGTTTCCTCTTCCCCTTTTTTTCCACCCCGCCGTTTCTTATTATATTCTTCTCATTTGTTACCGAACCCCCTTTCTTATTTAGCCCTAAAAAAAAAAAAAAACCCACCGTGCAGTTCGTGTGTTAAAGCTTCGTCGCCGCCGCACTCAGTCTCTCCGCGCAGCAGTGCGACGGTATATTTTATAATAACGCACATTCGTAATACGAAAAAAAAACGAAAATAACCAATAATATAATGGTAGGTAATGATAATAACAGACGAGAGTCGGATGCAATTTCCATATACCGTTCGCAAATAATACACCGCGTATAAGTCTGCGCAATGTTGCTGATGTTCAATTTTAATTCTATAATCATACATGATGGTATATTATGTATATTGTATAGTAATGATATATACGCGTTCTGATGAATTTATTTTAATATATACGACCGGTGGAAAAAAACAATTATTGAATCAATATTGTTAGAATACTAGGCATTTTACGAGGTACAAACCCGCGTATTTGGTAAAACTTGATTTTTAACATCATTATAATATTAATAATATATCAATGCATATTTAATTTTCATGTTTGAGTATCGAATTAAAGGAAAACATTTTAATCGCACGTTTGTTTGTATTAAACTAATTTTTTTAAATGCCCCTTAGGCATCCTGATTTTTTTTTATATAGCTTAACTGTGTATAATATATTTATTTTTGAATAATAATAGTAATAATAATAAAAAAAAAAAAATTTTATTTAATTAAAATTTGTAAAAATATGCAGTTAATCAACAAAACGATATAATATTATGAAATTTAATCAATTTTTTTCTCGTCAAACATAATAATTGTAAATTTGTAAAGCAGTCTATAAAACTATTTTAATAATTAAAAATCACATCTAAAATAACTATAATATAAAAATAAAATGTAATGTAGTTCATCAATCATTCAATCATTTAAACTTTTCTGAAAAGTATAGTTTTTTACTACTTTATTGAAAGTAATACTTTAGTATGTTATGAATATTATATTATAGGTGTACACGTAAATACGACATACGTCAAACCGTTAGCTATATATACTCTGTTCAAAATAAGAACCCACCAGATAAGGTACGTTTAAAAACAGGTGTTGCCCGTAGCCACCCGGTGGCTTCTTATTTTGAACAGGGTGTAGATATAGGTATAGGTATAGGTATATACCTACCTAATGGCTAAAATCTATTTAAAAACGAAAACAATAAAATCTATCTCGAGTTTGACGAACGTTATTGTAATTTTCCGATTGACAAACTGTCATTATGTTTTAAATAAAATGTTCTTTAGTTTGTAAAATAATAATTGATTGAGACGATGACGTTGTCGAAAAGTAATAACTGATGCTTATTAATTATATCGATGATAAATAAAATAAATACCATCCGCAGATTGCACTGGTGCAGGCGCATTCGTGTATACAGCCATACGTAGCTGGTATATATAACATTATATTACAAGTTATATTACAGGTTGATATGCACGTATAAAACTGTCTTATAGCCCACGAAATGTACAAGCGATTGGATGTAATTACTTAAACGTCTCTGGGCTTCAACTAAATTACTTTGGTAGATTACGCGTCGATGTGTATACCCTATACGCGTAAGCATATATACGCACTTTCGTAGATTCGCGTGTGCCGTGGTCCACCCGGTGGTACGTTTAACCCCATTCGGAACTTCCGGATATTTATCGGCCAAACTCTGCCCATCAGCAGTTTGCCAAACATTCGCATTTACATCTGACGCATTTCCGTAATTGATCCATTTACGTTACGGCCGCCAGCGGACCAATTACGCGCTGCACGCGTCGTGTGCTACGGGGGTGTCGATGTGCTATACTCACTCACACACACACACTGCGGGTGCAGAAAAAAATAACTGGCGCCGTGGCAAAAAAAATATAAAATGTGATTTCGGCTGTGAGTCGTATATAGTGGTCGCTGTGCGGTATAGATAGATTTGGGGAGAGATCGTTTTTTCTTGAATGGACCTTGACGGCGGCCCACTGACCCGGATAAAAAGGGCAAAAAAAAAAGAGAAAAAAAGGATGCATTTAGTACCAAACTGCAGGGTCCCACGACCCCAACAGCTTGTTAAGTGGTCATTCACATTTTCGCAAGGGGATGGATTCGTTTCCCCACGCAATGTATATATATATATATATAATACACACCACAAAGTCCGCAATGCAACCACCGACGACGCCCGCGCCTCTATACCGTTTCAGCCTTACTGCACCTACTCCACTATATCGCATCGAAGGGCGGTGACTGCTCCGATATACGTATTTTTGAATGATATTGTTATTATTGTATTGTCATTATTATAATAATATTATGTAGCTACCTTTTTTGGCCCTTATATCGTATACGTATACGAATATGGAAAAATTGACGTTCACGTATTATTATACATCGTATCGGTGAGGGTGAAAACATCACGCTTCCGATAGAGTTACGAGCGATTTTAATATCGGCGTAGCATGATATAATATCAGGTATATAGCTACGATATGTATAATATTATGTCATATATGTCGAAACGAGTCAAAAGACAAACAAGGGGTTAATAAATGCGCGTGGTATCAAATCTCTATGTCCTGCTTCAGCTGTAAACTTGCAGTAAATGCTCGATCGTATAGGTATAATATAATGTCATATGTTCGGCAGAAGGATTTTTTTCTTAACAAATCATCGATAGTGGTATAGACTTTAAAAACTCGTACATAATAGATTATATCATAATATTATTAAACAGTATTATACATTATTCCGTTTAGAACGATACCTCGCATAATAATAGTATATCGCAGTCGTATTGAAATACGACGGCTAATATGATAATATTATACTATGTATTTGATAGGACCTATCGCAATCCGATAAAAGCAATAACTAATTATACACCTCTCATACGCTTGCATAGATATTTTTTTCCCCATTTATAAATTACTATTTACTTATACAAGTTAATATCTGATCTTCGTTTGCGGTTGATTTAAGCCATCGAGTATAATTTCCAATCAAAAAAAAAAAATAATAACAACTCTGAATCGTTTCAAAATCGATTATAATAAAATAACTAATTTACGAATATTGTTATCATAGTAATATTATCATCCTTACAGTAATATAAAATATTAAATTTCATAAATAAATAATAATTGGTCAAATTACGATGAGTTGAGTCGTATAGTATACTTTATGGATTTTCGACAATCACATTGCTACAGCTAGTAAGTAGGTATTACCGTATTAATTATACGCACTTTAAATATTAAAATTTTAGCACGCACCTAAATATAACGTCATCACATTAGCGACTAGTATAAAAACCATAACGAACCTCCTTCTCTTACGTATTATGACACATTGACATACTAATTACGGCTGTTTACGAAATCTATGCAGAGTTCATTATTGTGGAGGCAGGTTGTATAAGATTTTGGAAAACATGGTATAATATATAGCAATACATATTTTAACAACTTAACAACCATAAAATAAATAAAAAAATAACCATCAATTATGTGTCTGCATTAGAGTGTAATTAAGTTGATATTAAAAAATAATATTTTGTTGAGGAATGATGAAATTACTCCGTTTCAAAAATAATTTAAACATTTTCTTAACCCTATAGTTTTTTTCTACATGCTGGTAGACGTTCATCTTGACGTTCAGTTGAACTCCAAAACAGAATCAATAATCTACGAAAATTCAAACTTTCATACAGGAAGTTGGTGTATTATATATAGTTAAGTACCTACCCCTTATCGATGTATCTAATTCGAAATACTAGTACCTATATAAAATATATTACCAATATTGCCACAATATTATAATAATGATAATTGTATTATATTATTGGAAACCTAAATGTTAAACGATTGAATATACTACTGGACGGCACGTGGTAAATATAATGTCGATAAAACAATATGTTAAAATTATTTATTCAGATAACAAACATATCGTTAAATAAAATCAACGACGAAAGTCACGACGGATAGTCCGTCCCGGACTGTCTACATATTATTATTACCATGCGCGTATAATAGCACAAATAATATTATTAGACAATGCATAATATTATGTTTGAAACCAGCAACCACGATGTTTATATTATACTCTACGATGTACAAGTCCGGAATTGTAAGTATATCTACGACAAAGTAATACAATACGAATAATATCGTTTGGGCTGCAGCATTGTGTAAAATATACATCACGCGAGATTCGGTCGGATTGAGGTCAGTACACATATAAAAGCGCTTCGCACAATAATTATTACGAATCTTGTTCTATTTCCATTCATGTTAATACGTACACTCTTCTCGTCTAATTTTTAACCGATCATTAGCCAGCATTTCATTCCGACAATATTATTGTCTATAGGCCGTGCAGGGGCGGCTGCTGTGTGATTTTTGCCATTCGGTCATGAGTCATGACGTATCATTGCACTTAATATAAAAACGTGATGAGGGCGGCGGTCATTACCAGCTGATGGAAGAAAAGCAACAACAATATTATATATGACACGCGGTACGATGGAGAGGATAGAGGTAGAAAAAAAAGAGACGTTAATGTTTTGACTAGTAGACGTCACTGTTTATATGTTTTTTTTCTTGTCACGCCGGCACATATTATAATCCTGTTTATGTGTAATAGGCAATTCCATGCGAAGGAAGAAAAAGAGAGAAAAAAACGATTTTTTTTTTTTGATTATATAAAATTACATACCTACATAGACAAAAGTGATGACAAATCACTTCAAGAATTAACTTTTCGCTTCTAATTTATGATGTTCACATCACTTATATAATATATCATATATATATTTACGTGACTAAATAGGTAGGCTTAGGTCCACCGACCAATAAATGTCACAAACAAGTGAGTAGAAGGTCCATTTTTTCCAAGGAAAAACGTTCATATTATTCTAATGTTGATATATAATGTTCGTGAAATGTACATTTTTTCGGTAGTTGCCTAATATATTTGACTTGTTTTTTTTCCAAGATCAGAAAATCACATTTATGGTGAAATACACACAGCCACAGTATATTGTCGGGTACCATCATAAATCTATCTGTAATTTAGACGATAATATGATCGCGAGACTAACTACAATAACACTATGATAAGCCATTCCGTTAGCATTTTTCCATCTGTATTGCTTTTGTATAATTTACTGCGACGCTCACCGGGTACGTTAGACGATCCCGCGAACCGGACAATTGTTGGTACATACTACAGCAGTCCGGCCAAATGGTAATCGGTATAAGTACAATATTTTTTACGTGGATAAAAAAATTGAAAAAAACTCACAATTGGAGTAAGTTCTATAATGTATAATAATATAATATTCTTTGTGCAATTGGTATAATACGACGTATCTTTATCGATTTTAAACAAAACAGTCCATTCTCCTAATCCCTATCCCTTTCAAAAATAAAATAATAATAATAAATCTAAATAAAATAAAATTGGAAATCACAAAACTCCCATTAATAAAATGATCCGCAAAATATTTCATATTTATAAACGTCCCGACATTAGAGTGGTGATAAGAAAATAATATGTTCATAAGAACCACATGCTTGTGGTGGAAATAAGGTTCCTCAAATGGGTTACAAAGTATTAAGTGCACCCAAACAGTATAATATTTATAGGGACCTAGACATTGATATTTGCTGTCACCATATATTTCACACTTGCAAAAACCGTTCATTATAATATGTTTATATATACGCGCACATAGTGTACTGATATAATACATTTCGAATATTGGAATTGAAAATATTTTCGAAGAGTTTTCAATGTGCAGTCCGACCGACTGACGTTTGATTTTTAGGTACCGACAAGAATCGTTATTACCGTCTGACTCACGGCGATCAATATGTACCAATTATTTGTTAGAGTAATTATATTAATCTGGCTTTACCGAACGAACCAATGTAAATGGTCCTGCCGAACACGAACGAATGCATTCGGAAGCGTCCGCTCCAAAGGTGGTCTGATTAAAGCGTTCGATATGGGTTAGAATTCATTCGGTAGCATTCACTTGTTCGTGTTCGGGCTCTGACCTAATCTACCTTTGGCAATCATTTGATTTTTGGTTAACTTAAACACCACGCAGAGTAACGACGCGTGTGCCATCAAGGTTTGAGGTGAGAAAAATAACCCAAACGAAATTATAATATATTACGCGTGTTATAATATTTATAATACTATGGTTGTACCTAACTACTAATAGCCAATGGTGCAGAGAAGTGCAGAAGTAAACAATTATTCTAAAACTATGTTTGTCAGAGTAATATTATTATAACAATTTACAATATTATGACTGCGATAAAAGAAGTCAAGGAGTGACTAAGTACAATATAGTGACGCGGGTGATTTATACGCGTTTAATAATAATATATACCTAACGGTTATAAAGTTCAGCTGCAGCGGTATAAATCAACGAGTCAACAGCATTGAGAAAAATAATAATAAATGCATAAATTGTTCGGGAAAACAAGTGTCGTGTACTTCGGTCGTTGCTGGCAGTCGTGGTATAATGTGGTAGGTACCTACTATAGACCTAATATTATGTGCACACATCGTCTCCGTGCTTATACCGGCACTTTTAACGCATCATAATATACTCGTCGGGAGTGTACACGGTGTTCACGTCAGGTCTCTCTTCGACCCTGGAAACATTGTCACGCTCAGGTAGATCGAAGACTAATGATGGCACATACACACACACACCCGCGATCTCACTCACACGAACACACGCACACGTACGCACACACGTAGAAACAAAACGGAGCTAGGAAAATACGAAAATAAAATAAAAAAAGGCGTCTTTATGATATATCCTATCGCACGGAAAAAATCGTGGTCTAATGACGACGTCTTGGAGGTAATTTGCATCCGGTGGGTAAGATACTTAATGTTTTCCCGTCTTTTTCGTTTTTTTTTCTCCTTCTTCCAACCCACCGCGACCGTACCGACCATAGAGTACACATTAATCATTTAAACACCAGGAGCATGATAATTCGGTAATTGACTTCGTATGAGAGATGTCCGTCTCCCGAGGCGGTGTCTTTTTTACTTTTTTTTTTTACCACGGTATTCGTGGTTTTATTCGATTTTTCAACGATGACAGGTCGACACGAATAAAGATGGGAATAATGAAAAAATAAAATAAAAATAAGTGAAAACATATTAAAAATAATAACTTGACGTGGGAGGTAAAATGCGAATCAAATATCCAGAAGGCGAATCATTTGGCTAGCAATATCAACGCTCAATTATGTCGGTGTCTTAAAATATTATGTACGGTAGACAATACGAGTATTATATATAGTAGGTACCTACATTGTACGCGATACTTTGTGGCTCTTTGCATCAGCCTCGACTGTTAATTCCGAGGCCCAGTATATTATGTCGAAAATACAGCAATGGGTTTTGTTTTGTTTTTCGTGTTCGTCACGTAATCGCAATATATTTTAAACGACAGTCCAATTTATTCAAATATTTTGTACTAGGTAACCTACCTATAATATAACAATTAACAATTATTATAATTAAGCTTGTTTTTTATGTTTATAAATATGTATAGGTACCTATGTAGGTATACCTATCGTTTGTATGGAAACATGTGTAAATAAAAAATGTCAACGTGCATAATATTATTGTTATTATTTATAATAATGATTAATATATTTAGGTGATGATATCTTTATAATTTAAATTTAAAAAAAGAAAATGTTAAATAGATCTTTTTTTATGTACCTACGAAATCAATCCGTTGTCGATGGTTTTCATGATATTGTTATTGGTACTATTATTATACATCATAAACCTAGTTGTAAAACAAGTATTTAACCAATGATCGCACTGCCTATACTCTAATAGTCTAATTAATAATGAGTCGACAATAAATTATGTCATCACTATACAATTGTTTATAGTACCTATATACATCTATCTATATATTAACTTTCGTTCCAACGCCAATATTTCGTATGGATATAAATTTCATCCACCTGCTTACGGGCTACGGCCTACGTGCGTGACGGCTGCAGAGGTTAGTGGTAAAAAACGATGTGTGTCAGTTAACATTTTGTCAATAAAACTACATAAAACCATAAAAATATAATATATGTTTATAAATAATTAAATTAAATTTTAATATTATTTTGAATCATTTTTTATGTATTATATTAACTTGTAGCTATAATCGACCAAAGCTGTGCAATATTTCTTTTTGAACGATTGATTTTCATTTGTTATAAGTATTAATGATAATATTATTCATAGTATAGAATCTAGTGAGGTCGTATGGTTAAGACTATCAAATATTATGCAATTTTTTTTCACAGGTTATAAACAGTAGACAAACAGTAGTTTTCGTATTTGATATGGACGTGTTAGTAGATTTTAAAAAGAAAGTCCATACTAAGGAAAAAGAAACAATCATCTATGGGCTAGTGATTATTATAGTAAAAAGAATATGGTAAATATCATTTGTTGAACATTATAGCCTCCGGAGAAAGTCTGAAAACGGAGCATGCTTCCTGTATACATTTGAAAAATTCACCGAACATTAATATTTAGTTACAGATCATTATTGGATTATACCAGAAATCGTGGCATCGAATGAAATTTATCGCTAAAGCTAAACAATTAATCAACATTAATTCTCTAAGCATTTATAAATTAAATGTATACTATATGATGCTTTACTATGCTTAAAAAGTTATAAGTATATCCAAAAACGTTTGTATTAAATGTGATAAGGGATAATGTAGTTAAGTTATCTATTTATATAATTATTTCACAACAGCACAATTATATATTAATAATATATA
This sequence comes from Nasonovia ribisnigri, assembly GCA_027563435.1. Classification (NCBI taxonomy): domain Eukaryota; kingdom Metazoa; phylum Arthropoda; class Insecta; order Hemiptera; family Aphididae; genus Nasonovia; species Nasonovia ribisnigri. Next base: position 384,829 of record JANEHU010000360.1, on the reverse strand, counting down.
TTTAAACGCTTTAGGCGCCGAGGTTTTAATAAAAAAAAAAAAATATTTAAACAATAGGTAATACATGTTATCAAAAATAAGATTTATGCGTATAATGAGTAATGACTAATACCTACCTATCTACACGTAAATAAAGTCGAACGTGGTTAACTCGAAGTTGGAGAGACCGGCCTGAAAGTTAGAGTTATTAAAGTTATCCTGCAAGGATAATACAATTGTAAAAAATTCTAGGGACCAGGGAAAAAGTTCGAGGTATCGACGATTTCGAGTTAAAGAAGTTTAAGTTAATAAAGTTAGACTTTACATTAATAAGAAAGTTTTTTATTATTTTGCAATACGATTTTACGGTACGGCTATTTAAAATAATACTAAATATGTAACTATATTTATAAGATTCTTAAACAATATTTATTAAATTCAAGTGTATTAAAACTGTATCTGTAAATGTAAACGTAAAAATATATTCAAATCAATTAAGATATAGACAAATATAACAACAAATAATAAATATTAGGTATTATACTATTTTGCCGAATACAAGTTCAAATAATAACTATCAGTAATAATTTTTTTTTATTATTATTAAATTTAAATTTCGTAAATATTATATGCATCCTCTGTATATTTCAGAAGTATAGAAGAAATAAATTTAAGTTATTTGCCATCGTTTTAATATAGATAAAAAAAAATATATATAAAATACACCTTTTCATTAAAAAAAAAACCCATGAGTCTCTTTAGTAAAAATCGTGTAACAATTAAGATATGCCTTTTTATTCTTGAAATTCACTCGCTCGCGAATTTCTTACCCCCGATGGAGGTAAAGGCACTTGTGAACAAACAAACAAAAAAAAACTAACACTAACTAACACTTCATCAAGGTGAATATCCGTACATTTGTCATTGGACAACGGTGTGTAGGCGTGTGTGTGTGTGTGTGTGTGTGTGTGTGTGTGTGTGTGTGTGTGTGTGTGTGTGTGTGTGTGTGTGTGTAATATATTATATCGTAGGAGCATATATACTATGATAGTCCCCATACGCGTTTCAAACGCTCTGCCGGTGACAATTAACTGGGCTATTGTTACACTAATGACACTAAGGTTATCTCCCCCCCCCCACTGCATCCCGACAGTATATAACACTGCACGTTTGGACCGAACTTTATCACTATTATCATCGTAGTCGGTTTTCTTAGCTGCTGTCCGAGAAACGTCGGCCATCGCCCCCTCGGCCGGGTGCCCTCCCGTGTGTTGTCTTTAGTTCCCCGAGCCTTTGCCAGTAATTAATTAAAGAGGTAGTGCGGCGTGGTACAGTGCGGGCGGGAGGGTGGGCGGGCGCCAGAGACCCAGCGGAGGAGAAGACTAAAAGGGACACGGGCCTATATGTACCGACCACCACATGAAGCCGTCCTTGTCCGTGCTTAATCGATATTCATATACACACATACACATATATTATGTACATATATCAGTATGTATATATATATATATACGTTATACATTATGTATATGGCTATACACGTGTAAGTGCAACGTGCGTGTGTGTGCACGCGCATGCAAAAGGGAGACGTGCGTGTTTGTGTGCGTTGGCTTGTGGCCGACATTTATTCTTAAGTCTCCGCCGTGTGTATGTCCGGCACCGGTGCAAGGCGGGCTGCAGGGGGTCGGCCGAAGAGTCGGCGGCGCGGCGGCGGAGAGGAGCTTGCTCGTACGGCTACAACCGACACCGCAGGGTTCGCGGTATTGAGGTGTGGATGAGGCGGCGGCGGTCGTTGTCGTGGACGGGTATACGGCCGGGGGTGAGTCGTGGTCGGGGCAGGGGGGGGCGAGTAGGAGTAGGGTACTAATGTCTTATGTGTGTGACGCAGAAACCCCTAAACTTGCTCACGCGATTGTGAACGTATACGTATATCCTTTATAATGTGTTCGTGTGTAATAACGAAATTTAACTTTGGCCCAACTAATCTACATGAGGGAAACGGACCGGGGATGGCCGGGGATCGATAATGTTTCTCTGAAACACACATGCACGTTTTGTTCGACATGCCAACCCGTGGCCGGATATGCGTCGTGGAGGGCATTTTTTTTTTTTTCGTTTCGTTTCGTTTAGCTTCACGCGAAACAACAGCGCTCGCACGAAAACCATACGGAAATCAAACGCCGCGTGTATGACGCGTATATATACAAGGACGATAATATTATAACCTCACTACGGTGTGCCCATATAGATTATAGATAGGTACCTTTGCCGCAGTGGCCAACGATCGGTTTAGTTGCTCGCACTACGCCTACCTACATATTATTATTATAAACTATATAATTATATTACACAGGAACCTTTATGTATAATGATATAACTGGACGCACAAAGGCGATTCGCACACACACACACACACACACCCACATTGATATAATAATATAATATGTAATATGATATGAATAGGTACGCTCTATGAAACGGACGGCGAGCAAGGATATTATTCTCTGAACACGATTTCAGATTTTATTCAATATTTGCTAATATATTACTCGCCGCAACTCGCAGGCTCCCTTTTGTGGACGCTGTTGCAGTGCATGTACGACCTGCGTGATACCATATCGTTCAGTTTAATATCATCTTATACATTAGATCACAGACGTCAGACACATACACACACACACACACACACACACACACACACACACACACACACACACACACACACACACACACACACACACACACACACACACACACACACAAATTATACATGCGATTGATATGGTCACAAACATAATATTGGTTTAGTACGTCATAATGTCATAATTGCCATGCAAACGATACGTGGGTTGTATAGATAGTGTAGGTACTATATCTGGTATGACCATTGATTAAAAAGTGTTTATAATCAATGGTATAACTAAACTTACTTCTACTACGTCTACACGGTCGGCTTGTACTTTTTATAATAACCGTACGTGGTCGAAATTATTGAACGTTCTTTGCTCGCTTCGTACAGAAATATTATTGCTATTAGATATTATATTATTACATGATACATTGTAAACAATATAAAAGTTATAATATTATATTATGCGTAGATAAGACCCGTTTGATTGTTTTCTCGGTCCGCTGACATCTGCTGCTGCAGTTTCGACCGAAACGGACCAAAACGGGGGTAATCGTACCGAAAGATTATAACGACAGACAGAGAAAGATATAGGATGTATCGGATTGAGTTCGTAATCGGCTGTGCCTCACCCGCTTAGGTACCACGTTTACTATGTATGTCAGATAATACCTGTATGAATCGACGACGAGGCTGTTCTCAGTCGCTCAGTCTACTAATATACATGCGATTTGACGACGAAAATGTGTCGTGGAGCAGACTTGCAACAGACACCGGATTTTAAACGTTTCCCAAATGTGCGGTTTCCCATCTGCACTGCAAAGATGGTATAAAAACGCGTAATTGGGACTCCCGTTAATTGTTATAAAGGTATCGCAACTGACGTACTAACAATGGTTCATGCTCTCACTCAGCCGCACAGCAGTGGAGAGGATGTGACGGTTATTTCTGAATCAGAGGCCTGGTGGAAGTATGGACATTTACTCCATGTCGTTTATATTGTTGTTGTTGTCGTTGTTATTATTGTTATTCGTGCACTACGCGTATATTATTATTCTTTGCCACGAAATGGATTTATCAAAACGGGCAATTATTATAATATAATATATATATGTAGGTAAACAAGTATATTACATTGTGAAATATATATGCGTGTTTCCGACTTGAATCGTTCGCTCTTTATATCCATAAAAAACATATTAATATTATTACATAATTATGTCGAGCCGGTCTCTCTGGTTTCATAAAAAATATAGTTTGAATATGTAACAACTCTGTTTAAAACATTTTAAAAACTTTATGATTATCCGATTCAAATCCGATAGTTATCAATTCAAATTTGAAAACAGTTATAAAAATGTCAATAAATACACTGAATATCATTAATGGATAATTAAATCTTAAAACCGTTTATAATATTCTATCATTATTGGTTACGGTATAAAATGTGAAAATAACCAATAAAAAGTATTTACCTATTTACTCTAAATTTTTTTTCCAGCATGTTTCGTAGGATTTTTTAGCGGGTTGCGTAATTGGTATTTCTAGCTAGGCTACAACCCGCGTTTACTGTGTACCGTATAGACGAGCTTCAGTATTGACGATAACGTATTAAAAAATTGTCAGTTTCCATTAAAGAAGTAGCTATATATATATATATATTATATATTAGGTATACGGTATATAATATTATATATAGGTACAGTCGAAGTATTAGGATACGTGTCATCGAGAGTCGAGACTCGAGAGTTGAAATCGCATAGTCCATAAAGTCAACGACGAAACAAAAGAACGAAAATAATAACACAATAATTTTACCGATAATAACATGGGCCGAGCACCCGTAACGTGAGGTTTTCCGTCGCCCGCGGCCCAACAACATCAAGTATAGGTAGCGATCGGCGTGGAATCATCCGACGATATTATTATATTGTTGTCATAATATATACTCATACAACGACGACGACGACGACCATAATAATATTATATTATTATGTTATATTTAACAACAATGAGACACCACTTGCGTGTATAATAATATAGTGGCAGCGGTGGAGAGGAGTCCGAAGATTTCCTGTGTGTGCGGTCCCAGTGTAGAATGATTGCGTGTGTGTGTGTGTTTGCGCGCGCGGAAAAAAACATAATGGCCCGAGCTAATTAGCCAACAGAGAACAGATCAAAGGTGTTAACAATAGCGATTTTCGTCTTAGGTTTTTTATTTTTATTATTATTTTTTTTTTCTTCATTCACCTCGCACTTTTATTTTCCCCACCCGTCGTCTTCCCGATGGCAGTATATATATATATATTATTTATCACTATTATATGCCCACGGACGGAGGATGTGACGGTTATTTCGGAATCACCGATATAGTTTGGAAGCGTGACATTGTGGCAAGGAAACGGCACTGGATGGTCACACGTCAGTTCTCCAGTTCATATGATCTTACCGCAACGAAACGAACAGACGACTATGCGGAGAGCAGAAAAAATCTATATATAAAAGTGGAAGAAACCGAAGGAAATTGTCAAAATCGTGATGGAAAACGCGACGTACGTATAATGATATATAATGATATGGGTACATGTGTGTAGTGCAGTCGATCATACAACATATTATTTCCCAAGTAGTTATATGTTGATGTATAAAAAAAACTCACGTAAGCCATTTTTTCGAAAATAACACTGCACGCACCCATCCGCCTACTCTAATGGACGTATACTCGACAAACTGGACGTCTCGGAAACCCTAAGGATTCTCTAAATCATTATTTACTACAACAGACAAAGTACAAACGGAGACCGTAAGGTTTTGTTCCTAGCTATAACTACATGATCGATGAATAATTGAAACGTGTGGGCGGCTAATCTGGCCGAATTATTAATCGTGATCAGCCAACCTATAATGGAATCGCTGTTGTCATTTCATCCGACAACATTCCTAGCGATAGTAAAATATACACTGTTACCGCACATTTATTATACACGTAATATAGATTTCCGGTAATTATATGAATAATTAATAATTTAATATAATATTTTATTTTATACTTTTGTAATACTATGTTCTTAAAATCCTAACTAATTTTATTCCGTTGGTTTTGGTTTTTTTTTATTGTTTTACTACATAATATTATCTATGATTTTCTAGTAACACGTTTCAAAGTTTTATAATTTATTTATGGTATATTATCTATCTTCACTTTTCCATTATATATTTACCACGTTTAATAACTTTTTGAAAATAGCTTAAAATATATTGACCTATACCTACACAATAAATAAAAAGAATACAGATTGATAATCACCGTGTATATAGTTACGATACTAACAAATTACAGGAGCAATTTAAAATATATATATATATATGTACCTATTTCAAACTCTAATAAATCATATAACATAATATTTACGTAATATTATATTTTAAACTATAGTGATCGATTTATACCGATTACGTTTCGAGTTAATTGAAAACACACACTAATTGCAGTAGGTATATGCAATTCAGCCAACAAGCGTGGAAGATCATGTCATTGTGTTATACGTGTTACGTAAAATTCCAAAAACTGTTATGCATAATAGATAAATTAGAGGAGAAAATATGTGAATTTAATGAAGCTCAAACCACAAAAAAAAATAATACTTTTTTTATAGTACCTAGGTGTATTAAATATATTGCGAACTACATAGTTTGTAGACTAAAATATATGATATTCTATATGTTTCATTGTGCTAAACAAATGGTTTTAAAATAATTATAATCTTAATTATTGGTATCAACAACATAATAAGGGTTAATCAAAGGGCAGATTAGAGAGACAAATCACATCCTAAAAAAACATTCCAAATCTCGATCAAAAATAACTATAACAAAATATGAAAATACATTAAAAAACTCAAATGTTCTTCCTCCAAAGTTTTTACCTCAGTTCACCCCTATTGTAATACACCAAACATTAAATAATAATGAAAATATTGTTATGAAGTAGTTTTTCAAAACAATAAATGATGGAAGTACAGCTGGTATGAAGTTGGTTTTTTCACGTCTAAAAAGCTTACTGCATTTTAAAGTTATAGACTTGCAAAAAATTTTTGAATAACCGTTATTAGTTGGAGATTAATTACCTACCAAGTTGTTTAGTTGGAGCACAATATAATTTATAGTGTGAATCTGCAGTAATGCGGCAAACTGTAAAAAAATATAAAATGATTGTTGTCTACTATTTGTCTATTTATAATTTTAAATTGACATTTTTATGCGATAAACCAATTATGTTGGATTAACTATGTAACAAATAGTTGACACGGTCACATTGTACCGTTAGTATACCTATATTATACATTTTTTTACCGTTTTTATCATTAATTACAAGCCTTGTGAGTTGGATACATTTATAATTTATAATAATATCATGTAAAACGCCAAAATGTGTAGAAAACAGTTTTAAAAAAAAATTAAACCATATAGTTATTTAAAGGATAATAAGACATTTACACAATATTATATGTATTCATGCCATTAGGTGACGAACCTACCTACAATTATAGTAGGTTATATCTATATTATATTATATTTATATCTATGCGTGTTGTTTTTATTATGGCTGTAAAAATATACAATTCTTAAACTAACTATATTATGATTATACAATATTATCTATTTTTATATTTTGTAGAATAATTGTTTAGCATTTGATAAAAATATGCGTTACTGTGTGAAAAATAATAGTGGATTAACCTCTGTTAATACACAGTTTTCATAAATAAAGCATTGACACTGATCGAACGTGATGAAAATATAAATGACCGACATATTCAAATCATACTTTGTTATAATAAAGCCACACAGGTACATGTATAAAAGTATAAGTAATTGTATGTCAAATTTCGTGTTTATTTGCATAAACAATGGTAATTTCTTAACTTTTATTATAATATATTTTTAGTTTTTTTTTTGTCACTTTTATTGGCTCGATGATAATAATAATAATAATAATAATAACACAAAAACCGTAAACTAAGCCAATTAAAAAATAATTAAGATCAGTTTTTTGTGCGTCCTGCAGATTACCACCAGTTGTAGGCACCTACCTACATCGCGCTTTTAATGCCATATATATATAGGTGTATGAGCTCTGAACAAACGATATCGTCGCACGATCGTATTTATGCGGCACATAAACTACCACGGTCCGAGTCGGGTTAAACAGGTTATGCGGTTGCTTGCCGCAGGTTTATGGGCTCTCCGAAACAATATTTATTCGGCGACCCGAGTTCATGCGTATGTGAAGAGAAAAACGTGCGAGTTTACCAGCTTTAGAGTACATTGTACTGCATATTACTATAAGTACGCGATAAACACATTATAATTGTTATTGTTATTACTGTCATTACCATAGTATGCTGCGGCGCGGTTATAGTGACAATAACAATATTTTATTGGGTTTAATAGTAATAATATTTATAATAATTAATAATAATATAATATTATGTTGTAAAAACCTGTTTGTCAGATTTTGTGACGAATATGACACGACTAGAATGCTTATAATAGTTATAAGGTATGTGTGTGTTTAATTATGTTACAATAATATAGTATAATATTATATACACTTTCGAGTCATGTGTGATTCTTTTTTTTATAAATTTAAACATTTTTTTTTGCCCCCGAGTTTGGAATTATTCAGTAATTCCATCGAACATTATCGATTTTAAATGATGGCCCGAAGTTTGACCACTTAACTAATCGATGACGACTACCTGTATTACGGCGCGTAATAACGATCATTATTAAGGCACCATCACAGCTGTTGACTATAATTCCATAATATCATATTATTATTATTATGTTACTACACGGCCGAGGGCCTCTTTACATACTTGTGCGTTTCCGAATCGTAGCCTAGTTCTCTTGAATAACATTAGACATAATATTCTTCGTGTACTCGGACAATAATATATTATAATACGGGTACGTTTTTTTCGCTCCATCATAATATAATATAATGTACGCATCAACAACAGAATTAATAAGTGCTCATACAGGTAGAGTGGCTTTGTATCTATCGGTCATGCTGTTATACATGCTTCAACACACACGCCACCGCGGACGGAAAATCAAAAACCATGAACGATCTTCGTTTCTCAAATGTTAATCGTGTACGCAACACATATATGTATAATAAATCATACGTTATTCATGTATACCGGGAATATACGCTCGAAATCAATTGTTTTCATTTACATAAACAATAGTATTCAAAACTATGCAGTTTATACAGCCGGGACTGAAGAAAACAAAACGGCGTTGGTCCGATAAATTATAATAAGAGCAATTACATTTTTTTTCCTATACTGAATTATTCCCTGTTATATAATGTGTTTGCTGCATTAACCGGAGAGTGTAAATATACACGCATGTACTTCAAGGGTTTAATAACACCGCGATTTAGTGGTGTATACAGGATTTTTTTAAGGTAGATGTCACCAAAATATTATACATATTATACAACTAATAACTATACTGTGTATACTATACAAATTAAAATATAGTTGAGGGTATAAAAAAAAAACGAATGAATGAACACCATCGGTTAATCATGACATTTCCATATACATGTATGGAAAAACAACATTAATGGTATTAATATTTTTATACTTAAGCACAAAGTCAATCATATCTCCCCTAAACGCCCCCCTCTAGTTTTCGCTACTGCACTGTGTTATACTTCCCTTACCGTGATTGTAGGTAAATTTACTTCATTAAAATATGTTCATATATTATAATAGGCGCATCTGACATCGTCAGGTTAGAAAGATTAAAAAATCAAAAATATGACCATCACTATGTTTTATTATACATACTATATTGTATCTATTACCAACTAGGTATACATAGACCGATATCATATCGTAAAGAAGTCGTGGGTTTGAAGGACAACAGTGGTCAAATCGTGGAAGCTAGAGTAATGGATTTCATTTAGATTGTTATTGGGTGTGGGGAGAAGGGTTGAAATATATTAGAGCCCCGAGGAATTCATCGAGTGTTTTAAAAGCTAATCAAAGCGTATATTTATAAATATATATATATAATATATATGTATGTATATTACGTGGACGAGGGTGGTGGATGCAAGCCGAGACAAAGAAATAAAAGATCCGTGTGCCCGGTGTACGCATTATTAAGAACTTTGGTGCCGTGTACATATTATACTTTCAGAAAGCAAGGAAGCGAGTGAGGAGCTGGGGTTTTTGGGGGGTTGGTGGACCCAGAGAGAAGAAAAAGAGAAAGAATATGAAAGAGTGAGATGGGGCTGCTTAGGAAGAGCGAGTGAGAAAGGGGGAGAGAGAGAGAGAGAGAGAGAGAAAGAGAATGAAAAAGAGAGAGGGTTTTAAGATTTTATATTCGTGCCGGGCGGTCTGTGACGGGTCCCATCATTTACCCTCGCAGTTTTCCCGTTTCTAATTTCCACCACCACCTCCCCTGCCCGTCGCTTCAGCCGACACTCCACCGCTGACGCTCGCTGCCCACCCGCCACCGTTGCCTTCTTATTTCTGTTAAAATGTTTTCTCTTCATTCTCAAGTGAAATTAAAATTCTCTCCGTCTTTCGCCGTTCACCCCTGCGTGCCGAAGTTTTTCCAAACCCTTTTTAAAATAAGGATTTCCATATCCCCTCGTCGCTCGGTCTTTCTACCATCGAATCCCCCGCCGCCCCGTGCCCGGTGGCCCGCAGTTTTCTTAACGAACTCATTTCTCTTGGCAATCATGCACGCTTCTTATATATACATGCGCCCCGGAGATTTAACCGAGTATGTAAATACGACGTTTAATTTATATTTTTTAATTATTTTCTCTCTTATTTTTCTTATATCCCTTCGAGCGGGTGGAGGTGTGCACCCACACCACCCCATTCCACCGTTCCCGCGCGCGCCTCCGCCGCAACCACCATCCACCCACCCAGGGAAGCGCGATTCAGCCGCACATATACACTGTACACTCCGAAGGCTCAGATCGTGCGTTTTAATCCCCTATAAGCAATTATGCACAGACATCCTGCAACGGTATAATATTCGAGACTTGGCAATACACGACAGAGAGTCGGAATGGGAGAGAGAATTGAACATAACCGATCCGTCACCAAAATTATTAACACAATAAAGCGTCTTGTGAGCAATCTAAATTATCATCACATGTCTACACACCACCGTGGTCGTCTCTACCGCGCTGTCCGGAGTAGTCGTGTGGTAAGTCATGCAAGTAAAGCACACCGGGGAAGATGTTGTTGTTGTGGCTTGCGGCGGCGGTGACGGGGGCGGTGGTGGGGAGAGGTAGTGGAGGTGGCGATGGAGTTGGCAGTAGTATGGAACGTATTGTCGGATTATTAAAATGGATTGGTGAAATGGGTTGTCCGCCGTTCTACAATCACGCAATATTATATATCTCACGTTGACTGATCGCGTCTCACGCGATATTATTACGAGCCTATAATATTATATTGATTTTCGTTAAAACGATTATTTCAAAATATAATATAATAACAATAATTACCATGCGTAATCGGTATACGTCGTCGACATAATATTATATGAGATTTTACGGTTATAACACGTTTCTCGTGTATATTGTGATACCGGCTAAATCTTTATGTCGAGTTTATGATGTCCTCACATGACATCATATTATTATACGTCATGCGTAGAATTATAATATAAATTGAATTTATCATTGGTACTTATGCGATTAATTTTAATTATAAATTCTGAAACGTGTAGAAATTAATATTTAAGATGGATAATATATATATATATATACAGTATTCCTGCCTACTAAGAAGCTAAGATATATATTTTGCTTTACCGCGATAATATCGTTTGATTTATATTATATTTTATCATTTAAATTAAACATCATCATTGCGCAATACTATAATGCCATGAATAAGTAAATAACATTCAATAATAATTAATATGTATCATGTGTTGTTTTTTTTAAATGCAAAAATTTGATTTATTTTATCAAAATATTTGCATTTTAAATGAAATTATTTTAAGATCTGAAAATAATAAATTTTTATTAATTATTTAATGACCATATTATGTTACTATTGACATTTTTGCTTTTTATAACTACTTATAGGTGATCATTTTATAAAATATAAATTAATTAGTAGGCAAGGATTTAAAAACAGAATGCAAGTATTGATTTGACCATAAACCATCAAATAGTAGCAGTTTTAACTATAAATTATAATGTATACAACTACATTTTGATAAATCTCGTTAAGACTTGAATTACAGCGTATTGGCTTATAATCGAACACAATAATACCAATTATGTGAAAATTATGAATCAAAAGTAGCTACATATTGAGTAAAGTACCTAGTTAATCAAGATCAAACATATTATATAGACCTATGAAATACCCATGAATACCCGACTTGAACTAAAATCGCATTTTAATTTACAATGTTATCTAAGAAGTTTATCAAAACCAAAATACTTTCTTACAACTACCATATTCCATAAGTTACACATAAGGTTAGGTTAGATTATTTACTATGAATGCATTTAATACGTGTGAAAGGAGCCGACCCGAATGACTCCAAATTACTTAAGGGGGTTCACATAATTAACGAATTTTTAGCTACTCTATGAAAACACAACGTTCACGATTTAAAAAGTTTGAGAATTATGTCAAACTATTCAACTAGGTAACGTAATAATATGTTGTAAAAGAGCTGATTAACATCGTACTCAAATAATAAAGTTTAGTTTTAAATATTATTTTTTGTCCAAAAAATGTATCTAATATTCTATGATATACCAAAAATAAATTAATTATTATACCGATAAATAATATATAATTTCAATACTAACGAATCTATCTATAACTATGAACAATAACATTTTATTAAATTGAATTACCCATCAAACAATGGTGCTCACAATTTTCGTCGGTTACACGACTTACCAATACCAATAATTAACATTTGTTTTAACTTAAAAGATAATATTTAATATCTGTATAATTTCATATTAAGTACTACTTATAAGCATGCATAATGCCACTATATAGCGTGATTCTTTAAAGAGTAAACATTCATTATATTTTGAATAGAAGTTATTAGGTATATTTGTAAACATTATTTTTACTATTTTTTATCGATACAGTTTTCTTAAGTGTAATACTTTTTTTGAATGTCAACAAACGTAATTAATATCATATTCAAAATGTTGATAATATATAAAAAATACTATTAAACAATTTTCTATTTGTTTAACGGTTTAACCATTTTGTTCGACTTTCGATTTATATATATTATATATTTATAAATCCTCAGAAAACTATTTGAAATAATTATTTTTCATTATTATTCAAAATAATAATTGGGGATGCCACAATTACATAAGTGTTGACTCCGTATTATAAACGTACAACGGGGTTTAGCAGAACCAGCTTTTTTTTTTAGCTTAAAATAAATTTATAAATGATTTACCTGTTAATAAACTAAAAGGTACACTAACTATGTTCACTCATTAGGTTTTTACAATATTTTATTTTTATCCAAATCATGGGTGTGTAAAATATTAAAATATTAAAATTATCATCAGGCAATTGCTTGAAAATCAAAATATCATTAAAAACCAACGTAAGAACTCAAATAATATTCTTACCTTTAAGTTTAGTCATTGGTCAATATATTAAGCACTATAAAATTAAAGCTAACAATACAAAATTGGTTCTACTGAACGCTTGTCTGATACGTTTGTTAGATGTAAGAAAATGTGGAGTGACGTCCTCTTAAATATGTACCTATTGAAAATTAAAAATGAAAAATTATTAGATTTTAAAATATTTTGAATTGACCGTCCAATTATAATATTATTGTAGTCATATAACTCTCAATTCATTGCACTATATACAATATACATATTATTATAGTTGTAACCCAAGTTTCGTGCACATAACATTATAATACCCAATACAATTATATAACACTCATTTTGGCGTGGACTATGTTGTCTAAATATTAAGTATACTTTTATTTTAGTATATTATAGTATAGTACGAAATCTAATAAAATGTGATTTTAAAAACAATGGGAAACCAACATTATATTTGGTACCTATACCAACATTTTTCCTAAAGTCAGTAAAGCTAATTAAATGTAGGTATTACTAGTATAATAATCTATTCGTCCATATTTTGTTCCAATTCACAAGAGTTCGAACAAGAACTTCTTTCAAAATAAAATTTTAAATTTTAAATATAAAAATATAAAATTTTAATTTTTTTATCTATGTTAAGAATTTCTATTTGAATGTGATAATTTATTATTGTTTTCGAATTTAATATAACAACACTTCATTATCCAGCACCGAAGTTACCGAAGTGGGAAGAGCTGATAATTTCTGGTTTTTAACATACAAAGTACATTTTATAATATTGTACATAACATAACAACACAATAATTATTGTATATAATATGAGTCAAATGAAATGCCAAGAACATAACAATTTATAACACATACAAACAAACATGGTCATGTTATATTAGCAGTTTGGTATTCATTGGCACGGTAAACATGCAGTATGAATAAAGACAATAGTGTCGGATCTCTGTCCGTGAGCTGACGTTACTGTGCATACGAAAAAAAAACATTGTAAACCGAAAACTGTACTAATAGTTATAATAATATTATAGCGTGTATATTGGAACGATATATATCATATATATATATTATAATTTTAGTTTTTGAGAAATATGTTCGTGTACCGGGGAAGTGGTAGTGGCTTGAACGTGCGTGTGTGTGTGTGTGTGTGTGTGTGTGTGTGTGTGTGTGTGTGTGTGTGTGTGTTAACGTATAAGTACAGCGAGTTTTCCGGACAGTTTTCTTCACGATGAGAGATCAATGATGCATCCGGTGTCGGATCCATTGATGTACCGATACGGCTGGCCTGCCACACACAAACCGAGTGTGAAATCGCTCCATGCATGCACGCCGCGACTATGGATTCCGACTTCATTCATTCTTCGGCCTGCCCTCCCTTTCCATCGTCTCCCCCCCTCGGGACCCCCTACGTACCGTCATTCCCCTTGTGCCCTACACTCCTCCACTGCACCACCCGTCCCATCACACGACCACGACGCAACGGAATTCATTCATGTATACGGACCATGACAAAAGTGATACCGAAACACACGGTTTCGTATAATATATAATAACAACTCACGTACACATTCGGCGGCGGTGGTGGCGACACACACACACACACACACATACACGCTTGTCCATTGATATTATCCAGGGAAACCACTTAGCCGGCCGTGGGCTTGTTACGGACAAAAGACCGTCGGTGAAGTCGGTGGTTTCGAAAAAACGTCGAAATATCGTTTCCGCTGTACGTTACCATCTACCTACCTGATAATAACACGTAGGGTGTGATATTTGTGCCAGCGACTCAATCACCGCCTGTGACATTGAAGACATGACAAATTGTGCCTCCTCTTGATTTATTGAAGTTTATAGTGGTGCTAATATTGTAGCTTTTACGACTTTTCTGATTTCGTGATACCTAAGCAATATTCCTGAAATCTCCGTAAAACCACAGTTTATTGTTTTAATAATATCGTTAACCTGTTTATTATTTTTCCATTCATTTTTCATATTATTCTATCATGGTAAAACGATCGCTATAGGTACAATCAAAATATCAAAATAGGCACAACCCCATCTGAATTATAAAAACTTTAAATCCCATTAAGAAAACTTATACCTATTGGTTTTAAACGGTATTAATTATGAATAATAATTCGTATAGCTTTATTATGAGTTATAAATGCGTACCACTTTTAAATTCGAATATCGTTTTCAATAATTGAAAATATATAACTTATATTATATTTACAAATCATTTTATAATAGAAAATCATAAAATAATATATAATCATTTCAATATTTTATCCAAAAGTAAAAGTATTGTTGAGAAATTATATAGATAACTGTGTGATATATAAAATTAAAACAAAATTTCATAAAAAAAAAATATTTTCCGTACTTGTACTATTTTTTTTTTTTTTTGTGAAAATGTATTTCCAATTCTGAGTAAAGCGGATGGAGCCATTGGTTTTATAATAATGTAAGAGCTCAACATTTTTCATTCCACACTTTCTAGATTTTCATTTGAACCCGGTTTAATTTTAAAGCTATAATTTTTAGTTTTTCTGAATTTTATTGTTAAAAAGAAAGTGGCAAAAGAATTGTAGTCAATGCCAAAGGTTATGGAAAATGTAAAGAAATGGACGTTCTTTGACTAAGTCTGAAATATTTTAATGCAAACCAATCTAAGAACGTGATAATTTTTTTAATGTTATTCGTTTAAAATTATAAATAATAATACATCGATATTTCACTGTATCTTATACTATCCTATATCTAAGGACTAAGATATTATATTATCTTTTAACGTATTTGTTCTATTTTTTAGAGGTGCACATTAAACATGTTTTATATCTCATTATACTATATCAATGAGCGATTCGCTGTTAAATTTGATACTCGTTTGGATACTATAACATAGTTATTAGTTGCAAACTTTAAAATCGTGAATAATTTCAGCGAATTTTCTATGAAATACGAATGTTGTTTAAACTTGAAAAATTGTTTAATGTCAACATAATGACATGATGTAAATCAAGTGTTATTTCGTGATATTTTTTAACGTGGTACTGAATCATAAAAGCTACCCCCCCAATTAAATAACTATCAAGACACATACGCATTTCCGGCACAAATAAATGAGCTACGTATATTACGTACCTAGGTATATTACACGGTGTAACAATGAATCATTATTTTTTTTTCTGGAAACATATGTTTTTTTTTTGTAAATCAACCATAATGAGTTTTTCACTGCACTTTTAAAAGTATTATTATATATTATTTACACACAAGGCACAGCAATTTACTGAATACTTATATGAATTTATGCACTTATATCGTATAATATAATATTTAGTATTTATTACAAACCTATAACATAGCAATTATTGTTTTTATACATTTATTTCTCTGAAATGTTTGGTTAAAAAACATTTTAAATATTTAAAATGGATTCATAAAATATACATGAAAAAAGTAAATGTTCAATCAACTATAAACATTTTTTAATTTTTTTTATATTATTTTAAGTTCTAACAAACGTAAAATATTAAGTTATTTAATATTAAGTTTTTTAAGGTATTATTAAACTTCTCCAACATATTCTGTATACATATTAAAAAAATCAATATGATGCATATTTTATTAATCATAATTCATAAGTAATCATAGGTAAGACCTATTATTTACTATTAATAGTTTAATAAATGATTGTAAATAATTTGAAAATATTATCGTGTAAAATAAAATACAACTCAAAATTATAGTTTAAGAAATAGTAGAAGGTTTCAAATTTCTACGATTAATATTTTTGAGCTTTAATAAAACATTTGAAGATAAGTAAATAGTTATATAATACGTTTAAATATTTCGTCAATAATTATGTTTCAAACGCTAATTAAAAATGTTTATGGCTGTACGCTAAACTTTTTTTTAATTCCTATTGAGCTTATAAAGAGTCGTGTATTTCATTCGTAATATCCAAGGTATTAAAATTAAATTAGTTATGCATTTTCACAAATACAAAATAATGTACACATTTTCGTGATTTCGATGAATTTCGTCAAAACTTGAACTTTAAATAATGTTAAAAATATTTGTTGATATTTTTTAATTGCTTTATAAATAACATAGGAGGAAAATTGTATTAAATTTTCATGTTTTATTCACAAGCAAAAAGTTAATCATCCATTCATCCATAACTCCTAAACAGTAGATAATTTTTAATGTACTTATGAAAATAGCTCAAAATGAAATACAATTTTAGAACATTTTACCGTCTCTTAAAAATGCAAGTATAAACATTTTTTTTTAAATATCAAGTCTATATGATTATTTATTTAGAATTACAACAAAAAAATCTAAATTGGTTTTGTGTAAATATTCCCATTGCAATGGGCAAGCCTCCCTGATTATTTTGTAAAGTTCTGAGAGATTACTAGTTTGGTACTTGTCTAGTATCTCATTCTATAGTACGAATTAGATATAATTTTATAGCAATAACTACCCTTGAAGTTGAAGATCAGACCATTTTTTCAATTACATAAATTTTACTTCAGACACTCAAATTTTTTTTTTCATTTATTGCTCTGCTCAGAATCTAAAGCAATTTAACATTTATATTAAAATTATTCGTTGTGTTAAATTATACCTCAATATGCATAATGGTTTTAAAAATATTTCTTATTTTAATAACATTAAGAACACAATTAATGCGATTAGAAAATATAAAAACGTTTCTAATAAATAATAAAATAGTAGCTGGTGTTTTAGGTATCTAAAGAAAGTTATTAATTTCAGTGAAGTAAATTAATTATAACTAAATATGAAGTTAATGTAAAACAAAATAAAACCATTTAATTATTCGATAGCAAAATGCATATTAATATTTATAAATTTATTTATTTATTTAAAAATAACCATAGCAAAAATCAACTTTTCAAAAAAAACTCATTAACGGGTTGACAGATTTTCGGCAAGTACCTACGACATTTCGTATACAATAATATTTTTAACGTGACTACATTTACGAAATAGAAAACGTATTTTTTTTCCAAAAATGAAAAAAGTAGGTACCTACTGCCGAAAAACTAACGAAAAACCTTTGAACCAGTAGGTACCTATCATAACTAATTTTTCTACGACCTGTGGATTAACAATATAATATGTTTTACTGACTGTAATATAATAATATTATAATCTTATTATATTTATTATAAAATTTTAATAATAAAATACAACACTGCTTGCTGTAGTGTACCTAAAATATGACACAATAAATCGTGAGTCTCGTGACCATTCGACACCTTCGTTTTCGACGTGTATTTCTTGCAAAAAAGCATGCTACCCGTGGCTATGAATTTTGGATATCTTACCCCTGGGTTCCAGTTGTATAAGCACTACAAATAACTACAAAAGCTATTCTAAGGACAAAATGGAAAAATTACCTTTGGGCATAAGAGTTACCACACATTTTAGCACCGTGAATTCAAAATAGATATTTATTATTTTTATTTTTTGACGTCGGTTAAGGTTAATTGTACGTAATTAGGTACCTACCTATTATATCTCTTGAAATCGTATCAAATTGTGATGCTTTTAAGAACGCCAATAATAATCAGAGTCGGTGCACTGGAGCAATAATGCACGATAATATTAAATAAATAGGCATATGTAATATCTGACAATATAATATTATTTAGGTATAGATTTGTTCAGTGCCCTATAGACGTAAATGTACGTCACATTGTGATGGAAAATCAAAAAGCATAATCACAACCGTGTTGGTCAGATGACAATCACTCTCTGGATACATCTAGCTGGCTGAATTTCGATGGTACTTTATTATAATTTTTAATATTTTCGTCAATTATAGCTCGCATTCGGTATGGGTCGCGTGTATGTTATCGGCAGTGATCGCACGTGAACGTCGTCGGTCGTCAAAAGCCGCAAAAAGTGGCCTTATACAACGAGCGGACATGCAACGAAGACATGTGCGCATCATGCAAAACGGGTTTATTATAATAAAGGTATAAAACCAATGCATTATAATTCATCATTACTAACTGTGATCATGATTTCGTTAGCACATAGTGAGTTTAAAATAATAATATGCTGATCTAAATTAATTACCACTTGAAACTTCGACTTTAATAAGTTGGTAGACACTAGTCGAAATTGTTGTATTTTGGTGTAAGTACACATAAAAGGTATTATTATTATCGCTTTATATCCGTTGTGACGATTGTTAAATATTGTACAATATAATATTATGTATGGAAATATATTCGTATTAGTATACGACTACTATACAAAAATAAGTAGAGACTTTAGTACTATATTATAATATCATATCAAATTAAGAATTAGGTGTACAAACGATAATCTCTGTAGCATATACTGCAGATTAATTTCAAAACAATATTTTGATTATCAATTGTATTAAACAGCTCTAAATTTGTTTGGATACTAGGAAATGAAATAATAATTCAACACTAGTGGTCAAATAATACAATACCTCTACACAAATTTTAAAGCTTCAATTAATATTTTTTGTCTTCTTTATTTGGGTTTCTATTAAAAGAAATATTATATTAATCACAGCGATAAATTTAAAATTGATAGACAATTCACTACTTCACTAGTTTGGAATCATAATGATATCTACTTTTATAAATGTAATAATATAGGCACATATAAACTGAACATAACTCATAGACAAAGTTTTGTTTTTTTTACATGATGTACAGAAAAACCTATTTTGAGATTTTTAATATCTATTTATTATAATATTATATAATAATATGATTTAGACTTTGGGCGCTTTATGAGGTTATTATAGGTTCACGAAATGCCACGCCAAAACCACCACAGTGAGCTTTGTAAAATTATACTAATTATACTTTGTTGTGTAATAATATTCGAAATGGGAATTGGAAAA
The DNA here is from genome assembly GCA_027563435.1 of Nasonovia ribisnigri. Classification (NCBI taxonomy): domain Eukaryota; kingdom Metazoa; phylum Arthropoda; class Insecta; order Hemiptera; family Aphididae; genus Nasonovia; species Nasonovia ribisnigri. Next base: position 364,615 of record JANEHU010000360.1, on the reverse strand, counting down.
TGGAAATTCGTCTTGAATAGATTGTTATTTTTAAATGTCATTCATTTAAGGGCTCAATTCAAAACTAATTACTTAATATACTAATTTATAACGATATTCGTCCGAACATGCATGTGGATTAGTTATTCATAATCAGAAACATAAACAGTTGCTACTCGAAAACTACACATGTAATTATTTCCAAATTGATACGATTAAAGTTTGATTTTGGGGCATTGATAATATTTATGTATAACTAATTGAAATAAAAGAGAAAAAATTAAATCATGGTATTATATCATAATATGGGACAATTAATAAAACATTTTAATCGTTATAGACATAATAATATATCAAAGTAAATATTCCGATGCAATCACGTACATACCGTTAATAGTTTAATATATTTGCATAAAATATGCACTATTAGTCTCAACATTTAAATTTCTAATTAATTAATATCGTATGATTTGAATGACTATAGTAGCACCTACTAGTAATAAATATAATTATATGGAATAATTGGATGTATTTAATTATCCAAATAATATCCTAAATAAATAAATTATAAATGTTTTTTAAAATCTTTAAGAGTTATGATTTATCAAAAATTACAATAGTAGCATTACTCATTTAGTATATTATGAAGCGTATTATTTTATTTTAATAAAACACGGATCTAATGATATACATTTGTTTTAAATTATAAAAACCAATTAGCCAAATGTATACCTTAATTATGTATCTACCTTATAATAAAAATCATAAATATTTTACAATAATGTTGAAGTTAATATAATACATTGACTGTGTCATATAATTACTTGAAATTAGTTTTATACGATTCATTAAAAAACCGAAATTTGTATAAAATTGTAAACTAAGAATGAATAGTATAATAATATCTAGTTTTTAGTTAGCTTTTAGTCCAAAAGTATTGTTAGTTTGTTTTTAATTATAATTTTGAACTATTACAGTGATTCATATTTGCAAATCAAACACTTTCATTCAAAAAAGTAAGATTATCAATTTTACTAAGTACAATATGTAAATATTATCTGACATGCATGATGTGTGATAGTTTTAAATATTTTTTAACCAAACCTAACTATTGTTATTTATATTTCAGTACTATGTTACAATTATAGGTAGGTATTATTAAATTATTTTTATACTAATACGGACGATATATAAAAGCGGACGAAACGACAATTAATCGTTTATTTGCTATTGAAATATTGTTTTAAGTTATAATCCACTTATACAAATATTCGTATTACAAATTCATTACACATATTTTCTAGATACAATTTTATTGTACCGATACAGTGTACATTGCAGTACTGTACTTGTAGTATATTATGTTATATAATATTGTTTCAATCATACAAATTTGAACAGGACAATGTTATCACATATAATATAATGACTTATCTATTTTGACGGATCGCATCATACACACACATTGCGTGACTTGATGGGACGCCGTTCAAAACAGGGATTGCAGTGTATACAATAACATTTATAAATCGGCTACGAAAGTTATACATATATATATATATATATTTATTAGGTAATTTATATCAAAGTACTGACTATACACACTGACCTCTGTAATGACTTCGGCTATTCTCTGGTACTCCAGTCACATAGATCGGTGCAGTTTATTCGTTTATCCGTCACCGGTCCGTCCGATATACATGTTGATATGAATATTTTCGGAAATTTCGGGTAGCCCTCGATAAAAACGCTATTGCGTGTTTCGTCCGACCGAAACGACGACGGAGACAGCAACGCGTATAATAATATTAATAATATGCTGTTTAGCGGTGTACTACGAGTCGGAAGGATAAAAAAATAAATAAACGAAAAATGTAAAGAATAAAAAAAAAATTACAAGTTTAACATTATGTTTCTATGATAGGCGTATATAGTTAAAATAATAAAAATGCGGTTTTTTTTTTTTTTGCGTCAACGTGTGACAAGTGTCACGTTTTACCACGTCTCATTAGCACGTGCAACCTGATACACCCGGTGGCGAACGCGAAACTGTTGCATACATTGAAGATTGGATCCCACCCGATCGCCTGGCTCGTTCTTCTCTTACGGTGTTCTCCTCCTTCCATTCAATAACCGGCGGCGGCGGCGTCGGTGGCTGTGTGCGCGCGAGTATATCAATATAATAATATAATATCATTGTAATAGTAGTAGTAGTACTAGTACTGTAGTAATAGTATGAGTATCTATATAGTAGTAGTAGTAGTAGTAGTAGTAGTAGTAGTAGTAGTAGTAGTAGTAGTAGTATAGTACCTTATACACCTACCTGTGTATAGTGAGTATATTACTGTCGCATTACCTGCAGTATAATTTTTCCTGCCACTATAAGTCTTATTATTTTTATCATTATTATTATTATTTATTTCCACCTCTCCCGTGTATAAACATTTTATCGTCTATCCATCTCGTTCTATCCTCCGCGTACATAATATGTACCGCATTGTTTAACCCCGTTTGTCGTCGTCGTACTCCATCGCCCACGCGGCCCCGACACATGCGTATAACCTCCGCTGTTGGCAAGCCGTATCAATGATTGAAAACGTTGAGGTTATAAGCGTATGTTAATGTGTGTGTGTGTGTGTGTGTGTGTGTGTGTGTGTGTGCGCGTGTGTTAATATAGAGAGGGCTATCGACAAAAGAGATAAACAAACAAAAAAAAAACAAAATTATTATGCGTTCTCGTATCGATATTAACGACCGATGTATAATTGCGGTTTTAATAGATTCTTGAAATCATTCAACAAATTACGCAAGTACCAACCTAGGACCGGCCATGCACTCAGTTATAGAGATATGAAGAGCTTGTATAATCATAGTAATATATTGTGACCTATAACGATAATGTATTTTGTTAGGTATAGGTGTATCGTGTTTTTTTATAAATTGTCGCAAATCGCTTGTATGTAGGTAGCTGGTTTTAGACAATTTTTGTGCATGTCAAAAAAGTTGACTTGTTTGAACACAAGAAGGACATTATTAGAATATGATAACGTGTTAACGTTGCTAAAAAATAAATATCTTCAAAAAATATCAGTTCTTCATAAAACAATAGATACTGCGTGATTATTACATGATTGATTAACGTTTTTTCCATAGACTTCATGATATGAGCAAAAATATTGCAGTGAATGCAATTGTAATTTATAATCAATGGTATCTGTAACTATAAATTGTAATGTTTATATTTTAATTATAAGTGGTATGCTTTATCAGTTAGCTTGCGAAATAATTTTAATATTTCATAATCTTAAGGAAAAATAATAGTCCTGCTTACAAAGTTAAAGATTTAAATTGGTTATTAATTGTCATCTATCATTTCTTCATAATAGGTAATGAAAAAGCTTTTTGATTTTTCATATTTTAGGGAACTTCAACGCTGGTGATAAAAGTAGATGTGTTTAGTAGTAACTGTTTCTTTCATACAATAATTGTATACTTAATAGTTAGCTACCCACAGACGGATAAAATCATTAATTTTGTACCGAAGTTAAGTGTACCTATATAATATATTTATAAATTAGGTGTAAATTATGTGTATATAATGGTGCATCTTTTTAGTATCTCGCGAAACAAAATTCAAACTTATCACGCGGTAGGGTGTGTGATTATTGATTTCATATTTTAATATCTGCATTTAATGTATTAAGTGTTGCTAACTATATTTTACTCTAAAACCTAAAATCTGGACGGTATTATTTTTAAAATTAATTTCAGTTATATAGTTGTAAAACAAAATGCATATAAAGATATACTACCTAACCTAACCTTGTGAAAGACTACAGTTTGATTGTAAATTATAAAAGTCTGATAATTAATAACTATTATAATATCTAGTTTGTACGTCAACAAAGACTTATAATATCGATGAAATAATTTACTTAATAGAACCTAAATAATATACTTGACTAGTGACCATCGACCGATACCTAAAATAAGGGTCATAAAACATCGATGCACCAAACATTAATATAGATGACGATACGACGACAAGAAATGCGCATGGATTGATAACGATTTAAAATACATTTCAAAATATAAATCTTATTGACCAGAAGTAGAATACGAATGTAAGTTCCTTATTTGGTCATAGTTATATAAACTACATAATAAATGTAATATTTACATTGAGTGTATACTATGACCGAGTGCAATAGTAAAGTGCAGTTTGAAGTAAATAATAATAATAATTATAAAAAATACATAAAATATAAAATCGTGTGTATATACATTATATATTTTTTAATATTATTAATTTGAAAACATATATATATTTCTATTTTATACACATATTATAATATAAAATTATGGTTCAATTAAACGAACACTATTTTTTTCTGGTTAATTTCTGCGTGTTAATGATTTTCTTTTCATAGTATACGTTTAATCTTTAATGTTTAAAGCAACATAATATTATGTCTTATTGATGCATTTTTTATTTTAATGTTTGGTCGCTGTAATTTGCGATATACGCTCAAAATCGTCCAAACTTGAGTTCTTGTCTGTAGAGTGTCAGTGTTTATTGTTTTGAGGAGGGGGGAGGGGGATGAGGAGGGAATTTTGATTGTTATCAATATTTGTCCTGCACGTCGGACCATTTGGAGCGACCGAGCGGCAGATAGGTTACTGTGGAGGAGAGGAGCGAGGGAGACAATGGGCGACCGTCATCGTCGGGGGAGATCACGCGAGAAGATCGCCCGATCAATCAAACCCACGCGACTTGGACACACTCACTCGCGGGGTCTCACGACTGGATTCTATGTTTCTGTGTGTGGAGAACGAATACTTGTTGTATAAAGCATGTTGGCATGTATGTATATAGCGACAACTTTCACTGGGAATATATTTTTTCTGGCGACAGACCGGAAATGACTGCGGACGGACAGACAGACGGAGGAGATGCGATTACGTCGAAAGCAGCGAACATGGTCCTCACGAAAACTTTGATATCTGCAGCCTTGTGTGGCTTGTACAGTATCTACCTGATAAATTGACAGTGCTTCAATTGAAAACTTGTACTACCAGAGTTGTATATAGGTAGTAGGTAAATATATTATTTTATATGATCTAACTGTATTAATAATTATTTTTACTATTTTTAGGTTGCTATAAGAAAAACTTTAAGAATTTTGATTTAAATCCCTAAGACATACAAAATTTTACAAATTTTTTATTAGAGCAACATTAAAAAACTAACGAGAAAACGTGTATTCATTTTTAAACTATTTGAACGGGCATCGAGCATACTTTTTTATCAACCTAACCTAACATAACCGTTCAAATATTTTAACGTTATTTAAAAAATCTTAGTTCATATTTTTTTATAACGTACCTATGTATAATTTTACAATTTTTTTTTTTTAACTTTAAATTTGTATATCAACTGGTTGTGATTGACTCAAAATATAAATTACATTTTTAAATTAGTTTAATACCATTTGTTATATTATAATATATTAAATTTACATATAGTCAATGACAATAAGTGATGCGATTTTAAATTATAATTAATCAATTAATGTAATTTTTATTTTAAGTAGTTATGTGCTTTTTATTGAGGTAGGTACCTATTATTTTATATTTTAATACGATGAATTTAATAATACAGCAGATTGTTGGTATGAGTCTTATATTAGAATCAGTTTTATTATTTCAATGATAAAAATGTATACCTAAGTTCCAACATGTTACTATGTTCAAATGATTGCCACAGATACCTAATAGATGTATAACATTGTTTGCTAATATAAATACACATGTTTATTAATCTAATGGGTTATCATTAATCTAATTAGTTTTTTACGTATCAGTCCACTAATTAGTGTAAATAGCAATTAACTACGAATTTATGGTAGTTTTGTTTAATATTTTTGAGTGTAGATATCTTTTGAGTGTTTAAATAATATTTTATAATAAACATTGAAACTCGTTTCAAAAATTTGAATGACCTAATAATATTTTTAATCATGCTTAAAAAGTACTTGAAAAATGTCTTTTTAATAAGTTGCCATTGAATATAAATAGATAAAAATAATCGTAAGTTATCAACTTCTTTAGACAGTTGACAGTTGTTTACCTACAACTAATTTGGAAATCAATCCATATTAATAAAAGCGTTCAAACAAATCTCTGGGTAAAAGTAGTTAAGAATATTCTCATAGCCGAGATCAGAAATTTGTATAAAGAATAAAGTTATAAAAGCCATTCAAAAAGTAAAACGAACAAATTAATCGAACGGTATTAGTCAATATTTAATATCTTAGATTTCTATCATTATACATTGTTTAACGATAATAATGCACGTAAATATTATTATCGCTTATTTGAATATGGCTCCCGGCTTAAATGATTTATTCTCTATGAATAAATTAGTTGTGTAATATGTACTCAAAGAAATACTCTACTTGATAATAATTATTTATAACAATTAAATATTTTGAACCTGAAAATGATTAACAATCGAATCATTATAAGATTATGAACAACATGATACCTATGTAATTATAAGTAATTATATGATAATATGATATTATTTTGTTGTAAACATAATTCGTTTCATAGAGGTGTCAGCTAGTAGGTAGGTACGTGCACTCTAGATGTTTATGTAAATCAAAGTCGTGCAACAGATTGAAAAATGAAAATGCTAGGAGTAAAAACAATCCGCATCACGTGGTTTATTTTGTAACAATTTCGTAGTCTTCATTCAAAAACAAGTCAAAAAGTTTGTTTTCAAACAGCTAGAGAGAACGTGGTATATTTTTATAACGTTCATTGTATTTCCCCGTTTTGATGTTGAATCAATAGTTTTTAATGAGACTTGCAGTTGTACAATTTTTAAATTATATTTTTAATTAAAAATAACCAATGTCAAAAAAGTGATAGAAATGTTGACTTTATGACTCGTGATCTTTTTTTCATACAATTATATAAACTACATTTTATAGTGTATTAGGTCACAATAAAGCTGGAGAAAATAAAAAATTATATTGTAAATATTACAAGAAAATAAAAATAAATATTATTTTAAATTCTAAGCGTTGATGTGTGTTTGTGTTTTTTTTTTCATAAATGTTTTGGAAATTCAAATGGTTCAATCTATTTGTGAGTGAATTCTGGCAGAAAATTAGCTCTAGTTATCAAAAGTAAAATATTCCCATTGCTTTTTAAATATAATTAAGAACCACTAAAAATAAATTATGAATAAACCGGAATATTTACGAAGTATCTACCGGTTTTTAAAAAGATCAATTTTTTTTGTTTAGTTCAAAAATTAATTACCGCAGATTCTTGAATTTTTCATCAAATATTTATGTATAGATTTATAGGAATGATTTAAAAAATATTTTGGTTATATTTAAATACATTTATATATTTTTTTTATTTTAGTATTTTTTCGATTTATGTTAGTAAAATATTTTTTTCTAAGTCAAAAAACTTTAAAATGTAATATAGGATGTGATGTAAAATATGAGATATCTCATAATTTGTTCATACCGAAATATTTAATATTAAAAACATATAAGAGTTGAAACATAATGATTTTTTCTCTAGTTAATTTAATTTATGTTATTGTAACTTTTAAAATAATAATCGTAGGGTTTTCAAAATTCTTGTGAAAACAATTAAATTTACCTATATTAAAATACGTGAACTTTACTAAAATTAGTACCAATGATTAAGCCATAAGCAGTTATAACTTATAATATATTTTACACATCAGTTGGAGCCGCTAAAAGTGAGTGACCAGACATGAAATCGAAACAACGCTATCACTGATGTCAGTATAATAACATGTGGTTTGGTATGATGGAACGTTTTTGATTTAACAGACTAGTCGTGGGAGCAAACAGTTAAGTATTGCAAAAACTACTAGACAATCTCCATTGGTTTTGAGTGTTTAAATATAATTAAACATTTCATAGGTACTATATAGTTCACAATAATTTGTATTGTGTGAAAAGACAAAGAAATTAGCACTAAACGTCGTACAAATTATGTTCGTACTTGTTGCATCTTTATAAAATTAGTGAAAATAATGTTGAATTTCCATGTTGAGTTATGAATTGTTTACAAAGTATAATCTCTAACATAAGAATATATGATGAATCTCTCCATTAATCGACGCTTCATAATACAGAATATTGTTATGATCCATTAATAATTATTCTAATATCCTCATGATAGGTATCTAATCAGTATGGTTTGGACCTACCCTTAAAGAACCATGGTGTATAATAGCAATATATAAGATTCAACTATTTACAGAAAAAAAATCACTTTGTAATAACTCAACTTTAATAATAATAAATACTTGTATTTAGTGAAAATATTTAAAACTATTAAGCTACCTACCTAATCCATTGTATTTTTTTTTATATACTAAATCAAAAACTTGTAATGATACCATCGCTGCATATAATTATTTCTGATAAATAGGTAATTAAAATTGTATCATCCACAATAAGTAGAAACATCCAATATTTAACTATGGATTATAGTTACCTATAGTAAAGTAGTTAAATGATTATTTTCATGAAAAAATGGCTGATTACCAAACTTGAATATAATTTAAATTGTTTCCGTAGAAATAAATATTTTTGATTATTGTATAAAATAATAGGCCGTCAAAATAAATAAAATATTATTTTAAAATAAACCACTAGGTAGTTAAAAAAAGGGGATGTAGGTAATCGCTCTGCTTTACAGTTGTAGGTGTCAAGTGTACTATTAATTGTGTGGTTCAATGTATGTGTTCAATTTGAATTCTAAGATAAAATCATTTCACACGAAAAAACGATTATGAGCAGAGACCGTTTGTCAGCCTACATTAATAAATATTATTTATATTTCTATTATGTGTAGATATAGCAATACGGTAGATTGAATTAATTTTGACCAAAAACATTGCATTTACTATACTATTATTATCGTATGGTACCTATTTGAACATGTTGAACTCAAGGTTAACGACAAATAAATTTAAATTAAATAAAGTTAAAATAAAATAAAATAGAATACGATTAGTCAAAACATAATATGATAACAGGTAGCTTATAAATTTAGGTAGTATAGTAACTTTTCTATAAGAAAATGTCAAGTGATCTAACTATCTAAGCTAGGTTAAAGCTGCTCGATAATTTGTGGATTTTGATAACTGGTTTGTTAAAAGCATGGATTGGGCAGTAATTCAGCAGTGGAGTCTATTAAGCTCAATTTGTATATAGCATTACTTCACATCTTCCTTGTCCTATTATATTAATGTTATATTATTAATATATAATTACTTTAACAGTAGATATATATATTTATATATATATATATATATTGTTATCTATTAAACTACGAGTCAATACCGACTTATCATAAAACGGTGTGAACTGTGAATATGTTCATGGTATAAATAGACAAAAGCATAAAATTAATCGATATGTTTTGAAAAATTCATTGTACCTATATAATATAATAATATACGAAAAGGTTTTAAATCCCCACGAAAAATTAACTAGAACTGCATTTATTTGTTTTAATATCTAATCTCGTCCAAATTTTAATATTAATTAATGTCTGAAAAAAATTGTGTATGTATATGTTTTGGTTCCCGTACCAATGAAATTATAAAAAACCATGTAGTTATTAAATTGTCAAACCTTAGCTTTAAAAATGTAATATTTTATAAACTTCAAATGCTTACGATGTATCTATGCGACTTTAATATTTTTAAATACCTATATAATAACAACTTACGAAAAATGTTGTATTACATCTTCAAACTTCTTAACCGAGTGAAAAAATATTTATCGACATTTGTAGAAAAAAATCGAAAATATCAAACGTCTACCAACTATCATAAGTCCACCAAAACTAGTGCATCCAAAACGATTGCACACATATTAGATTTTTAAAATCCAAATATAAATTGAATATACGATGATTATCACTTCAAATCCTTAAATTCCGTATGAAAAACTATTTTTTATAAAATGGACCATAGACTTCAAGTAAGTTGTAATTAAATGGTTTAATCATGGGTTAAAATGTACTTTGAACAACTTATGAACGTATTACAAACAGGACAATATCTTAAGGATGATGAGTTGGCGGGGAGGGGGGGTACTCGATGACACTTTTTGTTTTATATTTTGCATTTATAGTTTTTAATAATAAATAAATTGAGTTTTGATATGTTGATAGTGAAATGTGTTTATTTTAACTTATTTTAACTACATTATTATGGAACATATGTATAAAAAATTATTTCCACTGCCAAAAGTTTACTTTGTATTGGGTGTGTGGGAAACTGTAAACATTTTTAATAGGTACAACTCTGCCTAAGTACGCATGTGTAAGTGTTATTTGTCATTTAATTAAAGTCGTAAAATATTTAGCATAAAAATAATTTAATAGTTTAAAAAACCATGCTAAATTTTCAGCTATAAATTTGTAAAAATGTAGTAATCTATTTTAATTACAATTCTTAAAACTTATAACATTCTCTCTCTAAGTCTTAAAGGTAACTAGAAAAATGTATTGTAATACCCTGTATATTATATAAACTTACTATTACATTATATATCATATTATAACTTAAGATTGTTCTATAATCTTATAAATTATGAAAAAATACCTATAAAAGGTAGGTAATATAAAACCTTATAAAACACTGAAATTAAATCTTCTTTTAGATGTATACATTTGTTTTTATTAAGTCTCCATTAACTACTTTCCTTAAATATATAAATTTAAAGTATAAAAACAGATCAAATTAAATCCCTGCAGTTTATTTAAGTATAAAATACATAAGTAGACATTAAATGAAATAAATTAACTCATTCTAGTTTCAACAAATTGAAAACTAAAAAAAATAATCAGCATACAAAAGTTAGTAGCAATATTTTATTCTTCTCAAATATTCATCGGATTAAACACATTTTTTCTCTATAAGGAAAGTTCTTTGAAATAATAAAAGTCCTTAAAATTATAATGCAGTCTGTTTATCAAATGGTAAATTAGACTCTTAGAATTATAAATTCTTGTACCATTCTATGTTAGAAATACGTTTAATAAAGTCCCACGAGATTAAATAGAATCTGGTTTTGCAAAAACTTCCAGGGTTAGTATATCTGATGAATATCTTACGATCGTACTTAAATGAACGGAGCTTAAAAATTCATGAACATCGAGACAACGGGACACTGACGTGTGATTGACCATAAGGGTCAGTAGGACATACTTTCTGTTATGTATTTTAAAATAGCATGTTGAATATAAAAACAACAGGCTTTTGCAGAAGATCTGGCTTTGGTTCCGGTCACCCATATAGCCCAACTAATACGACGCTCTCCGAAGTGCACTAGTGGATGCATGGACATTGACTACGACTTGTTCTTATCAAGACTAAAACGATGACGCTTATCAGAAAATTGGAATTTCAGAAGATAAGTCTGAAGACTAAGGTCCTGTGGGCAATAATTAAGTACCTTGAAGTCAACCTTGACTCGCACCTCACATTCAGGCAACATTGAGTATGCATCGAGAAAGACTACGAATACAGCGATAGCCCTATAGAATTATGTATTTATTAGACCATCGCAAATTATTTGGCCTTTTATTATGTCTGTGGTGACTAGGCAGCTGTTATGTTCGTCTTCAATTTTGGTTGTGGAAAGTACAAAACTTTCTGCTATCCTATACAGCTATATTAGTGCACGCTGTGTTAGTACTATCTGGCACTCCTCTGGGAGATATGTTAGTGTTCGAAAAGCTAATGATAAAAAGAGGGATCGCGGTATTTATGGGTTCCCATTCACCCAATTCTCGTGAGGAATAAAACCTTGGGCAAAAGATCTTTCTGACTTTCTATGTGAGCCGATGTCGGTAGGCAAGTGGCTAGTCCAGATGGTAGAAGTCATCTTAGGTTATAAAGTGGAGTATGAACGGAGATTCGACGACATGGGTAACAAAAACACATCCAACCGGATACAAAGAACTAGTCACACCATGTGCCATATGCCCATATGTACACATTTTAAATGTAGCGCCGGCGCAGCTTTCTTAGGAGAGACCTTTTATTGTAAAACAGCGTGATCAACCCTGAGAGAGATCAATTTGTGATGAACATTTTATTATTTTAAAATAAACGATGTGAGACCGGAAGCAATACGAAAGCCATCTCCACCTGGTCTCATGGTTCAAACAGAAAAAAAGTATGTTATATATATATATATATGTATTAGATATTTGGGGTGTTTTACATTTCATAAAATTAAGCCTAATGATAGTTTATATTTTCTTTTATAAATATATTTATATTTTGTTATAAAATGTCCATTCAAATTATTTATAACATCTAATATTATCCACGTAATAGGTATAAGTTATGGAGTAAACACGTATATTGTAGTTAATTTATATATGGTATGCTCTTGCTTGTATGGGAATTTATGGTCTTTGATTGCGTGTAACGTATTAAGTTTAAACAAGACTTTTCATAATAATATGCATTTTTATCATTATAAATTATTGGATCATATTATATCATAAGAAAGACAATCAAGTAAATCCCGTAAGCCGAGCTTATTTCCTGTAGGAAATCTTATGAAAAGGGGAGGATCATATTTGTTTTTATCCATTAAACATTCATACCTTATATCCAATAATTCCGCCATTATTTTACTGTTTTTCAATACTTTAGAGCAAAATATATAGAATTTGAATTTAAACAAAAATACAATGATGTAGAATATAATATGGATAATACACTATATATACACCTATATGTATAGTTTAAATAATTAATAATAATATTTAGCTAAGTATAACCAAGTCTGTTACCTTTAGGTAATCAATTAAAAAACCATTGAATGTTTATTATAAATTAATACATATTACATATTATTTTAAAAATGTATCAAATAAAATCAATAATAAATCAGCTTCAATAATGTTTATAAAAATTATAAATCTTAACGAAAAGAATATGTTTTATTTACTTGCATAGGTACTATTAAATGAGTTAAATATTAATTTTAATTTATATATTTTCTAACAAACAATCACACATTTAAAAAAAAATTATACATAATATAATGATCATAACAGTTTGATATTTTACCTTTTAGTAAACGTATTTATATGGTTTTACTTTTAAAATATATACCAGGTATATTATACCTACTTATAAAAAGTATTTTTATGAACATATATAATATAAATAATGCAATGTTGAGTCTTGATTCAAAAGTTAAAATAAGAGTTAAATAAATCTTTAGTAATTATTTCAATTTATAAAATTATAAAATAATTATTGTATAACTGTACTATTCTCTATTGTATTGAATTATTTGTAAACAGATATTATGAGTTACTAATGCTTTATAAAAAAACGTTAACTAGTACCTAATATATTCAAAACTTTGGACAAGAATGCATATTTTTTATATATTGGTAAACATTATGCGAAACCGAAATAATTTTGAAATCAGTTGTTGGTATATGCGTATAGTGTGCAGCAGCTAAAAAATGTTAAACTAATAACAAGAATATTTTATGCTAAAAATATATTTTAATAGCTACATATTCTGTATGCAAATGCATACATTTTTTCGTATTCTAAAAAAAAATATGTGTGAGCTAACCTAACCTAGCTTATATGAGTTGAAAAATCAAGCTGTAAACACGTTCCAAGTTTCAAATAATAATCTATTTAAATAACTTTTATTGAAAACGGTCCTGTCGTTTTTTTGAAGCTATTAACTTTGGATTAACATATATCCAATTTTCGTTGTACAATCTAATTTTGAAAAAAATGAAAAAATAAAAAATTTAGATTATATAAGTGTACCTTGGTTTTGGTGTACTTACCTACCTCAGTTTACAGTCAAATTTGCGAATTAAATCGATCAAGATGGACAATGAATTTGTGGTGGATTGGATATAAACCGAACGTGGTTGAAACTACTCATTAAACTTTCCTTATATTTCCAAGAACAATTTGTAATTTTCAAGAAATCGGTAAGTAGTTTTTGAGAACCTATATAATACCTAAAAATATACATTCAAATCTCATATATTTTGTTTTAAGATATAATTTCTTTATTTGAAACCATAAACGTGATGATTTGATGGATGCTTTACCTCATCTAACCCAGTAACTAATGGCAACCATTTAAAATACTAATTTCAACTAATTATTTCTCCCTTAACCAATAGAAACCATTTCTAAAAAAAATTTCCATTGTAGACCTCAAAATCCCAGTTTGAACGCCTCTCCGGGTTAGACCTATTAGGTCCAATTGTGAATTTAAACCATTCAGAGATTCATTCAAAAACACACAAACAATTTCATCAAAATCGGTTCAGCTGTTTAGGAAGATTCTAATGACATACAGACAAACATTATTTTATATATATAAAGGTTATATTCAAAGTAAATTCATACTAGACAGTATTAAAAAATATCAAAATATGAGTATTAAATATGGATTATTTGCTAATATCAAAATAGGAATCAAAATATATGGTATTATAGATTGTTACGTTGTATAGAAATTAAAAATTTAGCATGATAACAAAGTCAGCTTTCCTAACTTGAGATAGAGATATAGGTACTATAATTATTACAATATATTTAGATATAATTTATAGTATCAAGGCTTGACTAAAAAAATTATAGTAATATTATGTCTAATTTTTCAAACATTTAATATTGAAGATTATATCGACTAGGTAAATTTACAGATCTAGCAAATTCAAATAAAGGTTTAATAGGAGAAGAATAAGATAAGCTAGTAAGTATCTGGGCTGGTATAATCAAATATAATAAACCGTTAAATATGAATTAATATTTATGCAAACATCATAAAAAACTATTTTGTTTTTGAAGTATAAAATAATATGTGATCAATTCAAGTTAACTTAATAATAGTAAACTCACTACTTAAAAAAAAAATTAATTAATCATCAGAATCTTGATTTTAATTTGAAAATGTTACGGTATAGTTCACGGTTATCTAGTCTATATCTAGATAGTGATAACCGTGGTATATTACACACATTTTTATCTGTTGTCACTTTGTATGTGTTATACTAAATATAGAGACATAATATAATGATATTGGCAAATCGTTTTCTAAAAGTATAATCTTGTAACAGTTTATGTATCGATCGTTATCGACAGGTAGCTATACTGACGATGAACGGTTTTAGCTTCCTTGAAATTTTACCGGCCAAATCCTGAACATAATATTATACCAAGTACCTATAACGTACCTGTATAGATAATATACATTTATGCACATTATAATATGACTTTGAGTCGCGTATCCATGGAACAAAAAGTTTAGATCAGATTATAATACGTGGTGTGCGGCAGTTTGGGGTGGGTGGCGCAGTAATTCTACTATGTATAGGTGCCCAAAGATAATAATAATATTATCGTTTGCCAGGTTATATCCGCGATTGATCCCCCGACCGTGTGCCCATTACACACTTACCGCAGCAGCGACGTGTATAATTTTCTCGAATTCAATCCGATTCGTGTTACGCATAATATTATCGGATACGTTTACGTAGTGGACACTGACTATAACGTTACATCGCCGTGGTTTGCATATAAGCGATAGACATCTTCTAGAGATATTGTAACAATCAACAGCGGACCTGCCTATAGGTAGATATATCATAATACGCGTACGGCATACACGAGAGAGTACATTGGAACAACAACAGCGGGCAATAATAATATGTTGTGTATTACATATACGTATTATTATAATATTATCACGCGCACTATACGTATATAATATATGAACATAACAATATGATATTTATTATTATAATACGACGACGCAGGTTCGTCGGTTTCGCCGTGTACAATACAAGACAAGACACGACGGCGGCGATGGATCGACACGGTCAATTTGCCCGGGCAAAAATCGACCTGCGGCGGACGCGCATTTATGAATACATTTTACTAGTGTGGTTTTTTTTCTTCCTCCGGTTCACCAATAATAATTGTTTCCCGTCGCGATATCCATCTTTGTGATTATTTGTTATTCTATAAAATCGTTTCTTTTTTCGTGTACCTACCTATGTACAACACGCGCGTTTGTGTGTGGGTGTGTGTGCTACCGTGCACACATAATGTATTACGCATTATCCAGTACATTGCTCGCCTATGTATCCGTTCGCATGTACTGGAGCGCTCAAACACTGTAATCATTTAGGGTAAAAATTAAAACGTCACTATCAGCCCGGAGAAATCGTTTTGTTTACTCAAACACACACACACAAACTTATTAGCATACATACATCAGGTTTATGATAATAGGCGCACACCGCCGAGACCACGAATTATCAGGAAGGCGAAACCTGAGCAACCGTGTTATTACCACCAACTATCTTGACCCCCCTCCCCTCCCCCGGATTTCCATATTATTATAACATAACACGACGAATGCATACGCGCGATCTGCATACGCAATTATTTTTAAATATAATGTTATTATTGTTCATATGAGTGCCACCTCCTACATGTTCCTATATAGACTTTAAATATATTATATTCCTACTATTTTCCGTTAGGAATATATTATATAATAATATGTTTTATAGTAAAAATGACTTCTTGGCCATCCTCAAATTATACAATTTTATAATACATATACCTAATATATTGTGAAACAACAATTTAAAATAGTGGGTATACCACATACTATTTTACTCGAATAGTATTTTATTTTTATAAGATATCATTGATCAATCAAAATAATTAGTACAAACTTTATATAAATAATCATCAAAATAACTCGAAAAAATAAATTATTGGTAAGAATTAACGAGAATACGTTTTATTTTTGGTTTATTAAATTACATACTAATATTAAAAGTAAAAATTTCATAATTTAACTGAAACAACATTCATAATTTTCATTTTTTAATTCGATGAACCATCGCTGTCTTCAATTTTAGTTTTAATTTTTTTTTTTTCATCCAATTAAGAAGAAAGCAGTTTAATACTCACGTTAGATGAGTGAAGTGTATCATCATAAAATTGTTTTCAATTCAAGCGATCAGTTTCTTCCTATGATGGACCTTTTCACGTTTTTTGATGGTTTTATCGGCGACTGTTAGAACGACATGTGGGAAAATTAAAACATACATTATAAGTACCTAATATTATAGGTCATGGTTGACCGGGGATCGGTGCGTTTTTACACACGTTTTTATTTTAGTATGTGCGGAAAAAAAACAACAACTAAGACGGCGCGGCGACTTGAGGCCAAAATAAAAAAAAAACGAGAGAGAAATAGAAAAGAGAGTATATAATATTATTATAAACCCGGAGATAAAAACAACCATCTCAATTCGTACACAAACACACACACATAAATATACGTGGATTTTTATACTCGGTTGACGTGAAACAATGGTTAATACCCGTCGGAAATTTGCTCGTGAGCGAACGAGTAATGAAGATCGTGAAGTCGTGAGATACCGTTGTTCGGGGGGCTCCGATAAATTACACACACACACACACATAACGATCCGGTGCACATGAAAAGAAAATATATAGATGTCCGGTCTTATTTGCTATACGCGTCTATACAGTGCTCTAGTGTATGTATTATATTGTTATATTATTATACATTTTTTATCGTCTCCTTTTCCATTTCTCCGTCGTCTTGCATGCATTATTCTCGCGCGATCCGCGGTATACCTGGTATACCAGATGAGTTTGAACAGTACGACCTGATTTCTTCGCACTACACACACACACCTTATCCGACGGACCGCCCGGGCAAACCACTCATTACACAACCGTTTAGTTCACCCTTTCGCGCGTTCACCTGCCTATACCTATACTATTATATTATATTCAGCTTGCAATACACCTACCTAGGCGTATTTAATACAACATATTATACCATTATAGCCGTGTCGGGCCGATTCTTATTGGCACGTACGTGAGCGATTCCTTCGACTTACTGCACGGTGCAGGATATTGTAGTTATACGCGAAATAAAACGTTTGCGGTCGAAGATCATTACATTGTCTCCCAATTATTATTATATTCTTCCCCGAATCGGTAACGTGACCACCGCACCGGTCTTGTATTATTATTATTATTGTACCTATAGGTACCGGAAGCTAACGACAACGATTGCGTTGACCTGCTACGAAAATTGTACAAATTACGCCGGTCCTTTCATCGCCCCCGTTTTTAATGCACGTCCCGAGCTCGTGTATCGATGAAAACCGTCGAGTTCACCTAATGTTACGAACGATTAACAGGACCAGCCCGAAGTGTATAATAATCGTATAATAAGCCGTTTTATTGTACGACGTGATACGCTACCATTGCCGCCGTCGATTTCGTTTCTCAATAGACTGCTGCAGCAGCAATCTGAAATATCCGTTTTTGAATCATTATATTATAAGGTGTGGAACTGTGTAAAATAACGCCTACTGCAGAGTTCAAGTGTACAAATTATAAATAATTTGGTAGCACGCAAGTCTCCATGCTGTTATAATTTCATTATAATATCCATCCAATTCCGATATAATATATATGAAATATCACTTCGTTTTAAATTTAAATAATACGATTGCAAAAAGAATCGAGAACAATAAATTGTCTAGAAATGTGAAAAAAATAAATATAATAGGCAAAAAGAAAGATACTATACGACGTATAAAAATACATTTATTACGATTATAGATAAAGGTAAGAAAAAATTATAAATTATAAATTGTATTTATTTATAAACTATAATATTATATAGTATGGTCGTATGGATGAAGCAAAAATCTATGTATGAAGATCAGCGATAAACATGAGAACCGGATTCATGATGGAAATTAAAATAAAAGATTTCGATTGCTAGAAAATTAATGAAATGGCAAAATATTTGGGTACCTAAGATAAAAATAAAGGTTTACTTTAATATTTTTATAGTGATATAAGTAGGTATTTAAATAATTAAAACATGATAAAATTCAGCGATTTGAATATCCTTAATAATAAGTAGCACATATTTCTTTTAAAAATAGATGTACCCGGCAGTAATGAATAGACATTTATTCATAATCATAGCCAATAACAAACATTAGGTTAGTACCTTTAATACATCTAAATTATTTCCAAACACATCTAAAATAATATTGTATTATACTATTTTATTTAAAATGTATTTTTGGTTTCAAGCCATGCGTTTCTGGATTGGTATCATCCTGCAGTATCCCTTCATTCATTTTTAAATTTTGTATGCGACAAATTTAACTTAATCTTTTATTTGTCAACGGTTTTATAATTCCTGTAATAAAAGCATACTAATACCTAGTTAAACAATTTCAGTCAGTTCAGTATTTGTGGGATCGAATTTGGGTCGACTTTAGTTGTCTTATTGGTACTTGGTATATTATTGGCATATAGTCCAGGGGGAAGGGTGAACTTTTTTTGATTACGATCTACCGATTATATTATATTTTTGCTTTGCGGATCGACTAACGTTAATTCTAATTTGTAAGTGTCTATCACTAATATCTACAAATAATAAACATACTTGTATAAATAATACAATTAAAGAATAAAGTTATCTAAAAATGAGTGTTTTACATTACATTTCTAAATAACTTTAAAATTAATTAACATTAATATATATCGGCGTAGAAGCGTGTCGTTGCCAGTTTGTCAGTTATTTATAATCTGTGGAAAAGTCGTTAACTGCTAAACGAAAACTCTGCTCTATAATTGATCATCAAAATATGTAACTCGGTAATCAGTATTATAGCTTTTATTACTTTTAGGTGGTAAAATACCATTTCACACAAATAGGTTAATCCAAAATATGAATGTAACTACTGACTGTACATTCTATTAAATGTATATAATAAGTTGTATCAAAGAGGATTGACTTTGAAATCATGGAAGATTGACCGTTTGGCCACCCCTTGTATACCTACTTGGCGATTGGTTACATATAAATCGTAATGTACTCATATTCAACATTGAAGGGGGTTTGTAGTAGCAAATTTAATCAAGTATAAATACTTTGGGGTTAAGAGCAAAAGAAAAATTGCATGTACTTTCCTTAATAATCCGTGTAACTAAAAGTAAAGTACGGTAATATTTGCAACACTAGTTTTTAACAAAATCAAAGATTTTGTTATTTTGTTGTAACACAAAAAAAAAAATACCGTAGATGCTTACAATTTTCTCCAAATATTAATGTTAAATCTGTATGGATATGGTATGATTTTCAAAATATTTAAACTTTTTTAAGTGATTTATAGTCTTATGGATATTAAACTCTTGACTATTTTTGGTTTTTTTTCTATACATTTTGATAAAAGAAAAATTAAGCACGATTCCTCCTAAGCCATAAGTTGACCTTAAAGGAATTTAAAAATATTGAAAATTCATATAATATTCAGAGTTTTTTTTATAAACGATTAGAGTTAAATTATTTACAAATTTCATAATATCACGAACATTTGTAAGTTTCTTTGTAGTTAAAAAGTTTTTAAATTTTCATTTTTAATAGCTATAAAGCTTAAAATTTTAAAGAATGTCCCTTATAAGTCATTCTTACAGCAAGCTCAAAATATCAAAAATAAATATGCATAATTTATTTATAGACTTTTCTCTAGTTAAATATAATTCGTAGGGACTCGAAACTTTTTGCCATTAGTCATTACGTATATTATTATTTACTTTATACACAATGATAGGTATGTTCAAAATATTCAGATTAAATTTAAGATATTATTATATCATGAACTTATTTGCACCGTTTTACGGTACGTACGTATTGACTTAACACTTATAAGTTTATAACAGCTATATTATGTGCAATAATCACATAATAAAAAAATCTATAGTATTATAATAAAATAATGAATAATAATAATCTATGATGTGATTCGTTTTTAGTAAAAATAAGTTCAACCTCCCATATTTATAATAGAAAAAATAATTACAAATAGGTAGCAATATAAATAATAGTATAAAATATACTTAGAAATATAGGCCGACAGATGTAAATGATCTGTCTCCGTTAAGAATCGTTTTTTATCGTACGCAATAATTTATCATTGAATTCAAATTTAACACATCCATTACATTGACCTACTCAATGACGAGTTATGGAAATTTACACCTACTATACAGCACAAAAAATTCCTCGATTTTGAGATTCAATCTAACCATTTCATTACTTAAACATTATTTCAACATATTTTTATTGTTATTGTTTTAAATATGTTTTCTTAAAGTTAATTTATAATGTATTAATTTATTTAGGAGGTAAACAATACATTTATATTAACACTGAAAACATATATAAAATCACTACAAATTAGAAATTAACATTGAACAAGTACTACCACTAATAAATAACCAGTTACATGGAAAACAATTAATTACAGATAATAATCTGTTAAGAATGTAATTAAAAATGCATTTAGAAAATAAATCACGTTCCAACATAAAAGTGTAGACAAACACAAAAGTTCTACACTTTAACAAAATAATAATTTCAAATTGTAGATGTTTTTATATACCTACTTATATCAGGTTAGAATTAAAATATATTTAAATTATTAGGTATAGAATTTATATATTTATAATTCAAATTATGATTATGGAACTTAGATAAAAATGTCGATAGCAAAATGTCCATATCCATGTGGATAACAAGATAGAACATGAAACAAAATAATGGAAACTAGTAAAAATTAGAATGATAGTTTCAACTGTTATGAGTACCTACCTATTGAAATATTTATTTTTAAGTTGTTTATGAATGTAATATTTTTATATGAAAATCCAGTGGATTTGGGAAGTGGGGCTAGCTTGGAAATTCCCTTGCACTTTAAAAAAGTTATGACATTATATTTTATCAGTTTATAATTTTACATATTATAATACAGTATCTACCTATAATAATTTATTCTCAGTTTCAAGGAAAGTGAGAATATTTTCTTATTTTAGTTATTGCTTCTTAATAAATAGGTAAATTCGTATATTGATTAAAATCATTGTGTTTTTATTATAAAATTGTAACTAATTATACCTGTCTGTATCAGAAATAATATCATCTGATATAGGTAGCATTATAAATTATAATATGCTAATAATCACATAACCTGCTGTAACAAATGTATTCAATTTCTCTGTATGGTAATAAATACCTAATCTTATTAGAGAGTATGTAAATTTCTAATAAAAAACTAAAATACATTAACAATTATTTTAAGTAGAAATAATAAATATATAGTTTCTAAACATGACAAGTTTAAAGAATTTAAATAAAACGTTTAAATCTCTGTTTTGGCGAATTAAAATTTGTTGAAGCAATCAATCTTTTTAAATCTTTTATAGACATATAGTGCTTTTTCTTCATTCGAATTTTAGGGAAGTAATGAAACTTGAAAGTGAATTTATGTGAAAAGAATTGGTTGACTAAATAAAATGTATGAACAATACATTTTATTTAATGAATATAGGATTTAAAAATACATTTTTTTCCTCTTATAGTAATCATTTTTTAAGAATGTCTGTTCAATCTTGAAGACGTACCGTTTTAAAACGAGTGTTATATTTAAAAAATAATTACAATAAAGTAATTTAGTAATGTATTAAAATAAACAAAAATATAAAATTAAAATCAATAAATAAAAACATGACTAGTTTTGACAATATTTTTGTGGTCATTGGATATATTTTCAGTTTATATAAGATATAATTTTTATAATTTAAAACCAATTAAAAGTATACATACTACTGACCTAAAACAAAAAAAAACCTTGTGTCAATAAGAATTTCCAGTGTGGTTATACGCCGTGCATTGATGCACTTTAGTCCAAGGTAATGTTAATTATTTATCAACGCTAATCACATTTCTAAACAAATTCTATAATACGCCGTTTAGTAATAGTAGTGGTATTCATAATCTATATAAATCTATACATCATATAGACTGGTACCTAAGTGGTAGGTACCAGTGTACCAACTATGTAATAATATAATAGGATCAGGTCGTCAGTGTACATACCATACCTAACTCATAGCGTGCAAGGGTGCGTTACAAAGAACACTAAAACTCTTACGCGTCCATATATTATTCGCATGTATATACAGTCTGTCCGTTAACCGCGTGTTGCCCCCCCCTCTTATCGCGCAGATATCAGAATAATCAAATGTCAGCCTGCAAGAGGGCCGTGTGTGACCGTGTAGGGTTGAACTTATACTGTAGGTACCTTACTGCAGCGGGTTGTGTGGGGCAACAGACAAAACGACTAACCATTAGCACGATTGTCGTCGGGAGCGGGTGAGTTAGGTCACAGGGAATTATAAACAGGAAACGTGTGTGAGTGTGTGTGTGTGTGTCGGAGGAACTTATTGATCGTTCCGATCACGCGAGACAGTCATGTTATATATTATAAATAAGCACAACACCATAAATGTATAAATAACCCGTGTTTAAAGACCGTGTTCGTATATAATATGGTTACTGGATGGTAATTATTATATATTTTTACACATACCGAAAACACGGCACGCCGACATACGTAGGTATATAGAACTACTACACAGCATTGTGTATAATGGCCCATTATGAATGGGGAGGTTAAATGGCCAAACTACGGCATACTATATAGGTACTGTGTACAAAAATATAATACAGTATTATCATTGCCACTGCCGCCGCTATATGATATACCGCCGAGCCACACAGTGATTACCGCGACGCAGGTATATACCATCAACCGTTGTCAGTCGCGCTTGTGCCCGACTGTATACCTACAATATAGTAGTAGGTATGTGGTTTATATACATAATATACCTATGGGCTACGGGCCGCAGTCGTGGGCATCACACAACACGTTTCTGTATAAGTAGGTAATGATAATATTCGTGTGTACGAAAATCGAGGGAAAAAAACGAACGGAACGAGCAGAGGAAAATTCGAAAAACATATAATGACGCGAGTCGGGAGGAAGCGTCGTCGACACACGCACACGCGCACATACAATGCACATACCTACAAGTTTGTGTGTTTGCCGCGGTTCACACTGCAGCAACAGGTAATGCGGTAAAAATTGCTGTACAAGCAGACCTAACCACATGTACGATGTACCTACGCACTGCAGGCTCGTTGTTGGCCGGAAGTGACTTTCATTAGTAAAATGTGTATCGTGTGTATACAGGTACGATATTAGCGTCTTTCCCGAGTATTTACGGGAAGTGAATTAAAACGACATCACGGTTTTGTTAAATGTCACACGGATTTTTCTTTGAATTTTTCCACTGACCCGTTTTACAGTCTCGTGACGGTATTGTGATCTTTTCCGTGTTTCTCTACCCGAGTCGCAAGTCACAACTATTTATTTTTTAAATAATATAATATAGGTGTGTGTATAAAATATATGGATCCATAAAATAATTTTCAATCGCCCACACCAGAAAATTTCATATTGCTCCGTTGCATAACAGACAGGAAGGCGTTTTATAGTTGATACTCTATTTTCAGAATTATTGTCTTTAGTCAAGTTGACGAAAGAAAAAAACATATTTTGCTTATATTATTATTGTTTTTGAAGATTAGAGCCAATCAAAACAATATAACCAATAAATATAAGCTCACAATAATTAATGCATTATTTGCAGTAAACATTGATTTATTTGTGCTAATTGATATATTTTAACACCGATTAATTTCTAAACAATAATCAAGCAGACATACATTATAACTACATCTTTTCCGATATATTGTACAAGGATGTACTAAACAAGAATGTTGGGTCGGGAAAAGGTTTGGTATGGAAAATTACATGGTGAAGCAAACTGTAGATTTAATTCTACCTACTTTATAGGTATTTAATGTAAGGAACAACATGATAAAATAATATGCAAATTACAAAAAAAAATTTTACCGTATATTTAGATTTTTAGATCTGTCATTATATGTATATTTTAAAATTGTTGTAGCATTAAAAATTCGTTAAACTTATATTAGTTTTTATGTTTTATGCAGTTTTAATATTTTACAGAATAATATGCATTCAAGTAGTACATATAATACTTGTCTAAATTTTATTTCAAATTCTAAAAAACCACCCCATTTGATTATTAAAAATTGATTGAATTTTAAAATAAATATAAACGTAAATGTGATAGTAACTTTTAATTAGTTTATATATATATCGATAAAATATATAATTTATATATTATTAACCTTTTTAGACTTGAATATTAAAAAGATTGACATTACTAAAAAAAATAAAAAATAATACTTTCAAAAACATGAATTTACACATTTTTTATGAACAATTTTATTATACATAATATATTCTGCAGCAAAATTTACCAATTTTAGATTTCTGAACGAGAATTGAATTTTAAATGTATTATGTTACTTCGTGTTCTAAAGTAATTTAAATATTTAAGTTTTACCTTCTAATTCCTAACCATCTATTTTTTTTTACTGTTATAATTTTTATACCCATTTTGTTTACTAACAATAGTAATAATAAAAAAATGAAATGAAAAATATTAAAGAAAAGACAATATCAATACATAGATCGAACGATAATAATAAAACAAAAATAACGTTTTAAATTGTAATCTAATTGAATACAATTTACAAAATATGTATATAATATATGCATCACATATAATAGGATATTTTTGAGGAATAGACATTTTAGTTTTGTGGTGTAAAACAATTTATTCTCTATATAGGTTAGGTTAGGGTTATTTTATACTTTTGTTTTACCTATGTAGATGTTTTTATTTAATTAAAACATTTCCATATTAAATAAATGTTAAAAATCATCTCATAAAAAAAAATTAAAAGCCTGAATTTACTCTTAGTAGTTTGTATTATAATAATTTAGTATCTCAAATAGAATCAAATATTTAATCGTAGCCAAGCAATGACAGAGTGGCTTTGCTGTTTACGAATTGTCATCATCTTAATGTATAGGTACTGATAATTAAAACTTTTTAAACAGTACCAAAATATTATGGTAACTAATAATGAAGTATGGGGTTCGATTTTTAAAACCCAATTCATGAATTTGAATGTGTAATAAATGTAGGTTATTATTGTTAAAAAATTATTTTTCGATGTGATTTAGTGTTTATTATAGAAAATTCGTTTTGAACGAATCGAGTATTTGTTTGATGAGTGAATACTGTCATTCCTAACCTTGGCACTACATGATGTAGATATCTATGACACCTATAATCAGCGAAATCGCTAACGAATAAACATTTCATGGTTTACGATTTATTAGCGAAAAATTTTCATTACCTTGAAATATAGTTATTACTTATTACTTATACTGTTAATACTTCGGAATCGTTAGCACGATTAATATTAAATTTAAAATTAAAAAAAAAATGTATTCATTAGAAACGTCATATTTTATCTCACTACTCACTAGCTATTATGATGATTTAAAGTATAAATTGAAATAAATAAATACTTATAATTAAAATGTCAAGATTTCTTTTGTGTATATTAGGTATATATTTTAAACTCTCAGTTTGCTTCAAACATTACCAACTAGTTAATATTTCAGCACGCGATGCCCTTAGTTTAAATTGTATTTGATGACATGAACTAAAAACATTTTCAAATATTATGTTATTTTAATTTGTACGTACCACTTTGAAGAGTCTAAAAAGACTTAATAGACGAAAAAATAAGTAACAAATGTTTGAATCGTATTATAATTTTATTTTCTTGCTTATCAATGATAGACTATTGTGACAGATCCACTTGTATTGATTGTTTATGTTTTTGTTATTTTTTTATACGTTTAATATTTCTTAATCTTTATTCGAGTACAATTTAGATATAAATTTTATTTCATATTTGCAAATAAGATTAATTGAATTTAAATAGTATAATATTAGTACGACCGTATAAGTTATATGTTGTAGGTGTTTAACCAACCAAAATGTAAATTATTGGGTTTTAGATTAAATACTACCTATTGTACTTTACATATAATTTAGTTTCTAGTTTTATATGATTGAACTCTATTTTTTTTCAAACAAACTCTTTAACATTTAAACAGTTTGAAAATGTATTTTCTAAGGTTCATAGTTACAAAAATTTGGAGCCATTTTCAGTGTAAATATTAAAATACATTTTGAAATATACTTTTGTGTGTGTACATTTTTTATTTTATTTTATATTTACTTAGACTTCTAGAGGTTTTTTGCTATAACTTATAACATAATGTGTGATCAATGATTAAACAAATATATACCTAATAAAATATAATGTATGTTATACTATATGCACGTATAATATATAAATATTATATTGTAAGTAGCAGCAAGTATTTGCTGCAGTCGTTCAAATGGAAACGCAGATATAATCTGCTGGCGAGATTTAGACATTGAAATTCGAGTCTAGTTTTAAACTTGTTTGCACACACTCTTTATGCAAAAAAAAAAAAAAGCTACTTTAGAAGTTGTCACGTACGACAGATAGCGAAGCTTCGGAAAAATCATTATAACAGATTTGGCTGCGGAGATAAGTATTATCATGCATACATAATATAGGTATATGTTTTAAACTTCCCATAATACACGAGGAATGCGTAACGACCGTCTTGCGGTATATATACCGTACACACGATGCGTGTTGGCACACCAAAATGCGAAAAACAAACCTCAGAATTATCGTGTCCGGACTATTCGGCAGCAACGAAAAACGGGTAATAACTTTTGTGCATGCATACATTATGATTATATAATGTACGTGTGTGTTTAAATGTAAGTGTGCTTGCGTGTGTGTGTGTGAATAATGGTGGGCACGCCGTGTACCTACATACGTGTATATGTGTGTGTAAGGGCGGCGGCAGAGCAAGGTTGTGCCTTGCACCTCACACGCTCGTGCCCGCTAATAATCAAAACGTAACTAATCACCCCGAGCACGCTATATCTAATAATAATATATGCAACTCGAAACGGAATCACACACACACACACACACACACACACACACACACACACACACACACACATACACGCACACATACCGCCCCCCCCCCCCATAGGAGTTGTCTTCAAAATCGCAATTATTACAACAACAATGTCTGTACAGGGCAAAATATTGTATAGCAACTCGATAAATCATTGTTTATTTGCGTATGTGGGTTTAATGAAAAAACCTCCCCGCATGCAAACTGCATTATCCTGATGATAATTTACTATAGGAACGAAAAAAACGAAAAACTACCGTCCAAGTTCGAAGCGGATGTAGAATGTGCACGTATGGCGAATAATATGCTCTTACCTATATATGGTAAGAGTGACATCAGAGGTTTGTGTACATCGGTCGCGAAAAACGAGAGATTGGAATGCAACGTGTATGACATAATGTGTAAATAAATTATTATATTCTCTCTTGGGACCTAAAGAATTTCGTTAACAAAACCTAAAATACTTTTGTAATCGTCTTAGGTATCATATAATATTGACGTTTTTATGGCGTACCTACACTCCCAAAATATAGTACAAGTAGTAGATGTAACCATATTATAATTTAATTATTACTCAAGGTCGATACAATAGTTTGTACTTGTAAACTATTATATTTATATTTAAAATGTTATTGTTATAACTGTTGTTGTGCTATGAAAATACTTACTTTCTATATTTTAACATGAACGATAGATTGGGAACTTCACATTATCTTGAATATTATTGATATAAAAAACTAGCTTGGATCACATCTATACTGTACACAGTGGCGTACGCAAAATTTTTCAATGGGTGGGGGGAGGGCTTAAAAATGAATTACTGATCTTTTTAGGAAAATACAATTGTTTTGCAAAAATGAATTCGTTCTGGTAAGACGTTTATTTATTTACGTCTTACTTACTAGTTGATGACAGTTGAAACTTCATAAACATTTTTTTTTTTAAGTAATACTAATAAGGGCAATGGGGGAGGGGAGCTTCAGTGCGTTAGTCCTCACCCACTCCGCGTACGCCACTAATTGTACAATATTAATACACAAATAAAACAATCATAATTATTAATTATTAATTTGTAGACTGTATAAGGTACATAAGTACCTATAAACAGCCGATGAATATCATAAATCATTGATATAATTTCCATATAATGTAAATGAAAAGTTTGAATCAATCTGAAAACAAGTATAATATATTAATATGAATTGGATATTATTACAATGTGCATTATCAAGACAATATAATGTATTTTTTAGAGCTTTACTATAGGATAATGGAACTTTAATCTTACTTGAATTATTTGTAGACTTGTAGTCTATATAATATGGCGAGTAGATTACCCGGTTAAGCCATCACGCAAACTCGATGCCCTATCACTTAACAGCAACAACAACAATATATTTTACTTCATCTCAATGATTACCATAAATGCATACCCCTCTACACTTCCCGCGATGACCTGACAACTTCAAGTCGCCCCGCGGAACTCACTCGTTAGTGTGCACAAGTGCACCGCATTATCACACATTTACACTGCACATTTCAAACCGTCGATCATTTACACACTTCAGTTTAATGTCATTGCAAAGAACAATGTCACGAGCTTGTAATTATAACTTATAACTTATAAAATGCACCCACATACAACCTCGTGAATTGATCAACAGTTTTTAATTTTACGCGAATTTCGTATGTTTACTATTTATTAAATACGACGTTGTTACTTGTTAATGATAGTAATTTGGAATGCGGGTATACCTGCAAACACAAAACGGTAACGTGGTAACACGGTGACTGAATATTTGATTATGGTTATGAATTTCGACGCAAATTCATGACGTCGCATGTGTCAGATTAATATAATAATAAACACAAAGACACAAGGTGTAGGATTGCGTTTGTGATGATGCCCTATTATAGAGTGTATGTGTGTGTGTGGTGTGTAACTGAAAGGTTTAAAATAACTAGTGAGAGTTAAAGAAAACAGTATACTATATAACTTTAGAAAATTAAAAAAAACTGTCTAATAGAAAAATGACATGTTTTTTTTCCATTATTTTTTTTCTTTGCGAGGAAGTTGTTTCTTTTTTTTTAATTTCGATAATTTTCCTTCGCCTTCTAAAATATATATCCTTAATTTAAAAAACAACCATACCCAACAGATAACCGTGTATTTAAAACTCCGTGCAACTTTAAATTAGAGTTGTTAATGACGGCATCGGTCACGGAGCTCCCCGAGTTCCAGACTATAATATTTTATACGCCGTGGGTTACAGTACAGGTATAATGGGATTTTAACATTTATACACGAGGCATTTCGGTGAAAGTAGATAGGTACCTACATCATACCGCATGCACTTTTGTCTTGTAAGTCGTGATATATCAGCGTACACGCTAATTTGAACACAATACGGATTATGTTTGATGATAAGTATTTGTAAAGACGTATGTATTGGTAATTGTTTTCACATTTTTTTTTTATTTGGACTAGTTTCTACAAAACAATTATATAGAATAATTTTTATGATGGTATATAAAAATATGTAATAATATGATATGAGTATAATATCTAGCTGGTATGTGTAAAAAAATAGTTTAGAACAAAAAACATTTTTTTTTTTATAGTTAGTATTATATAACCATTTTTGAATTCATTATTACATCAATTATTTATTATTAGTTTATAACTGTTATTTTACAATAATAACAAATAGTTATGTATTATTCATTCAATATAAAAATTAGTTACTTATGTTACTATTAGTTATTTCTGTATTGCAAAATCTGTTTATTATAATACTATTTATGATTATAGCAACTGTCAATATTTACTCCACAACTGTCAATATTGTATACCACAGTGTACTTATTTGCAAATAGGAAATAAAATGAAAATGTTTATTATGTTCATAGAAAAATGGATACTTATGATATTGAAATGGCGTTAGAAGATGACTATGATATTTCAGATAGTGAATCTTATGACTCAGATAATGATCCTGAATTTGTTTTAAATAATCAACATAATGAATCAGATTCTGGTGATAGTGATGATCTACTAGGTAGTGTAGACAATTTACCAAATAACAGTGACAGTGAAACAATGACATCTATTTCTGATATTAGTTTAAATTTCACCTGGGAAGATTATGATTTAGGGAACCACAAGATATTTCAGTTTACTGGTAATGAAGGCCTTCAAATAAATACTGTAAATATAAATTCAACTCCTATTGATATTTTTAAATTATTTTTTAATGATGATTTAGTTAATTTAATTGTTTGTGAAACTAATGTTTATGCTAATCAAGTACTCCAATCAACTAGAATTTCTAGAAATTCTAGAATGAATAATTGGACAGATACTAATTCCCAGGAAATTCAAGTGTTTTTTGGTATTTTTATATGGATGGGATTAAATGTTAAACCAGCATTATCTGATTATTGGTCTAATGACCCATTAGACAAAAATGATTTTATATCATCTCTAATGACACGTAATCGATTTGAGCTATTAATGAGGATGTTGCATTTCAATGATAACCAAATACCTAATCCAAATGACAAATTAGTAAAAATCAGACCCTTTCTTACATTGTTGAAAAATAATATTCAGTCAGTTTATTCAGTTGGTGAAAAAATGGTAATTGATGAAAGTATGATTGCCTGGAGAGGTCGTCTTGGGTTTAGGCAATACATTCCAGGAAAAAAACATAAATTTGGTGTCAAAGTTTTTAAACTTTGTACTGGGAATGGTTACACATATGATTTTGAAATATATTCTGGTCGAGAGATAAACACAGTAACAGCTACAGGAAATGTTGGTGAAAAAATTGTGATGAAACTTACCAATAATTTATTAAATGCAGGACGAACATTATACACAGATAACTTTTATACAAGTTGTGTTCTAGCTCGAGTGTTACTTCAAAATAAAACCCATTTAATTGGAACTCTTCGAAAAAATAGGAAATATCTTCCTAAAGATGTTGTAGGGGCTAAATTGAAAAAACTGAGGTTGTTGGAAAACAGTGTCAAGATGGTATAGTAGTTTTGAAATGGAAGGACAAACGTGATGTCCTGATGTTATCAACTTGTCATGGACTAGAACAGGAACAAATTCCAACAAGAAATAAGAGAGCAAGTCCTAATTCTATAACATTAACTCCAAGAATGAAGCCCAAAGTAATCATTGATTACAATACAGGAAAATGTGGTATCGACAAATCTGATCAAATGGCTTCATATGCTTGTGTAAATAGAAGAGGCGTAAAATGGTACAGAAAAGTTGCATTAGAACTGATTACTGGAATGGCTATGGTAAACGCTTGTATAATTTTTAAAGAATTAACGAAGTCCAAAATAACTATAACTTCTTTTCGACGTGAAGTTTGTAAATCATTACTTGGAATAGAAACTCAAACTAGACTTCCTCCAACAAAACCAATGATCCATATTCTTCAGCCAAGAACCGGTGGCGGTACAAGTGATCGAAAACAGTGTGTTTTATGTTATGAAAACTTAACAAAATTAAAAAAATTAAGCAGGGATGAAGCAAGGAAAAGGGTTAAAAAAGTCAAAACATTTTGCAATGTTATTGCAATGTTATTGTATTTTAGTAAGAACTAAAAAGATTTACTTACTATTTGTTTTGTTTGTATATTATAAAAATTGTTAATATGAATATTTTTAATTATGATCTTGTGAAATTTTAAATTTTATATATCATACAATTTGTTTAAACTATTTCAGTAAGGGTAACTGTATTAAATTTATTTTAATTTGATAAATATATGTTATGAAAAATAAAATGATAAATCATTGCCGGTTGGCTCAAATATCTATATTTCAAATCAATTTTTATTTGAGAAATATTGTTTTAACAAAAAAATGGCTTAGGAAAAAGTTTCTTAAAATTTAATTTTATATACATTCCAATTTTAATATTTTTTTTTTTCAATTTTTGTATCATGCATAATAATGTATGTACACATTGAAAATGATTATATTATGAATTAACATGTTCTCAAGAATATTTTTGAGCTGAAAAAGTATTCAAAATGAATAATAATCAATTAAAAAAATTGAAAATAAAAAAAAAAGATTGTCAGTCATAAATGACTGACGTGGCCACAATGCTAATATACATGTCAGTCACATATGACTGACAAAGCGCGAGGATACGGATCAGGAAAATATTCGAGAATCCGAATAGATAACTAAGAGTCAGTCATATATGACTGACATGGCAGTAAGAGTGTTAAAAAAAACACAATATTATTAATTATTACAGACCTTATATGTGAAATCAAAAATCAAATATGACGTATACTTGTTATTAATATACCACTACTACTTCAAGTTTATGGCTATATGACATTAGCGCCAAAATTAATATTGTATACCTATATATATATTTTTTTTTATAAAAAATACACAATCTATACATTTAGCACAATAAGTATATGTGATGTAGTAAATATAACAGGTAAAATTCGGGAGTAAAAAGTCACCCATTAGTGACGCTTAACTTGAGCAAAAAGAAAAAAAAAGAGATTATTTTTTTTTTTTAGTTACCTAAGACTTGGTTGAGAAAAAAAAAAGAAAAAAAGGAAGTGGAGGAAAATCGAATAGGCTTATTAGAGCAGCAGGTCCAGGCACCATCTCCTTTTTAGTTGACGATAATATATATAGTTATTTACAAATTTCGACCTCACAAAAAAATGTTTGTAAACAATAAATTTAGTATAAAATAATTATAATTTTAATAAATCGGTTGATTTTTTCGATCTTATAAAAAAAAAAATTCCAATAATAAATTGTTAAAATATTATAATAATATACATACAAATAAAAATAATTTTAACAAATTGGTGGATTTTTCAATCTCATAATCTATCACAATCACATAATAAATTTGTCGATTAAGATTAAATCTTTGGAATTTTTGAACAATATTGTCCTAAATGTAATATTTGTTATATATCTGTGGATAACCAAGCGTTTTGGGTCTTTCGTACGATACGATTTTTTTTCTTATCTCATTTTGACGCTTATATCTTCTACCGAAGTTTATGATGTAACGTAAAAACCTTTGACCAAGTGCATGTCGGAATAAATACTCGTATTTCATATCGTAATTACATATTTATCATTAAGTATTAAATATAAGATTATATTGTGACTTCGTGTACCCTTCTTAAATAATATAATTTATCAACAGTTATATTCAGTAAATTACCGTTTTTAAAAAAAAAAATTATTTAAGTTTATTTTGATTTCCTATTTTAATCATTCAAATTACTAATAACATTTAAAAACGTAATACTTTTGAGTTTTAATGTGTTTATATAATTTTTTAAGTATAACTTCCACAAATATTGAAATAATTACCAAATTATACATTATAACGTATATTCTTGGGTAAAAACTTATACCCAAGTTTAATTTTCAAACTTCCTGAATTATTTCAGAGAATTGATAGGCACACCTGCTGTATCAAAGTATAATACATTTTAACCTATACACATATACCTATTATACACCTATTTACACACGCATATTTTGTAGGTGGTCCAACTAATTATTATGGGCAACAATTACCTAAGTCTAATTTTTTTTCAAAACCATATCCGATAAACATAATTAACTGAATCACTATACAATATACATTATTTACATACACATTAGTTCTTATTGAAAAAGTAATAATGATAACGGTATACGATCGCATAGTAGACCACCTGCGTTTCTTTTAGATTAAATAGAACAATAAGCAGGTGATTCATTCATAAGCACGGACAAAAAGTATAATCAGACGGTGTTGATTTAATATAGTTTACATTTACTATGTATTATAATTGTTGATAAACGAATTTACTATAGTTAAACAAATGTCCACCTAATAAAATAATTTTTTTTAACAGAATACCACTACCAACATTATTTTTGGTTTGAAATAGTTACTTCGAATACTTTCTTAATATGCCAAAAATAATGCATTATTATTTGTTTTACTATTTAAAAATCTAAAGTTAAATTCAATTTACAATTGTTCATGAAAACTAATTTAAATCATCCACACATTTATGAAGTATTTTTAGTAATCGACAATATTTCAAATAAATAAAAAATATTGTACTGTTATAAATTTATAAAGCATTTTGAAGGAAATATGAAGTTTTTTGTCTCACAATTTATTAAACAATTATTTACAATACCAAGTGAAAAAGTGTGCTATGATGGGTGTTGAGTTGATTATGGTTGGGTAAAGTGGTCTTTCATTAAATTAATAAGTTACTTCGTATGCGGAATTCACCAGAATAATAAATGGGTTATCCAATATCAATTATAGGTAGTTACGTTTCATATTAAATAGGTATGTGATCAATGTGAAACACAATTTTTTTTAGACTCAACAGCTAAGGTTATTGGCTTACAATAAATACAATATTAAATTTACATTATGATATTATAAGGAATTTTGAAATATTACAATATGATAACAACTAAAAAACAACATGAGAAAATTAAAAAAAAAAATAGAATTATATAAAGTTGTACAGTTTGGTTAAATTTAGGAAAATTATAATTTTGTTGGAGTTTTCTTGATCAGGTCAAAGTGCTTCGTATTAGTGATTTGGTATATTTAAGAATGTTCTGGTAAATTTTGACAAAGAGCCCAGTGAATTAGTTTCATTATATTTTAAAAATAAAATGTCAATACAATGCATTGTAATAGGTATATGCTATTATATTGTATATATATATATTATGCATATACCTATACGCAATTCTATAATCGCTATCAATAATTCGAGTCAAGGATTTGATACCAATCAAATATTATATTATATTATGTTAGTACTTTTGTGTAATATATATGTTTTGTATTCGACCCCACGGACGTCACTCGGCGGAAGCAACACTTTTGTATTTTTTTAATTTTCATCTCCAAGTACCGTTATAAGTACGAAATTACCCTCTCACGTAGGTATAATAATAATAATATGACAGCGCGTTAAAGCAATAACGTAGGCACACGTGGATTGTTCCTCTGATGACAATCCGTTGCGATCGGTCTTGGTTGGTTTCTGCCACAGTGGTCGTGCGAAGGTTAACGCTGAAAGGTTGTTATGGATATCACCTGTATACGCGTCTGTATAGTAACGATAATATCGTATTAAAATATAATATAATATGTTACGTACTGCTGAAGCGGTGATTCGCCGACGAATATAACACGAGTGCGCCCCGTGAAGTTTCAGCGTCGGCTGGCGACCCTGTAAGTATCAAAAACGAGGTTATGTGTTTTCAGTATTTAGGTACGCGGGCACGCATGAATGGCCCGAGTTTAGTGAACTGTGTGAGTTGACGTCTGTAAAAATCGGCATCGCCGTCACCGGGTTGCTCCTCCAAGGATGAATTCACATTAATTAAACTCTCGTTTCCCACTGTGATTCTTGTTTATTGATTTTCCTCCGTTTTCAAGTCCCCGCGTGGTGTTTTTTTTATTTTATTTTCTTCGTTTTCATTAAAAAATTTTTCTCTCTTCGTGTTCTTTCATTCTTTCTTGTGTTCATATTATATTTTTTAATACACGAGCAATGCGCGTTTCTAGTATTCGGTAGAGAAGAAGTAGGTAGGTAGGTAGTGAACAAGAATACATTATTTAATATATATATATAAACACACCTATATAAGTATACAAATAGATAGAGAAAAAAGCAGAGTTTATAATACGTTCCGTTAAACGTGTTCAAATTAAATAGGAACCGTCGACGACGCCATTATTCAGTGGCGTTATTGAGTTTTACGTTTTTTTTTTTTATTATTATTATTATTATTATTATTTTACTTAACGTGGTAAATGTTCACGCTTAGTATACGATTTACTCGATTTAAGATACAATTAATCGCATAGCATCGAAATTACAAACTATGATTTTTAACATACGATTTTATAGTCTTAAGTAGATACATCATGATGTTCATATAATAGCGGTTTTTAATCGTTTCCACGAAAAAAATTCATAGGGAATACATATTCGGAAATATGTGTAATACAATATTATATGATATGTACCCATAGGTATAAATATTTAAATAGTTTTTGGTTTTTGGATTTCATTTCATTTTTTAATTGTTTGTTTATAATAAACAATCGTCATGAGTTGTGAAAAAATTATTTTATTAAAGACAAATTTATTAATTATTAATAAATTACTATTCCCTCTGTAAATGCTATTTGCTAACATGTAATAGGTACTTTGTAAGTTATCTACGTACTAAGTTGCTAATATAATTAAAATAGTAGGTAATTAAGAAAATACACAACAAAATTTTTCAAAATGCATTGAACATTTATGCTAATAAACCATTTTTGAATAAATATTGTAAATATTAGTAATAACAAAAAGTAAAACCAATTACAAATTCGGAAAGTTGCCAATAACTATTATAATATCCTGTATCGAGTTCCATTTTCTTAAATAAATATTACTCCAACTTAATAGTTTAACTTTTAACAGTATTAAATTGCAATTCCGTTTTACTGTAATTATAGGTTCAAACGATTAAAAGTAGAATATATAAATAACTCTGAATTCAGCTTACACATTTTTTTTAAATACATTTTATAGTAGTATTGCGTGTGAACGACACATTTTTATTCAAAACCAACGTACCTAAAAATTGATTGATTTCCACTTCATAAAGAATACACCTGTCACCTAGAACACGTCAATATCACTGTGACAGTTCATGTATCTTTAGGTACCTATATATAAAAGTGAATGTATGTCTGTTTGTTTGTATTTTCTGCATTTCTACACTATATTAATCTGATCGCTACGCAAGTTTCGTGGCCGGCTTTATTTACCCCAAGAAAGGTTTCTAAACTATAACAACGAAACCGAACGAAAAAATGTACACATCATAAATGTGTAGGTATGATGAGATTAGTAATGTAACATAAATCATACAACACTACTGTCAACAAAGTTTAAACTAAAACAATTTAATATGCCTATCAAACAAAAAGCGTCGAATGGTTGGTCCATACTGCGAGTACGGAAAAAAACAGAAAATATAAGTCTTTGAATCGAATTAGCCAAATTAAGAAACATAAGTTACTATTCAAGAACGCAGTGCGCAAGAACGTTTGAAAATAAAAATGTTTAAAATTAAATTCAGAAATTATACACTTACGTATGCACCCTCACGGGGTTCGTCTACCTGAAAATACTTACATAATCACTAGATAGCCTCGTGGGCCCGCTATTTGGCGCTATTACTGGCATCCAGGCGGGATTAATATTATTTTATCGAACGTGTGTCGACTGATTCACTGACTGTTTAACGTACAGCCTAAACTATGTTAAAGCTTAGATTAAAATAGAACATTAAAAACTGTTTGAGTTTTTAATACCACATTCCCGAAAATTAAATAGCGAATTGAACAAAGTTCGAATCATATAAGAGTTGGCATTTTTAAGTTTTAACGGGAAACGAAGTCCACGCCACGGGGTCAGCCAGTTTATTAATAAATAGATACACATATACCAATACACCATCATATTATATTGAATTATATTTTAAGTTTTCTGTTCATCGTGTACATGATAAATGCATTAATATAGTGTTATTTTATAATTTATTAATAAAATGTCATAGTACCTATACCTAAATTTAAATACTACAAACATTTTCATTGAAGTAGGTATATAGAATATTATTAGCTATAAATTTATAAATTTCTTAAATTTAAATTGCCTTCCATTTTCAGAAAGGTTTAAATCTAATGAGAACCGCGCGTTTTATATTAAGATTTACGGTTGTTTGACGAAACCAAAACATTTGCAATAATTCCTGACCAAGGCAATAATTCCTTTACTACCTAAATGACCCGTCAATATAAAATTTGTTTTTGTGCCGCGATCAAAGGATAACCACAAAACCGAATATTTGTAATAACTTATATTATTGGAAAACAAATTAGCGATCAGCGCAGAGCAGTATTATTTCTTATAAAACCGATTAAAATATTATGGTGATGTTTAATGTGACTATAACAACTTAACTTGGCA
Organism: Nasonovia ribisnigri; assembly: GCA_027563435.1. Taxonomy (NCBI): domain Eukaryota; kingdom Metazoa; phylum Arthropoda; class Insecta; order Hemiptera; family Aphididae; genus Nasonovia; species Nasonovia ribisnigri. Next base: position 325,493 of record JANEHU010000360.1, on the reverse strand, counting down.
ACTGACAAGTAATTGGAAACTGAACCTTAATGATTTGTTTGAATTAAAATGTATAATTATATAATTTGTTGTAACTTATAATATATTATAATACTTGTTTTTATTTTTATGTGAATTGTATTAGTTTAAATTAAGATGTAGAACACGGACAAATACTGTATGTGTAAATGCCACTATTGTATATTGTACTATAATTCACGTCTTCCTTATTGGATTTGTATGCAATTTTCATAATAAATTATTTTGTAGTGATTCCATGACATTCCCAAAAGGTACACTTTCATATATTTTCCAAGCAAACTACGAGTGGACAAAACGATAGTTAACAATTTAATTTTTTTATTGATGTTAAGCCCGGCAACTATGTCCATTAGCTGTTTGTAGGGGGAGGAGTACGGTTGGATTGGAACTCATCTGTGTATGTGTGGCATGGAATTGTCACAAAAAACCCGGGTCTTATACCCATCCGGAAACTAGTGATCCTGGCCGGTGCTTGCACTCAGAACACACGTTTCGTGACTGAATGCAACCACCGCGCCACACCAAGCCAAAAACAATTCATTATATTATGTTATTATAATGTTATAGGTATGTTATTATATTTTGCAATAATTTTCAAACATTGGTATCAATCATCATTGGCTTACGCAAATCTATTCTCTTTCATATTCAAATTTCATAGTTCAAATTTCATAGTTTCAATAGTTCAAAGGATATGCAGCTTGGTTACATTTTTAAATTTTTTACTGAATTAATCATACGCTGAATTGAGTAGGAAAGTATAATATTATAAGACAGACATATTGTGAACAGTTTGTTTAATTTATAGTGACTATACAGAATGTATGCTTTCAACAATCTTATCTCGTATAGTGTTATTCAGTATAGGTAGTCACTAGTCAAGTCATACGCATGTTTTATTTACCTAAACGATGTCATAATAATATAATATGAGCAATGAGTAGGTATACCTATATTACAGACCTCACACAGTCACACAACACTATTAAAGTTATTATTTGATTCATTTGATATATAATATTGAAGGAATGTTAAAAATTCAATTGTAATTATTTATCAGATTTTTTTTATATTATTCTTTCAAGTTATATGTAGTTAAAATATATTTGATTGATAGTCCTTTGATGTTATTATAATTATAATTAACAGTTAATAAAAACTACAATGTTTAACACAATGTTTTATTTGAAAACATAATTTTTATTCTCCTACAATATTAATTGAAATAAAAACTGTTGAAAAAAATACAAATAACTGTTATTAAATTGTTCGAGTTCCATAATTTGACACAATACATCGTAGTCGAGTGGATGACATTAATACAAGTTTCCCGTGTTTGATGTGCATCGTCAACGATGGCGACCGTATTGATTTCGGGGAACTCACCCCCCTCCCCCACCACAACCGTCGTCCGTACTTTCTAAAAAATAATTAATACTACTACGCTATACATAGTAGGTGTGAAAAAGAAAAAAACCCGCAAGACGTTGTTTTTAAGCCGACGTATATAAATATCTCTCGGGGGTCGTCGATGTCGGTTGCAGGGACGAGGGGTTGCGAGCAGGTCTACGACGAAGTGCACGTTTGGCGGCGAGGGGTTGGGGGTTGTGAGGGAGGGGGTGTATAAGGAAGTAAAGCTCCGTTCGAAAATGGTCGGCTATTTGTCTCTGCGTGCGTTTCGCATCGGTGGCACAACACGTCCAAAAAAAAAAAAAAAACAAAAAAACAAAAAAACGCCGTCAGTGGCATATCGATTTGCATTTTTATTAATTATGTTTCTCGTGCATTTTTTCCCATTGTTGTAGGATCGTATCCATTTGGTGAATCGGGGGTAAGGGGATTACTATATACCTCCCTCGTAAAGAACAAACACACACACATAAACATTTGTATACGATGGCGTGAAACGGAACTACGGCGGCGGGTGACGTCTGACCGAGAGGTAATCACGGGTAATAATTATTAATAATCCCGGTGCGCCGCAGGGCGTTGTCAGTATTTTTCACACAGACGACTCCCCGTCAACACCTTATCCAAATTACGTTTGTCTATACTGATGTGTTCGTGCTAGTGTGTGTGTGTGTGTTATTGTAAACAAAATAAAAAAAAAAAGAAAAGAAAATAATAATAATAAACATAATCGCGGTATCCGCGCGCACAAAGACACACGCCCACGTAACCGATATTCTAATATTGATTTTAAAACACAACGGGTCCCGCATTGTATAGGTATTATTATAATATGTGTACACTGTCCGCACTACCTATTACCAACCTGTATTTAGGTCCACCTATACGGCTATTATGCGCAGTGCATAATATTATATAGGTACAATATAAATAGTATATTATTAAATAACGCCTTGCGGTCGCCACCGATGATTGCAACTACGGTCGTGTGGTGCAGTGTGCGTGCACGTCTCGAAAATATTAAAACAAATACTCGACGATGATGATGATAATAGTAATAATAATAATAATAATAAGACGGTATAATGACGTCCAGTTAAACTGTATGTATACGTTGTACCTACGTGAAATTATCATAAACGGATAAATACACGTTTGGTGGGATACGTTCTCAAGACAAGAAGTTGGGATCAGAGTAACGGAAAAAACGAAAGAGACAAAGCAAGTGCAAAACGGGCAGTAAGCATCATACGCGCAAATTCAGTATTATTCTTCAGTGTAAAAGAAGAACGTACATAAAATCAAATGTAGTCACATTTTTGTACCGGCACATAATATTACATATTATGCGAAATAATAACTATCAATAATCCATCGAAAATATTAAATGTATAGTGTCTAATAAAAAAAATAAATAAATACTTGTCCATATATTATAATATTAAATTACATGCATAATAATATTTGATAGTGCATTCCATATATTCCTTATTAGCTTTTAAATGTTATATTGTAATCGTAGTGTATGGTACCTACTCCATTCAAGGTGTGGTCAAGGCTATCACTCAGTTTATGGGTTATAAAAAAAATACGAACTTACTTGATCATTATTTTAACAGTTGAGTGAAATTAATTACTGTTACAAACATTTTATAATATAACCTTCTATGTGTCTTGTGGACTTTTCAACGATTTTCCAATCAAAAATATTGCACTATTGTCTATTTTATTATATGTGTTGTATTTCCGATATCTAACTTTAAAGTAAAGTTATAAAAGCTCACAATATCACCTTACACTGCAAAATATTATACTTCTTATTAAATCTCATTGATAAATCAATACACTGTATAGTCTAAAGTTAAAATATTTATAATTTTAATTGTTGTTTAATTATTATTTACAGTATAATGGTTCGTTGACATCAAAGAACTATTCATATTTTTTTTTGAACCTTGAACGTATTTAAATATTAACGTTTAAGTGTTTTAAGTATTTTAATTATTTCGTCAAAACCATTGTGCCTGAACTTATCTTAAAATCAACTAGGTATTACACAACCCGCGTTATGTAAGTGTTAACAATTATCACTTTCTTTAATTTAAAAGTGTTAGGGTCATTCAAAATAGATGAAATATCAACAGGTACTTTATTAAACACGGTCCATAAGTATATAGTAAAAAGTAACCTACAGTATAACTGTTATTTATTATGCTTGCTACTTTTGTTTAAATGTACGGTTTTCAATAGAATATAATTCATAGATCTTGGTTATTGTTAAAATACAAAAATCAATTAATATTCATTAATATAACTTCTGCGTTTCTAATGCCCGTAAAAGTCGGTGTTAAAAATAAGTGTATTTCAATGTTTGAAACTTTTGCTGAAGAAAATCATGGTGTTCGTGTTTAAAACACTTTTGGGGTAGGTATAGAAGTGTTCAAACAGATCCCCCAATGATGCTGTTTCAAAAAGGGAAAACATAATGAAGCGAGTGGTGAAAATAAAATAAAAACCTACGTCCTATATGACTGATTACAACTGATAGCCAGTATGCGTCCCTCAGAGATAAGACTTCGATTGGCCGACGTGTAGTGGCATATTTAATATGATTGGGGGAGGGGTATGGGAAAGATCCCACTTTGACATATTGTTGGTATATATAATTTTTTGCATTCTGTGAAAATAATAACATGTATTCATTTACGGGTATTTTTGTAATGCAAAAAAAGATGAGTTCGTAATAAGAAGTTTGTATTTTTTTTTTGACAGAATATATATCAAATAATTATAGAAAATAGTTAATGCCCAAGTACCCAATGTCAAATCTGAGAAAATAAACATGGGACATTGATATTCTTAATGTATATACACTTTATATTATATTAACATGTGCTATAACAAAGTATAATTAATAACTAAAGCAGTTGTAATCTAACTAGCTGAAAAATCAAACATGGGTAAGGGTATCTTGGGGTCATTTTTTTCCCGTTTAGCGTACAATAAAGTCAACCCTTAAAAGTTGTTTGAAAGTTAAATATTTCAAAAACTTTTCATTAGTTTAAATTAACCATTAATACATAATTTTAGAAAATGTATCACTCATCAGTCATTATTATAACGTAAGATAATGCAACTTATGCAAATTTTTAAACTATTCAAGTACTTATTTAACTTGTAATCGAATTTATGAATAAACATATATTATTTATAAATAATTTTAACTTACATAATAAATCATAGTTTATAATTTATTAAACTATTTATTTTAATTTTAATTTATTTTTTGCTTTAAGATATTTACAATCTACTTTGAACAGAAGTATATCATTTAAATGTGATTGAGTACGCTTCTTCAATATTTTAAAATTAAAAAAAAAATGTATTACTTAATCTAAGTTTTCATCCAATTCCTAATTTACGTATAGTGCATAAATGCAAAATATTTTTTAACTTAACTGTCACTACTAACACAGAACATTAAAAACTTGTGTTCAAATTAAATATCCAGTTACGAATCTACTTTTCTTTTATTAACCTCAATACATTTTCTAGTATTATAATAAAAACATAGACGTTTTACGAGTACTTACGCTGTTTTAATGTAATCATTCTGTGGTGACAACACGTTTATATTAGTCAATTAACAATATTACACTAAAAATAATTTAATATAACATACCCAATATGCATATTATACAGATATAATATAAGGGAATAACAGAAATAAAATATTCTAAGAACACAAATTTATTGTTTCAGTTTATTATAAGAAATCCCTTAAGTTTGACAAATGTAATTTTAAATAGGTACATATAGTTAATAATGGAAATAATAAAAATAATAAGAAGAGAATAATGTTAAGTTATCATTATAAGATTATGTCATATAATTTATCAATATTGTAAGTATAATGAAGCAAAAAAAAATTTAAAAAATATTGAAACGTATAACATTGTACAAAATATGTAATGTACCTCCATCAATTTTTTCTCCATACAAATATATTGTATCACAAAAAAAAGTGCTTGCATTCTCACAATTGTTTTTATTGCCGCTCTAATATTTTATGACATCGTTTAAATAGTAATTCTATAAGAATCTCACACGCTGTTACAACACGATTTGCCCTTTAGTCGTTTAGGTCACCTTGGTGAAATTAATTTGTTTAACCTCTAGACCTCTTCCTCGATAGAATTGTTTTTTTTATTTAGCTCGACTTTAATTTGTTAATGCTATATTTGGTTGATTTTTCAATTATTTTAAGTTTTCACTGTATGCGTGATGTGTATCATGTAATATACTTCAATCTTTTAACGTATGATAAATTAGAATTTTCAAAAATTTAATGATCAAAACTGCCCTCGTTCAATTGAGTGTATTAAGATGTCGTATATTATCATATAGTAATAATGGTATAAAATAATATGAAATCAATTTCTTTAGGTTAATAAAAATCAACAGGTTCTACAGTTTGAGGGTAATTAAAACATCAATCACAATTTTTTTTACTTTTAATGAAAGTTAAATTTTAAACTATATAACTTAAATATTAGTAAATTCATTTTATCATAATAAAATTACTATATATGACATAAGTATAGCCAATATGGGTATTATTTACTATTCTCATTACCAATTGTTTACGTTACTAATAATTTAAATACCTAGAGCAATATTACCCTTACTACTTTTATACACACGTGAAACCCATGTATTGTACCTATATACTACAAAATATGTAAAAAAAACAAGAGACCGTATACGACTCTTATGTTTTATTAAGTGTATATAGGTATTAAAACCAACATTTAGACTACCTACACGTACCCATTTACGATAATTGCATTTGTTAAAACTTAAAATCATTTCGTATTTTCTCACGTTATGCATTTGGAATTATCTTATATAGTTATATGGATATAGATGAGTACATGACGTCATAATACATACGTTGTATTATTTAACCTATAAAATGAGAGAAATATCTGAATGATGTTGTTAACGTCTCGTCGTCAACACGTTTTATACACAATAACAATGGGCATTGGTTTTAATATATTTGCCAGTTCGTAACATTTATCTTCGAATTTATATCGTCATTATTATGATAACGTTCTGCACACACCGCAAATACTTCAACTTATTCCTGTAAAAGCGTTGCACTTGTTCTGTGGTTGCACATAATGACGTAACGCTTTTTGATTTGTGCAGTGGATAAGGGGTTCGACAAAGTTATTGAGTGCACAAAAAGATATCCAAATATTTTATATTGCTCGAATCAGTGATGATATATAGATATAGGCGCCATTGTACCAACATTTGATGTTTGATAATATTTTAGATGACGGTTGTGTTTGATGAGACGTCTAGGTTTAATTTAATTATTATGATTTTCCATTTCGATTCGTTCTGTGACTGGATTCGTTTTAACAGTATTATTTTTATTATATTATTATTATTACTCAACCAAGTTTCGTACGCACGTCTTATAATACACGTCGTATAATATATTATAGACGCATTATACATATTATTATTATTATTATTAAAAGCCGTGCGGAGTCCGCACGTGAAACCCAATCCGATCGCGATCGTTTAGTGGTATTAGTAGGTTTAAGTATTAAGTACCTACATAATACAGTGCCTATATTATAATATTCACATAAAATACATCGAGCTTGCCGATGGATCACGACAAACGCGTACACGGTTCAAGTCTCCTCGTCCCGCTAAATACTGACACATATTATGGTATCTACATATGCATGTGCAAAAACCGTGTGAGTCATGTATGTGTGTGTGTGCGAGTTTGAGAGAGAGAAAGGATGATTCTCGTGCGTGCGTGCGTACAACTATATGGCGAGAAAATAATACACGGCAAACTGGGGAAAAAAAATGGGAAAATAAAAAAAAAGAAAGGTTGAGTTACACAACGACACGGAACATAATATATTATATTGTTATAAATATATAGGTATTTACCACACCCGCGGTACGGGTATACCGGCTATATTATAACGACGCATAGATAGGTACACTGCAGCGCGTGGAGAGCAATTAACCCGATGTATAACGGTTTGATTTGTGGCATCACGACCAGTCAATATTATTATTATTAACGTGTTATATATATTATAATATTGTTTACCCTGCGCGCATTCCCACGATCCGGTTTCAAACACTTTGGACGCGGTAATAACATTGCAACACCCGCAATATACATAATACACGTACACAACATTAAATATATATAAATAGGTACCTACATGTACTATACTATATGATATGTGTGTACGTTATAATATATGTATTTTATATATAAATATATTATCATATTATAATGCTGCGCGAGCTCCGATATCGACGTTGTGCATAAAACATTAAATGCGTACATAATAATATGTGTGTGTGTTATTATTATAAAAAACAAACGGTACATTAATATAATGATGCGCTGTTATAAATTATTATTGCGATGCGCTGGTAAGCGAAATCTCTGAATCCTTTTTCAGTTGGTAACCATCGTACCTACTATTATAGACACTTATTCCAACATCGAATATGACGCCGCAGTAGTATGTGATATATACCTACAACAACAACTATAGCTATTGGCGGAAATATTATACGATATTATGCGAACCATCACACAACTGCAGCACACGTCTGAATTGCATTTCGAAAACGCACACCGAGTAGGTACCTCCCAAGTCCGTAACCGTGACGAGGGTCGAGCGTGGGCGCGAGAGTCCGTTTGTTATTCTCCGCGTTGTTATTATCTCGCAGTGGTCGAAACGCTGATTTTCGGATCCCTCGTCGGACTTTTCGTATATATACATATAATATAATATAGTTATGTACACACACCTCGTCCGGCGGCTTAGAACCCCCGCAGTTATCCGACCACCGCTCACCCTCCCACCTACACCACTCTCCCGCCACAAATGACCAGAGTTTTAGACTTCCCGAAATTCCCATATACAATATATTACTATGTACTATATGCAGCGTGTGTTGCGTTCTGTCGGGATTTACCACTCTCTGACCATAGAGATGGTATATAAGTGTGTATAGGTATATACTAGACTATTGCAGCACTATACGCCACCGCCCCCCGCCGCCACCGGTCACTCGGATAACTGACATTTTGCAACGTGCGATCGATAGACGGAACTATTATAGTATATTATAATACTTCGGCTCTGTGATACCGAAGATGGTCCTCGTTATTTTTTATTGCAAGTACAATGTCCGCGGAATTTAAAAAAAAAAACAATCCCTTAGGTACAAGTAGATACAACTGTGTAGTGGTGCTATCGTATAGATACGAAACTTTTCGAAAATTCTAATAACGAGCACCCGATAAAGTGGTTTTTTTTTATTATTGTATAGTTTATAGTCCGTTTAAAATAATACAATAACTACAGCTGCCCTAGCTCAGTCTTATCGAACCATTACAAATTAAAATAATATACATATATTTCAACGGCAATATAATGCTCGGCACACGATATCATATACAACGCAATAATCTTTTAATCGATTGAGACCGACCGATTGTATATAGGTGCGTGTGGTGAATAATTTATAAATTATAAACCGTTTAATTATACACAACACGGCGAATAACGTCGTGTAAAAGGTGCTGCACGTAGGTGTTTCTAATGTCCCCGATTAAACGATTAGATTTATAGTAGCGGAATAGTACATATTTTTTAACAATAATTATATAATACAGTCATCGCTCGTTCGCTATTGTATTCTGCACAATTCACCCTATTTGTTAGCATTTCAATATCGTTTTATCGGATTAATATATAATAACAAAAATTAATGAATTTAATCAAGTATTATTCGGTTTCAAATTTATTAAATTAAAATTGTATTTTTTGGTCCAATATGTTATAACGTTCTGATTTAATGTGTGAGTATAAAACTATTATTATTATATATTGAATATTGATATTTCTAGAGGTATCTACATCCTACATGCTTAATATCGATGTTGTAATTTGCTTATCAACAAAATTAATAAGTAGGTACCTACGTCTGGGTCATAATCTGACTTTGACATTCGAATTGTTTTTACAATTAGAAAACAGGCAATTATAATTGCATTTTAACATTTGACTATTTAATTAGGTACAGTTTAAAGAAATGAACGTGAAGGTTTCTTGGGTCACAGTTGAATTAATATGTACTAACCTATTAATTACATTACCGTAGTATTTAAATTACTGTTATTTGTATTTCCATGACAGTTGGTGCCTATATTCATAATAAAAAGAAAACAATTATAGTTATGCACAAAAAAAATTTTAATGTAACGTAAACATAATATTATATATATTATATTGTTATTGTATATATAAAAAATCAAAAAAAAACCAAGGTAGGATACAGATATCAAATATGAGTCTCGTCAAACATCTTTTATCTTTAGCTCAAACATTTCAATAACAGATAACCTACTATAGTTGACATTTTCGATTAGGTACATACAAATTACAAAACAAATTATCCATAGAATAATTTACATTAAAAATGGTTTTCCTTTGAACAATACACATTGACATTTGAATCACCGCAAGACAAGAATTTAAAAATATTATTTTTTATAGGTATTTAAAATTCCAAAAATTAGAGTTTGAATGATTAATTATTCGAGTAAAAAATTAGGATGATGGTTATCCTTTGTAAATTACTTTTGTATATATAAATTATTTTAAATCGCCATTTTCTATCTTGTAAATAGTATAATACATTTAATCTATCATTCATAACATTATATTCGAAAATGAATACAATTATACAATAATTTACATTCTTAAATGCTGTCGTTTGAAATATTTATTATTATATACTATGTACGATGTACAATGTACATACAATTTACTGGCATAAATACTTTTAGAAACTCTACAATTTAAATGATTATTTTAGAGAAATATTTAAATTTTAATTGACTTATTCGGATATAGCTAGAAATCGTACATACAATAACTAATATCCTCTAAGCATAATTTGTTTTTAAAAAAATATGCACTTTTTGTCTTAGATTATTTTTGAATTGTTTTTAGTCTTAAATAGTATTTTTAATATAAACTACAGAATTATATCATCAATCTCACGATGAGTACAACATATTATGTTTGTATCTGATAGTTAAAATACAAAATTGTAAGTAGATTTTTTTTTTAATATCTTAAATCCACTCGTTATTTTACGAAACATAATATTTATACTTCCAATTCTATGTATCCTTAAAGAAAGATTTTTATCAATCTCTTGTAAAAAATACACTTATTTTACCCTTCTTGTATTGTGACTCGACATATTTTTTCCGTTATGAGAAATACATTTCTAACTACTTTTAAAAATTTATGTTGTATGTAATTTATTAGATTCCGTTTCTATTCCAATGAATTCGATTTTAAAAAAACAATTTTCCTTTTAAATAATAATTCATTTTAATTATAAATACCGTGTAAGAATGTGTACAGCTGTACAATGACCTATTGTAGTTGTTATTAATTTATTAAAATTGTGTATATAATAAAAAAAATAATACATTTTAAAATCACAATATAAAAGTTATTTTCTGTATGATTTTTATGAAACTAAATTTACCGTTGATTTATTAAAAGTGTTATGTTTATGAAAGACATGTTATTTGCTTGTTGTTTTAAAATATATTTAATAACCACTAGTAAAATGTCCCATATTCATGTAATTTTTTTAAACTTAACAAAATGTTATTTTAACATATTTTATAGGTTTAAACGGTGAAGTATGTAATATTAATAATATTAAATATTTCACAATTTAATAATATAAGCTTAATGTATATGCATATATGGTTATATTTATGAATAATGTATTAGTACTTATGTTAAAACTATTGATTTTGTAAGACAAGTGGTAAATAATTATTTATATGTCTTAGTTGAGTGTTGATTTTCACATATATATGATTAAACTTATAAATAGTTAGTAATTAACTAGGACACATGATGGTATCACTAAATTCAATTGTATTATATGGTAGTGTTATTAAATCTTAAAACATAGGTATTATTTAAAATAATTTTCTTATGTTGGAAAAATATTAGGTTATTCAATTTCAAATAACTTTATCTACTATTTAAAAATAGTATTACTAATTTAAAATGCTAGCTAACAATAGACGCTTTGAGTTATTAATAATAATTACAAATAATTAAATCATAAAATCTATCTGTTAAAAACATAAATTACGTTTGTATGTAAATGTATATAACAGAGATTTGATGATATTGATATAAATTCTATTAAACAATTGATTATTTATAAATTATATTCGCTTTCCTCTTTGTATTGTTCTTGAATAGATTTATTAATTTGTTAATCATTTATTGATTATGTCATTACTATACCTATTCAGATATTGTAATTTGGTACCTAAACAACTCATAGTTTTATATTTTTTTTCATTTTATAATTAATCTTAAAAATGTACTAACTGTAAAAGACCTTGTTCATGTATTATGTTGTATACATTTTAACTTTAGCTATATTTTGTGATTTACTAATTTATATTATCTAATAATCATACAAGTTCGATAGCCAATTGTTTTCAATGAATAAATTATTAGTGCTAGCGGTGATACATTTTTCTATACACATAAGACAAAATCTTATTTTACAACGTGTACTAGATATATATTATTTTGGTTAGTAGGTATACTGCATAATTGGTGACCATTATCGTCATAAACTCGCACAACAAACGACCGGGTGGCAATTGCAGAGAAACAGCACATCAAAATATGTTTGTCACCAATGAAGACGGGGAGAGGAGAGAAACTGTCGGTGCAGTATCTTATAACGTAACGTTGTTAGACGTGCCTAGGGATCGACATTTCGTCCAGGCCTCGTTGGCTGTAGATAAGCAAATGAGAGTGAGACAAAGAAGGGACGAAAGTGAGTGGTGTATGAGAGAGAGCACAAATGTGTGTGCGTGTGTTTAAACGGACAACAGGATGCAACGAAGGGTGTGCGTCCATCTCTATCCTAATAATATATTCAAAACCGACTGTAAAGGGCAGGAGACAGGGAAGGTTTCTCCAAGACAATGGTTTTCTGGAAGGGTAGTCGTGGTTGTAGAGTGGAGGAGTGGGCTAAGTTCGGCCCGTTGTCATTTCCATCCCTATATAAACCGCTCCTGCTCTTCCGCTCACCTCTTCGCCGCTCTTTCTCATTCACTCCCCGTATTTCTCCGTCTTACTCCGGTCAACCAACCCTCCGGAATTATTGCATACATAACAATGTCTTGGACGTGTGACGGGTTAAAGCCGCAAAGGAGAGAGAGATGGGATGATTGCGAGCGGGTGAATATGGGTCGTTGGGAGCAGGGGGAGGGAGAGCAAAATTGCTCGGGTCCGATTGCCTGGGCATTTCTCAAGACGTCCAGGGACGCCCCAATTAATACGGTTTGGATGGTCGGTGAGTGGAGGGGGGACACACGGCTATCTCTCTACTTCTCTACCTACCTACCTATCTACCGTCATATACAGGGACCGGACAATCGATATAACAGAACCTGGAGAATGCCCACCATCGCCACCACACTTTCGTCCTTAAGCGAAATTCGGACCTTCAAGACTGTTTCATCAACGTTAGCCGATTCCCTAGACCGCTACTTCAACCCTTTCTTGGCACCACCAGACCCCGCCACGCCACACTAGTCTCCAGTCTCAGGCACGACTTCACCGATAACCCTCTGGTTTAATTCCCTTTACCATTATCTCCGAGCACAAAAGGTAAACGCTACGTTAATTACAATGTTTAACAGCTCCACCCCTTTGTCCATCTCATCCTTACCCCCACAGTTTCTCACACTTTGCAAGCATTTCTATCTGAAACATATTCCTCGTGTAATGGAATTTGTCCACCGACAAATTGTTCTGAATACGGTATCCATGCGCAACGCCTCTTGGTATAAGCATATAGCCCCACTTTCCAACATCACAACTCGAACGTGGGCACCAAGAAAAGAAATCGATTTACAAAAAATAAAATGTTCTTTAAAATAATAATTGTACCTATTGTTAAAAATATTTTTTTGACATATTAAATAATTAAAAAACAATCGTTCATAATGAAGATAATATATATTTGTCTATGAAAATAACTTTCAAACTCGTCAACTTAGTGATGTCAACATTTTAACTGACGTGCTTAGTTTCAATGAACATTTCGTGTATGAAAGTGCCATAAGTTTTGCAGACATATCAAACTACTTAAGCAAAATCTCTGACTCGGAAAGCATCTAAATTATTCAAATTCATAAATGTATAACATTATTTAACTAACCTAATCTTAACGTTGCTACAATGCTACATAATTTAGAAATATATTCTAAGTATAAAACATATATATATATATAATACTATAGTAAAAATTATTTCAAAAAGTACTTTAGAAAAGTGACAAAATATTACTAACATAGTTTATTATAATTATTTAAAATGTCTAAAATGTTTGTTATTTTAATAAATGAATAATTTATATTTGCAATTTACTAATTTGAAAATTATATGTAGAATCATATTGGTCTACACTCTACAAAATACATTTAATTTTTAGTAAAATAGTAAAATTCAGTTTTTTTTTAATGTTTATCTTAAAAATGTATGTAACGATGGCCTAAAATGTATCATTAATCCTTAATTTGTAGAGCCATGTTTTTTTCTATGAATTATTATCAACTTGAAAATGTATAAAGGTAGGTGTTTTGAAATTTATCATAAACATGTAATACCTAATTTGTAAAACTTTTTTTTTTAAGTATTATTGTTTATAATTTCGTACATTGGTTAATGTACATATAAAAAATTTAATTGTTACATTTACAATGTGGATGAACTTAAAAATACCTACATGCGTTATTATTTAATTACAAATTGTGTACAGATCAAAAATGAGTTTTATTGACAATCCAAAATTTGTAAGTTTATTTAATTAAATAATTAAAATAAATATAAGGTGATTTTAATTTACTGTAAAATTAATTTTCAAATAGACCTATCAGAAAAAATGCACCAAATTTTTACGAAAACAGAGGGTCTAATTTCTATAATATTTGCATTTTGTACAGCAGTGTATTTGTTTGATTGAAAATAATATGTATAGTGATTATTTGATTTAAAAAAAAAAAATTGATTATAGATTTACTTATTACAAGGATGCGTATGATTCTTTAGACTCATTATAAAACAAAAAAAAACCCATATTATCGCTTCAACACTGTGGATATTATAATAATCGTTATCATAAAATATATATAATATTATGTATGGGCATAACAGGTAATAATAATAGAGTGTACATTATGCATAACAGTATAATAAGCCTATTTAAATGATTCGATACACGGTGTGGGTATCCTCGATGTCATCGATCTTATGTTGTAGTTAGGTAATGGCACTGTACGGATGCGGTAGAGATGAGATGCGACAGGTGTTATTACAGTCTACAGATGTTCATATGACTTTTATAGTTTAATACCGGTGGCGGCGGTAGCGACAGAGCCAGGTCAACCGAACTAAACGAAGTAATAATGATAATAATAATAACAACAACAATAATAAATAAATAAGAATATAATATTGAGGAACACGGAAGGGGCCGAAATAGAATAGAAACGCACACGTCGACATTGTCGTCGTCGAAACGGAGAAATGTATTTGGTATAAAAATAATTCGGAAATTGCGTATTGAACCGGGTTAAGTTTGACAGTTATTCGGTTCGTTGACCAAAACACGATTAGTCATCATCATCACCGTCGCCGTTGCCGTAGACTTCATTCGTTCTGAGCCAATTGTTTGTCATTATGTGTTGTATACATAAATAATAGACATTTTCGACGTATTTTTTTATTTTTTTCATTATATTATATTTTCATTCCCTATCGTTCCGTTTTACTCCAAACGTAATTATTTGCGTACGCAGTCTCTCACGGTTTTCTCAGCGACATTCGGAAAAATCGTCTCTCTATTATAGCGCAGCGTGTATATGTATATTATAGGGCAGGTGTATCCGAGGGAAGTGTATAAACAGTGCATTTCTCTCTCCTCCCCCCCCCCTCAAACATCACTATTGTTCATCATTTTATTTTACCACGTGGATATGGTAATTATAGCTAGTAGACTATATTTAGATGGATATGTAAGAATATTGTAGTATAAATCATAGCAGTGTGTTCAACGTTTTTGGTCATTGTTTTAACATGGATAATAATATACTGTTATAGAGGGGGTGGGGGAAGCGAAGAAAAAGCACTTAATATCGGTGTTCATAAATCGATAAATAATCCTAAGAGGACGTCTGCCATCTGCAATAAAGTTTTGTGCAGCCCTTTGCCGCCACTCCCCCTGCCAATTACTTCTAAAGAAATCAAGCTCTGGATAAGTCACGTCCAATATACGTCCAAGGTACGTCGTCATATTAAAAATATATGCTTTAACCATATATTTTAAACTTTATTATCATCACGCCGGTACTATAACGAAGAATCAATCGCAAGCTGAAGAATGACGGAAAATGTCAATATATTATTCTGGATAATAATATTATACGGGTAGGTACCTACTACCTACATAATATACTTACACGCACACTGACACCGTCATCTATATATAATTGTCCCCCTGGTCCAGCATTCGGCACAAAAGGCCAATTAGAGTGTCCTAGTGGAAGTGCAGAATAATGTGCGCGGGTCAACCGTTCAGTATTACGCAGTCCACCAGTGAATTTATATTATATATATAGGCCAGGCAAAGAAGAAAAAATGGCGGAAAAAAATCCCAACCAAGATTTTTTTTTTTTTAAAGTTTTAATAAAATATGCCCTATAACATACTAAAAGTCCCCATTAATCGGACTGGAGCTTTTTTTTTTATAAGCTCACGAAAGTTTAAAAATATGAGCTTTTTTGAATATCTCAAAAAATATTACAAATATCAAAAAAAGTTTCAAATAAAAGTTATTTATTAGACAATTTACAAAAAAAAAGTTCTCTTATATTTTTGCATTTAAACAAATATTTGGCAAGATATATTTGTATAAAAATTGATAGTTAAAAAACTATTAATACATTTCTCTCTCTTTCTGTGTTAAATTTTTTTTACACTGTATTAAATATATTTATATGTTCTACAAACTAAAGGTGAACGATTCAATTATAATAACATAACAAAACATACTACTAATAAAAATAGTAAATAAGCTAGAGAATAGGTAATTGGTCAGTAACGAATTCACGATGTATGGTTATGAAAACAACGCAAAAAGTATAAAAAGTTCAGAGCGTCAACGCCGAAAGTTGAAAAAAAAGTGTAGTGATGTGTTTTTTGAAAGCCATATGATAGTTCCTGTTTCAAAAGAGAACTTTTTATCAAATGATAATAATAAAATGCGATTTATTGAAATGCTTAAAATAAAATTAATTAATCATGGGTTTATTGTTAAAATAGCAAATGATGATGCCGATACATTAATTGTCAGCACTGCTATTAATGTATCAAGTTATCATCCTAAAACTATCTTGGTTGGTGAGGACATTGACTTGTTAGTACTTCTAATTGCTTTAACTCCTAGAGAAAATAATATTTATTTTCTAAAACCTAGCTCAGGAAAAATAGAAAAAAAATGTATAGTACTGAATTCATACAAAACCACGATAAACCAATGATAAATAAAATATTGTTTTATCATGCGCTAAGTGGTTGTGATACAACGTCAGCTTTATTCCAAAAAGGAAAAAAAAATGCGTACAAATACTAGATAAACAGAAGGATATAAACTCAATCGTTTCAATTTTTAATAATCCTAATTCATCTCATGAGGAAATAGCAAAAAATGGTGTTAAATGTTTTTTATATTTATATGGCGCATCAGAAAATGAGAAGTCTTTGAACCAACAACGTTATAAACTGTTTACAAAATGTGCTACAAAAAACAAAATTAATCTTGCGTCACTTCCTCCAACAGAAGAAGCTGTCAGACAACATTCTTATAGAGTTTACTTGCAAGTGCAGCTGTGGCTAGGTCATATAAAAAACCCGGAGGATTGGGGATGGACATTTCAAAATAATATTTTGTTACCAGTTACTACACTGAAAGCTCCAGCACCCGATCAGTTACTTAAATGTATATCATGTAGTTGTACAAAAGGTTGTGGTAAAAACTGTGGTTGTCGAAAAGCAGGTCTTAAGTGCTCAATTATATGTGGACATTGCAAAGGCCAATGGTGCACTAATTCTATAGAAATAGAGGTTGATTGTACAGAAGATTGTACACTTTCAGAATTATTAGATGAAATCGCAGAAGAAGAAGAAGAATACGAAACATAAAAGTATGATCTGCCAGCACTATATGTAGTGTAATTAACTTTAAATTATAATAATTTTTTTTTTATTATACAAATTATTTGTATGCTATCATAAGTTTTAAAAATATCAATTATTACTATGTTATTATAATTCAATCGTTCATGTTTATAGTTTGTAGAATACACAAATATATTTAATACAGAGTAAAAAAAATTTAACACGGAAAGAGAGAGAAATGTATTAATAGTTTTTTAACTGTCAATTTTTATACAAATATATCTTGCCAAATATTTGTTTAAATGCAAAAATATAAGAGAACTTTTTTTTTGTAAATTGTCTAATAAATAACTTTTATTTGAAACTTTTTTTGATATTTGTAATATTTTTTGAGATATTCAAAAAAGCTCATATTTTTAAACTTTCGTGAGCTTATAAAAAAAAAAGCTCCAGTCCGATTAATGGGGACTTTTAGTATGTTATAGGGCATATTTTATTAAAACTTTAAAAAAAAAAAATCTTGGTTGGGATTTTTTTCCGCCATTTTCAAAAATGTTGTCTCTATTGCCTGGCCTAATATTATATACGACGCGTCCAATACAGCTCGTCTGTGTACAAATTACAAAATACGAATTGTACACTATTTTTATTTGTCCAGAAAAACCTATATTCTCTGAGAAACTGCGAAGCGTTATAACGAACTGTGCGAAATCAATGATTCGTAATAATCGATCGGTGTGTAATCGATGGATCGTCGTTACACGTATTATTGTTCATAGTTTACGACCGAATTTTTCCGATCCGACGAGTGTCCTATTCCCTGCTCGTTTGTCGACGATAGGTAACGGTTCAGACCGATACTATATAATAACTGATTTTAAAGACCCTCATCTAATATAGCACTAACCTGCAGCGTTGATTATAGGTGTAGATAATAGTTCAAGAATTTAATCCAATTTTAATATTATTTGTATTACACTCAAGCTCGTTGTACTCTTAAAATTCGTGATTCGTACAAAGAGTCGATTCCTCAAATTAAATTATACAAAATAATATATACAATTTATATATATATATATATATATATTTTTTTTTTGATCCGCCATAAGAAATTATAAGATCTATTAGCTTAAAAAATATTCTAAAAATACAAAATACAAGATATTATTACAAAATTAAATACAATATATAATATATATTAATTATTCTGTAACAATTATAGAATCAAAAACTACAAAACCAACCTTGTTTAAAATAATTTCCAAAATTTAGACTGAAAAAAATATTTTTAGTTTTGAAAAATGTTTTAAACATAATTTTGATTTGAAGGCTTGTTTAATTGTAATATCAAAAAATAGTTTCCCTTCGTTATCTAGAAAAGAGTACCAAATCGTACATCGGGAATTAGATATATACTTATTATACGTATACCTACTATATACTAACCTTCCACGTATTGGTCTAAAACCTGAAGAACAGGTGTAGGATTCTCTAGCAACCTTAAAGTTTGAATATTATACTATTCACAAATGTTCATAAAATAATTTTCTAAAATTTGATAAAAAAATTGTATAGGTTTAAGTTTATCAAATAAATTCATATTTAATATGACTACCATAAAATCATCATAATAAATTGCACGGAATAAAAATAACCAATACTCATAGGTAAAAATCAACAGGAACAAAAACAAAAATTGGAAACACCATTAGAGTGAGTTTTTAAAAGGGGAAAACTTTTCCACAAAAAATAACAACTGTTAAATCGAACGTGTAATATCATGTTTCAAGATGCTTATAGCTCAACTTGTTGTCAAAAATCTGTTTCAATTGCAATTATTATTGTATCTTAAGCACAATGCCTATATCGACGTTTTATTGTTTTCATCAGTAATATATTACTAATATCGCATTAAATTTTACACCACCATGTTTTCACGTTTATAGATTTGTAGCGGTCAGAGACGTCGTCAGCAGAATTCTATATTAATTATACCGAAAAATTGTATAGTTATTATGAAATTGAGTAACCATTTCCCGGCGTCGACGAGAAAGGATTGTTTCCGAGTTATTAGATTTTCGTATATTATACGGAATAAAACGGAAAGTTTTATGCTTGTACGCATTCAATTATTCTTTAATCTTTTTTTTCCATTCTCCGGGACACGACATCTAATTTAAGCGTTTAATTCCGCTGAATAAGCAAACTAAAGGCGTTAGTCGAGTATTATAACATATATATATAAAAATTTTGCCCAAGCTCAAAAAGAAGACCCAGCCCGTTAATTAATCAAAAGACGTCGTTTGGCATGAAATTCATTTTTTTTTTTAACAACCTCCCCTCGCTTATTCTCACTCGGTCGTGCCGTCATATCTCATGGTTATACATCTCGTCCTAAAAAAAGATGAAATTAAATCGCGCCACTCCAATGTAAGTCCGGACGAGCCAGTATTAAGACGTCACTTATATTATATATGTATGGAGCATATTTCATTTTGGGGGTGCGAGTTTTAGCGTACGCAGCAGCGGCGATTGTAAAATTACATTCCCGCACCATCGCACGTTGTCCGTCCATTTTAATGGGATGCTTTTTAACACTGGTGAAATTATATTATATAAAAAATTCGTTTTGATATATTAAACTAAGATGTCTGAATTCTTCAGTCCAAATAAATTGTTTGGAAATGCATAATATTATACATTTGAACGTAAACGATGCGTATTTTACTATTTTACTATTTTTTTTTAGATCAAACCGTCTTTCGATAATTGGTAAAAATTACGCATAGAAACCATAGTATAATAAGTTACTAAATATAGGTACGTTATGCGTACGTGATATACTTTTTGTTAGATTTTTAGGAACATTTTAAATAGGTAACTATTGTGTTTTAGTTTTTAAAAAACAAAATCGAAAAAACATTGTGGATCACAATTATATAGTAATATCATTGATCAGTAATCATAGCCGATATAATATTCGAGTTATAACAAACACAAAATAGGTATTTTTATCTGCTGGAAAAAAAAGAAAATTATTGTTGGGATAAAGATTAACGATCACTAATATAACATAACTTATGTTATTGAAACATATAAATAATACTAATCAGTGATTAGTAATCACGCTCATCTACATAATATTGCCCGAAAAAAACAACTAATTAGTAATTATTATGAATATTTAAAAAAAATATATAAGTATACAATGTAAAGAAAATATTATTTGTTCAAAACTTTAAATATATATTTTTTTCAATGCTCTAGTAAAAACCAATAAATAAAAGTAAATTGGTTTAATGTATCATTCTTTAGTGTATTTTATATTTTTTATATTTTTGCGGAATATATTATACTGTCTATACAAATAGAAAATACAATTTTGTTTATAAACTAAAGATAATAATAACAATTTATTAAAATAAGTTTTAAACTTGCCACTTATTGTATTTCCATACAGTTTTTGGAATATTTTTGAATTTATAACAAAAAAATCATATTATCATTGAACGCAGATAATTGTATGTGTAGGTATAGTTCATTTGGGTGTAGGCCGTATTAAGGTGGCAAGGGGTTCGGTTATAGAGCTCTATATTTCCCTTAAGTTAAGTAAATAATATTGAACTATTTTACATTTCAGCAACATTACTTGGTATAATTATTATTTAATTAAGTATATATTATATAGTATCTCGTATCTCAAGTTAAAAAATATATGAGGTATCTAGTATCTTTTCAAAACTGTTTAATGTATCTTGTATCCAAAAAAAATTGGTAAAATATGTAAAAATTGATGTATCTTGTTACTTTTTTACAAGTATCTTGCCCCATCCTTGATTGCGTACATAATATATATATAGGTACGTAATTTGATACAATACGCTGCCTTTTAGATTGGACATACGACCTCGTCGTCACTCAGTTGTTCTACCTATATTATATTGTATACTTCAAATAGGTAATAAAAACCATTCAATTTTATTTTAAGTAACAAAAGTTTTTATTTTCAATCAAAACGTTATTCTTGAAATAAAAACCACAAGAATATCGCAACCCAAAATGTGACAAAACTCTACCAAAATATTCTTTATACAATGAATTAAATTAATTTACGAGTGACCGATACTGCAGCAGGTTGTGATTGGTTGTGTTTCGCGTCATGAATAATTCGTTATGGGCTATAATATTATGTATTCATCGAGTCCAAAACAATGATTAGGTGGGTACCTAAATTGATTTATCAATTTACACACAACGTACTATAGTCCTACAATTTGCTTAATAAAACCAATACATGCGTCCGTTAATGTTATGCAGGCATAATACACCCATGTATAATTATGGATGTAATTTTACTAGTGCAATGTGCACATATGGATACATGTGCACGGATCACAAATTAGATGAATGCTACTTAAAGGTGTTGTACACTAGTACCTTTCTCAGTCAAGGTAAGAGTCTTCCAATATACAAAAAAAAATTGTGTCTTCAGTTAGGCATCATCAAACAATGGACCGATTACAATAAACTTGAAAATACAAACAAGATAATAGAAACATTTTAATAAACCAAAGAAAAAAGTCATACATTTCATTAATTTCGTATACCTATATTATATATAAAAGTATAGTTTCATAGTATATAATAAATATACATAAAATACATTTGTTGACGTCACATTCACATACAATTCCCGTAAGTCATAACACAATATAAATTATCTATTATTATTTGTTCTCTATTATATAATAAAATAATGGGTGTCTATTATTATATTTTAATAATAGAGATATAAATTCGCCGTACACGTGTCACTCACCAAACAAATAATTATGTATGATAATCAACTATGCTCATGCCACTCCGTGTGAAAAATGGGGTGAAAATTAAATACTGAAACATGTTATATGCATATTATACAATACATAATATACATATACATATTTTACGTATATGGTATATATGTATATATAATATATATATAGCATTAAGTAGTCAAATGCCAATGTATGTAATAAGAGTTTGAAAAATGTGTTGCTAAGAATAAAAATGTTTACGTAAAAGAGAACTCTAAATAATAATACATACACTACTTTTGTCTGTCATTGGGATAGTGGAAAATAATAATATAATAAGTACCAAACAATAATTTTATTATACTATCATAAATTATTAAATATAATCTTAAAAAAAGAGGGCTAGTAGGTAACCCTTTTTCTGTACAGATGTGTAATTAGATGTCGATTGCACCTCTTCATTGAGTAGGTCACTGTAAAATATATATACAATTTGAATTAAATAAAATTAATAAATCATTCCAGAATGCGATGAAAAACGATTTTGAGCGAAAACGGTCTCTAGATATTTTATTTTATATTTGTACTACTGTACCTATTATAAAACAGTACAATATTAAAATACTATTTCATTCGATATTAGGTACATATGTTTTACATTAATAGTTTTTAATATATATTATATTATAATAACGACTTTTGGTAACCATGATAGTATAGGCTTCAATTATACTACAGTACTACAAAATCTTGTTCAGGGGGATCCATTATATCTTTTTGAAGAATAAATACAATTAAAATAAATAAATAGCGGCAGACCCCACACCCGCTTTACACGATTTATGTTAATGGTATTATTTTTTTCAAAAAAAATAATGGTGCCTTATGCCTATGTATCTTAAATATTTTCAAACTGTTACAATAACAACTTATAAGAAACCTTGTAATTATAATTTTTCAAGCTTTTTGACCCAATGAAAAAAGTTGATTTATTGATTAATCGGAAAAAAACTGAAAATAAATTTAATTTCAAACGTCAAAATATGCCAATAAATAATTCAAAATGTTTTGAAAATGTTATCGCGAAAAATAAAATGATACAATAAACATTTGGTGACAACTGAAAATATCTATGGATATTCGTTTTTGAATTACAACAGAATATCAAAAACCTATTGAGGAGAAATGGTTAATTTACGGTTGAATTTCCAATTTCAAAAATATATGAATTTTAAATGCTCATAAAAAATTAATATGATTTAAAAAAAAAATTTTTTTTTTAGTACATTGGAAGAAAAACTTGTATTGCATTTTTAAATCATTGATATAACAGAATAAATTTATGAATTTCTAGGTATAAAATAATTTGCAAATTACATAATTTCATTAGTTTTTAGGTAGTATAATATGAACATGTATGAGGAACCTTATTTTACAATTTCAAACTTTTTGAGTAAGTGAAAACATTTTTATTTTTAAAGAAGAAAAAACTTAAATCAAAAATGTCTAAAATAGCTCATAAAGGGTCAAATCAATTTGTAAAATGTCAAGTATCTACGAAGGTTATTTCTTTTTAAGTTACACCAAAAACAATATCTATTTTGTCCCGACTATCAAGAAAATTTCCATCCATATTTTATTGTCACCACCTATTAAAAGTACCAACTAGATCCAATTTTTCATCAGACACCACCTTAAAAGTTGAAAACCAAATCATTTTTCTTCTACTTTTCGTGTATACAGACACAAAATAGAAAAAACACACATTATTCTTAAATGTTATTATTTATTATTTTCTCCCTTGAAACATGATTATGATAAATAATTACAAAGCGGTGATGATACAAGTATTATTGTATTTCACCACAAGTTAAATGTAATAAGCACAATTCATCTGAACGAAATAGTCAACAGTAATTATGTGTGGGACAAATATTAACACTCGAGGATGTGATTAAGGCCCCCCCCTTGAGCCACACTCTAGATACGCCCTCTAGACACACACAAACTCATACAAAACCAATAATTGCATTAATTTATCATCGTTCAACTAAAAAAAAGAAAGAAGGAATGGTGACCACGTTTACGCAACTCTCCCGCGTGGAGTATAATATAATACATAATATTTTACTTATATTACATACATTTCTACAATATTTTATAGATATCTTTACGTCTATATAGGTCGGCGCACACATATACCACTGCAGATCGTTTTTGCCGGACCTTAATTAATATAATATACGCTGGGTGGTCCGCTGGGTGATCGTCACGACATGTCAACGTCCATCGTTTGCTCCGATCGTATGGGTAAGCGCACGCGCGCTATAATATAATAATATATTAAAAATATATACTATACAGGTACGTCGTTGTTACGCCGCTCGGCCGCTTATTATTATTACTATTACTATATAGTTATACAATATCATATTATTATTATTATTATTATATACACACCGAAGCGGCGAGTATATATATCGTACGTATGTATTATATTATCGTTATTACTATACGACGTATATTATACATATTGCAGAACACGATATTAAATAATGCATTTGCGTGCGTGTGAGCGTGCGTGTGTGGACTACCCGTGTACACACAATACTATATAGGTAGGTAGGTACCCATACATTATTATATACCAGGTACCTATATGTTATAAACGTAAACGTCGACTTTTGTACGTATTGTATATATATACACATAACATACACGAAACGCCGTACGAGGGGCAGAACGTCGTACCCATTATATAGGTATATGTGTGTGTGTGTGTGTGTATATATATATATGAACGAGTAAAAAATACTATAATAACATAATATATAGGTATACCCGTAAGGAATAAACGATGTTTTTTTCGTTGCGATCGCGCACCCGCGTGTGCAGTCCATAATATATATTTTAACGTATTATATTATATATACATATACGTCCACCGCCTTGGCTCGGGCTCCTGTCACTGTCCGTTCGCCTGCATATATATATATATATATATATATATATACGTGTTACGTTCAAACATTGTAATTATATGCATGCAGGTACTGTACACTATATTAATATAATACACGTAGCACGCGGTTAATACCGTTAAAAATAGTTAACACTATATATAATGTACACAGACGTAGGTACCTATATATCGTATATCGAGCAGGTACTTATTATTATTATATATATAAATACGATATGATATCATCATACCCTGTACCGTGTCGGGTAATACCGTAACTATTGCAGTTATTGTTGTTGAACGCCATCGCCAGCGATTCGCTTTTTCTCTCTCCCCCACCCTTAATCACGCGGCGTGACTTCGCGGCCGGTTTGGTGCCGGGGTGCACCGTGTGACTCGAATCTCAAGAAGAAAAAAATTTATAAATTTGACTTATGTACTTTTACCTCAGATACACCTTAAAAAATTAGTTAACAGATATTTAAAATTAAAACGGGTAAGTGGATGTCGCTCTGCTAACTGCAGTAGGTTACAAGTGGGTCACTGTAATGGATGGTATTAAATTCGAACTCAATGATATAGTATCACTGTATACGAAAAACAATTCTGAGCGGAGACGGTTTGTCAGTCAAAGATATTTTTGCCAAAAATTAATTTTGAGTAAAAATCCCCGTCTTTCCTTAATTTTTTTATTGGTTTTTCCCGGCGTTTAAGAAAACTACTAGAAATTTACACATACATAAAAACCAATAAAAAATAAACGCATCATTGAAAAATCAATACATTCTTTACCACTTAGATTCCAAAACACTTCAAATGGCAAAAAAAAATTTGAGTTACGAGGCTTCACTATATTATATTATATTTTAAGGGCAGTAGTGCGGCGACGACGAAGCAACAAATAGGCAGTCGAAGACCGAATGAATCCGATAAAAAGTACACCTAATTCCCGGACACACGTCATCCCCGATATTGCGATTCACGACACAACATCAAAAACTCCAATAACCTTCCATATTATAGTATTCGTACGTCGTACAATTTACCTATCTATATGACTATAATATGTGTATGATGTTTATTGACTAATGCTCAAGTGGTTATATTTCCCGATAAACGTTTAACCTAATTAATTCCCTATTTACTTCACGTTAGTACCTATACAAGCCAAACAGGAATTCTAGATACAAGCCGAAATTAATTTAATTTATACCCTTTGTCTGCCTGATTATAGTGGTTAGCTTCAACCAACCTAACTGATGAACTTTAGAATATTGTAACCTGTCTTTCACTGCTATTTTCCACTCCTATATTCGTATCGATTGTAGTCCTAACGCCTACCTATCAGTGTCCAAGTACATGCCCAATCTGTTTGATATATTTCTATAGCGATCTGCTTTCTGAAACGTTTTCCACTAGGTATTTCTTCATAGTCCCTGTTCGCTATCTTTACATTTCATAACAATCTTTCTAGATGGAATTATTGGATTTTGTTCTTATTATAAAACAATTTGTTTAAGGTAAAAATACTATTTTTTCTGAACAGTTAGTTGTTTATGCAAAGTGCATATTCGTATATTTCTATTCAAGAAATAACACTTTCTGTATATGCAGATTGATATTTTGTTTCAAAGTTTATTAGGAACACCATGATTTCGCATAAATGGACTACGGGGTCATTAGGAAGTGGAAACTGGAAAAGACACGCAACGTAGCATATAGCAACCTCTATGCATAAAAAAATAATAATAAAAGCGATTTTGGTGTATACTTGATGAAAAATGTAAGGTAATATAGACCGATGGAAAAATGTCACGCGACATAATATCATGAACAGTAAAATAATATTAAACTAATGTCACGGGTTTCCCGATAAATTATGTCAATGGCCTATTACAGCAAACACAGTCGATTGATGCATATAAATGTTTAATCCAAAATATGTATATGTGTATTGACTATGTCTTAAATATGCATTAAGTCCAATGAACACATGAAACGACGAGAAAATTATAGTATAGTAGTATATACTTAATAATATATAGTAAATACTACAGTTTACCATATATTTTTAATATATTGGGGTAGGACAAACGTAAAATATTGAGTCAAATTTGTATACTACATTAATTTATACACTAACAACCAAGTAAGTAGCTGTAGCCTGTAGATATTCAATATTCTTTGAAATAATAATGAGCACGTAAATTCATTTTTCACGAAAAGGTCACGAGCTAGAACGTTCGACTTCCTGCAGAGCTCATATAATATGCATTGAGGCCTATATATAATAATATATTGATATTAAAACATTATTTTATGTGCAAGGCACAACTGCAGCTACTACAACTAACGGCCTGGTTGAAAAATATAATATTTTGTGAAATAAATTACTGTTTTGGTAAATTAACCCTTTATTGAGCGCACGTTTCAGCGACAATACCATCGTTAATGCTACGCTCGCCGACCTCGTCGGCTGATCGAAGCATGGGAAAATGTCGTATGCGACCAACACGACCCGTTAAGGCCGTCTCGCTTCATTCTACGCGGGACTCGGTAAACCGTCGTCCGTCGCCATTTATTCTTGAAACTCTGAAAAATCTGAAAAACCTACATCTACCCTGCGCGCACGAGGAAGCCTGCCTGGGAAGTTCATCGATACCACGGTTACCGTCGCCAAACGACAACGACCGATGTAATAATATCATATTTTTAATTTGGGTTGGGTACATGCCGTACTTCGCACTGTTTACAACCACCACCGAGTTTATTATGCGTGTTTGTGCAAATGTAGGTATCTACATATTATAAATTTGATATTGAAATCATAACGCAGTACCTACCTATATTGTATATTATAAGATATTATATGATGCAAAACAATAATAGTTGTTTTAAGTTTTAATTAAAATAATTAATGCAATAATTAAATTTGTTAGTTTACATTTTAATGATGACACGCGTATACCAACTAGTTAGTGCGGGTTTTCTCAATTTATATTATAAGCAAATTCCTTTTTTGTTTAAATTTTACAAATCATTATTTAATTTAAAATATGATTTCGTTGACAAGTGTTCTTTCAAAAATTCCTCCAAAAACAATTATAGATTCTGAGCGGAGCAATGCGAATGTATTGATTTTACAATGATGTGTGTTTTTTTATTTATTTTTATTTGTGTCTGTGTACACTGTACAATGTACATAATAAGTAATCGAAATAATGTTTTGATTTTCAAATTCAGAATCTTGTTTGATGGGAAAGTGAATCTAGTTGGTGCATTAAGGAGGTCAAAATTTAAAATTCCCAGTAAAAGCACATTGAAAAACAAAAAAAAAAATTAAGTAATTTTTACGGACAATCAGTTTTTGACAAAATCGATTTTGGCTTTTGGTGTAACTATAAACAAACTACCGTAGTTACATGAAACTAAAATTGCCACTGATTGTTTATATCGTAAAAGTATTAAAAATTCAAAGTCACAATTTTTTTTTATAAGCATTTAAGGTTCAAATCTTGACAAAATACGTACAAATCACGAAATTGTGTAAATTATTTTATGTTAAAAATTCATAAAAGTTTTACTTTTTAAATCTAAGATTTTAAAATGAAATACAAGATTCCTCATAAGTATGTTCACCTTTATCAAAAAAAAATCTACAATAGTGTCAAATTCAATTTTTGTGAGCGTTTGAAGTTCATATATTTACAGCATTGGATATTCACTTGATTTCTCATGTAGTGAATTTCTTATTTTATTGTAATCCAAAAAAAGTGAAAATTATAAATAAGGCTTCTGGTATATTGTTAGAATAGCAGTTAAAAAATATTAAAAATAAATAGGCATACTTTTTTTTATTAGCATTTAAAGTTCGAATTTCGACAAAATTTAATAATTATTTTGCAGTTAAAAACTTATAAAATGTTCAACTTTTATAGCCAAGGATTGAACATTTAAAACAATATTTCATGTAAATAGGTTATAAATTACTTTATTCACAATAATACCATGTAATAATATACTTAGTAATATCATAGGCTGACTGATCATCTTCGCTGAGAATCGTTTTTCTTATATTTTATATCATTGAATTCAAATTTAATACAACCCATTATAGTGACCCACTTGTAAACCACTGTACAGCAGAGCGACACCCACTTGCCCTCCTTTTTTTTTCTTGTTTTCAAATAAATTAATTGTTACTATTAATTAGTAGGTACAAGGTGTGTTCAATATCAGTGTGAATTCTGAAAAAGTTGGTGGGTAGTAAATAATAATAGAAACAAAATTTGTTTTTGAAATTATATATACGTAAAAATAGGAAATTTTGTGTACAATAAATTATATAATATTGTATATTCTATATAGTTTATTGTATTTTCAAATAGTAGTATAAAAAATAATTTTTCAAACCATGGTTCATATTTTTTTCAAATAATAAATTAAGTCTTTGTGTGAAACTGTGTGTAATAAAATACACTGCTATACGACCATTAGTCACGAATAATGTATGGTTGGAGAATAAAACAGAAATTATTATATTATTATAATAAAATGAATTGTATTTAGTGCGTTTCCTGCATTTTCACTAGTTTATTATGTAAGCATCTAGGGGTTCAAAATGCACATTAAGACAATTTTATCTTTTATTTTTTTTAAACCATTACCGTATTGGTAATGTACAATATCGGTAAAGAACATTAAATTATTGTAGTTGCATAGCACAAACTTATGGTTCTAACTTTTAAAAAATATTATAGAGAATTATAAATGTTTGTAACAATTTATTTAGTGGTATTTAACTATGGAAAATGAGCACAAAAACAAACCAAGAATAGTCAATTTTCCAAATAGTTTTTTTGAATATTATTTTGTCTTATTTATTTTTACTTTTTATTTTACATAGTACTTTAATTACAAGCTGACCAGTTAACATATAATAGTATAAGAACATTAATTGTATCGAGCAATTAAATATTAGTGACTTCCACTACCTATATGTTTTAAGTACAACACGCAACTAGGTATACGTCACTTTTAAAATTAATTTTTTTTCTAAAAACGTCTTAAATAAATGAAGAGTGAAATATTGGAGTCGTCTGATAATGAAACATAGTATTTTATTCATTGTAGTGTACAAACAAGAGTATTAAAAACAATTTCAATTTTTTTTAATAATCTTATAACTGTTCAAACCGATCTTAGAAGAGGAAAAGTTTAATCTAACGACGGTCCTGTTCATTTAAATTCAAATTAAGCTGGCTGTTTTATAAATAATTTACTTCTAACAACTATCAAAAACTCGATACAATTGTTTTAAATAATATACGCCAGAAAAAAATTACAACGATATATATTATATATATATAACAATATTTATAAATAATATTCTATTCCGTTTAGTAAAATATGATAATTACATTGTACCTATAAATTAGTAAACACAAATCGAGTAAACAAATCATTGTTAAAGATAAATCGTTGCAAAAGTATAGACGAATAGGTCAACAAATAGGGACATAACGTATGCCTTGTTCATGATACATGTCAGTCGAGGGTGATGTATACACACTATAATATGTACAGTTTATATGCATAACGAATGCTGTAATTAACTCAGCACCGAAGTATTAACTTTAACACGCTACTTCAGTCATGAAATATCGATTGTTTTGTACTAATAATTAACAAGTAATTAAATAACGAAATGCTTTAAAGAAAAAAAAAGAGTACCTATAATAACAAAAACAACATTCAAAAGTAATTAATTATTAATACGTGTTTAATTCTTAAACAAAAATAACTTTTTTAGATGAACTATAAAATATTAAAATACAAACATAAATTATATATAATCAAATAAAAATTTAATGTTTCTTTCTTTGTACGCTATGGACTTAAAAACTACTGGATCGTTTTCAATAAAAGTTATATTGATATAACTATAGATTCCTGGATACCCAAAAAGGGTTTGATGCTTCGAATTTTAATTCCAATAGGTCACTGTATCTCATAGGGTGGCTCACATAATATCAGTTTTGTTTCAGCTCATGAATATTGAACAATTGTTTTTTTTTTATTAGGGTGGTCATCGGTAACAGATAATGAAATAGTTATTATGATGGGTGTAATTTAGTGTTTTGTATTATATATTTTGTCATTTAGGTGAATAAAACTATTCTACATAAACGTAAAATTGAGTAACGGCTAGCTATTTTATAATATAAGATTCCGTGTATGGTTAAGGATAATAAAGTAAAAAAATACTTCTATGATTTTGACAAAAAACAATAGAGAATGTTTCAATTGAACCAAACAGGAAACAAAAGGTCGATCGATTATAAAAGTTAATATAGCTGCCAGCTGGGTTATATTTAAATGACGTATATGAAAATCCACAGTTTTTGACCGATTGGCACCCAAATTTTGGACACATATTATTTGGGATCCCGGACTAGTCGTATAAAAGGCAAAGTGTATGACTGAGGCTTATAATATAGAACATAAAAATACTCGACCGGTTTTGACAATTCAATAGGAATGTTTAGAGAATAGATCGAACCGCAGTTGTTATTTTAGGGTGGCTCATCTGATATTAATAATATTAAAATCATAACGGCGTATTCGTTATTTTCTGCGTGCAATATTGGTTACGCGTAGGTAAGAAAAAAAAGTTTCCTATATCCACAGCAGGTGGGTTGCTCATCTCCGTTTCATTTATACCCGGGTAACGTTGAGCAATACACCTGTAGGTAGTATATTATATTATTAAATCGTACGCAGTAATTATCATAATGTTTGCAAGATGAATTAAAAAAAAAAACAAACAAACACACATTCATATTCATATACAGATAAGCCCCAGATGCATGCGACCGCGTTATGCATAATAACATAATGTGCGAGACACCGTGACCTATTTTAAGTATTTCGTCCGTCTTCGGAATTGTATGAACACTGCAACAGGAATGATGGAAAACAATAATCAATTGCGCGTACCAACCTACAATGTATATAAAATTATAATAATACCGTAGAACAATAGCGTAAACGGATGGATGGTAAAAAGTTCATCTAAATTATTGCAGACGGATACGAACGTCTGAGAACCAAAACGAAACGAAATAAAAATAATATACAACATACAATAAGTACGTACCTATATGATGAGGTATACATAATATTGTTAGGAAGGTTTTGAACTGCAAGCCTATATACGAAAACCGGTATCGCCTGTGTAACTATTTATGTAAATAAATAAATAAAATATTGTTATAAATTGAATATTAGTCTTTCGTAAAAAAAACCGTTCGAAACGTCCCAACGTAGCCGACGGATACGAAAGTTGTAAAAACTTCTCAACTCAATATTATTATTTTTATACCACGTGGGCAAAATTGAAATATTTTTAAGCGCACCGCGCGTTCGTGACAATAATATTTGTTACTTTTATTTAAAACAACACTCGGCAGCAGTGGCCATTGGAGCGACGAGTGACTTACTGCAGATGTTTTTATTGATTACATAAATAATATGTGTGATAATAAAATATTGATTTATCGATACCTTGTGAATAAATGCACATAATCTGATATAAGGATACAAACGACTCAATATTTGAACAGTGTATAGGTAACGTTAGTGTCAGGGTCCTAGTGGAGCGATTTGGCAGATGAAATTCCGAAAGCTTTGCATTTTCTGTGTCTCGCAAAGCGTAATAATATTTTGCTATGGTGTATATGTTGACTGAAATAATGTGCATGTGTATATAATAATTTAGTATAATATTGTCGTAAAATATATTATTGTGACAGTACAATATGCGTTGTATCGATATATGGTATATATGCCTTCACTTCATTCGTTGACGATTTATCCCTCGCGCACCGACATCGCTATACATCCCCCCATACCATTAACGATGATAATTTTATTGCATTTTCGAACACGATTTGACATGAGGTCGTTGGTATTATAATGGTATGAGTATAACATATAATATTATAATCATATTATATACCTATAATAAGTGTATGATAACCGAACGACGCCGGCCGTGCACGTTCATGACGTATTAATAATAGATATTATATATACATATATACATATATATACGTATATAATAATATTATTTTAATATACCTACACCGATTACGATATTATTATAACATTCGAACCATTAATCTCTCACACGTCAAACATACATATCTATTCATATGAATGGCATCGCACTCCAAACATGTGTATTTTATAGCTGCATCATCGCTCATCATACACATCAGACGATGCTACTGCACATAATAATATTATATTATTGTATATTATATTCTGTGTAGCACAGAGCAATTATTATTACATCAAGTGGAATAGGTATTATTCAACATTAAACACTGATGACAGTAATGTCATTGTTAACGTGTTACTTTAGAAATATACTTAAACACACATACACACACACAAGCAACTATCGCAACTATATTATAACAGTTTATGACTCGGTTTGATCGTCTAAACGTAGGTGTGCAGGGTGATTCACCTTAGTAGTTTTCTTATTCGTAAATACGTATCTACCTATACTCTCGTGTATAGTAATACAAGTCTGCCTACTAAGTACCTATATAATATATATTTGTCCATATTGAATATTCTCATCTATCCACGGTCGTTCCTTGCCAAAAACTTTAAACCCAAATTATATACAACTTGAACGCTTACAACGAAAATGAATATTTGAACAATTTATCCTTTTAAAATGTTTACATAAATCAACTGTACAGAGCTGCTGCAGACTACATAATTTGGCAATCGAGAACGTAAACAAAAATATGACTATCGACCGTAAAAATTATGGCGATTTTATATTATAAGTAAGCTAATATAATAATTTTCCAAAATCATGTTCTATAACAGCATTGAAAAATGAATGTTTATATTAATTGAAAAAAATATACATATTAATAAAATATATTAACGAGACACCCTCTGCAGATGCAAGATTGTATACGTAGTTGCGAAAAACAAAAACTGTGCAAGCTCTATTGTAGGGTAATAAAACATATTATTGTTAAACGAGTATTGTTATATTTGAGTCAGTGATACCTACCGCGTACACACAGACGGATCGTATGCGCGTGGTTAAGCGCATGCTTATATAAAGCAATCATTGTGATGTGCAAGCGTTGGTCCAAGATGACTGACCTTTCCGGGTCAATTCCCAATCGAGCGTCACTGATCGTTACTAGATTAATTCCTATATCGAGGGGGCATGTAATGTTATTAAAGGCTACGAAATTGCTTTCCAATCGTCAATAAATAGAAATCCTAATGCAATCAGCCTCGTTAACGTACCTATAACTGCATAACAAAATAAATTACTCGCGGTGGAAACGTAAAAACCTTCCGGTACGGTATAATCGCGAAACCCATAGCGGCGGTTGAGGCGTGTACCTATCTATATACCTATTATGTGGTATTCGGTATACCGGCGTCATTGTATGCGCGTAGGAGGAGTTCATTATGATATTGTACAGTGCACTGTGCGTAGGTATATTATGATTAACTCAAATGTCAATCGGTTTGCTCCCCTATAACGGCTGTCAGCGCTTCCGCGTTTCCGTTCGACTAGGTACCTTACGTCTAAAAATGCGTGAATAATGTCAAACAAACTATACAATAATATTATTCGAAATGATAAACGCCTTAGATTATTCACGCTCTTCCTTTTTTCACTGCACTACAACGATATCGTTATTATTGTGTATAGGCAGTATTATATGGTTGTATGCATAGTGCATACTCCGTGAACCGCGTTATGCGTCCGCAGTTGTAGTTGTAGGCTATCAATAATCGTCAATATTTACGCACGCAATGCTCCGACGATTGATTTTTAATATTATGTCCGTTATGTATGCTACTTGAATTAAGCCGCGGCCGATTGTGAAACAAATGGCGAATTTCAATTTAAACTACCTGTATACTATTTTTGGTACTTACTTTTGGTAATCCAAATCTATATCAAGTTTCTTAATATAGGTACTTTTTTTTTTTTTTAACTACGGGAGTTTCAAAAATGAAACATTTTAACTCAATTCAATTTTTTACTCGCCAAAATATTTATACAAGCATATTATTTCACCTAAAACATTATTGTTTTAGTGAATAACAAACACAATAACAATAACAGTAATAATAAATTATTATTATTATTATTTTGTTATAAATTGTCCGTGAAAATAAAATAACAATTAAAATATAAAGTTAAAACATATAACTATCTTAGTATTATTCGTTCCAATAATACAAATGTTTTGCGAATTTATATATTATATAGTATAGATATATGAACAGAAAAAAATGTATTAAAACCATTATTATATAATGATTTATGGTTATCTATATTTAACTATAGTATAATATGTACCTATGGATATTGGATGTATTGTGTTGTATATTAGCATATAATAATTAAAAATTATTTTTTTTGTCCTTTGATTGAGTACCTACAAGTTATCACAGTTCATAATATTTGATTTATATTTTATTAGTATAGAGGCGAACCACACAGTCTCGTTAGCTTCGCCGCATAGTCAACCAATATTTTCGTGATACATTAATGTGTGCAAAGTACATACATAAATACATACTACATTATACACATATAAAATATATTACTTATATTACCAATACGGCAATGATCCTGAACTCTGAACAATGAAATATGAATAATAATAAACAATAAATATTATGTCTTATTGAAAAACAGGTTGTTAACTTTTTTAGAGCCAGTTTCTAAAATCGTTAAACTCGGTTGCCCGATACCTTGCCTATCTGGCACTCTTCGTCTGTCATCGTGACGTGTCCCTTTTATCGTATTCATATTGTCCGTTGTCATCACGGTATCATTCACTAACCACGATCTACCGGGATATTTCTAGAGTTGGGCCGAACTCAACTTCGGACACTACTGACGACATAGCTGTGAACTCGACATAGGTCTAAAATTGTCCGTTCTGACTTCTGACTTCTAGTCAAAGACGTTATAATAATATTACGTGAAACGCGACAATTGTGTCGTATTATTATTATTCCGCGCAGTGGTGCTATTATAAAAATCTTAAACGGATTAAAAAGTGACGTATTGACATAACATTATAGAATCGAGTGTCCAAATCTAACGGTGGTCGCGTATGCCCCAAACATTTCCTGAACCGAAAGCTCTATTTTGTTCGTTTACCAATAAGCACAGTCTCTATACATCACTCGATTTACTCCACTGCACGACTCTAAGCTTTATAGGTTATTAAAATCTTCGATGTGCTTGCGCAGAGGTGCATAATGCACTCACACGTATAATGTTATTATTACACCGTGATCTTTTGTTGTACGTTCCCAGTCAATTGTTCTTGGCGTTCGGGCGGCGCACGTCGTCATACAGTCTTAATATTAGACGTGCGTGCATGTGCACCGTGCGGTACCTATACATACTCATTCAATTTCTCTCTCTCGCTCTGGATCTCCCATTGTCTCTGTGTGTCACTGTCTCTCCGTCTCTCACCGTCTGCTCACTGATTACCGGTTACAACGCGCGGTTAATTACGCGCACGGCAGCGTACGCCTCGACCGCCGCGGAAGTGTTATCCTACTATTATAATATAGGTCTTAACGTGTTTTGATTTAATTTAAAAAAAAAAAAAAAACGCACGGGCCCCATCGGCATGGTGCCGACACACACACACACGCCCTCGCACGCACACGCACCAAAAACCGCGTTCGACGTGTCTTGTCTCTATCATTACTCGCACAGTATAACCCAATAATAATATAATTTATAACATATTTTACGCGGCGGTATAGTTAATACATGTTGTATAGATGCGATGTACGATTGTGCGTGTGAGTGTAAGTCCGGATGTCCTACATGTACACTGCACAGGTATATACCGCGTATACCTACAAAATATTATACAGTGTACATTATAATGTACATATTATATATATGTATATACTATATACGCGTATATATTGGCAACCGCCGCGGCGGCGGTGTTGATCATTATTCCGTGCGTATCAGTAATTGAGTATTATTATTATCGTTATTATTACGATTGCCGCTGTATATTGTTGTATATTGTTATTATTATTATTGTTATATATAGGTACGCACGGCTGTTTATACCGTACACCAGTATACCTACGTATTATATTATACGGTGCACCACATAGCACACGATATCATAATATTATATACGATATGCACGCTCACACATATTATAACGAATATTATATACGTATAGACACACGCTGGCGAGAAGATCACTACCGTGTCTGCTCGATCCCCGAGCGCAGGACCTCTCCACCCACCCAAGCACCCACGGGCCCACCCGCCACCCCGATCGTACGCGGCGGACGAGGAGTCGTACGAGTGTATAATATTATAATACACCTGCCGGGCGGAAAGGTGGCAGGACGAGAGGAGAACACCAGGACGAAGACTCGGCGGGGACTGCGGGGAACGATCGCGAGGCGTCCGCGGATTACGAGATCTACGCCGCCGCCGTCGTCGTACGTGACGCCATTCGGTCGGTCCGCGTGCATTATGATGATGATGATTATTATTATTATTAATAGTATAACGTTCGATTGTAATTTGGCCGCCGCCGCGAAAATTCCCACAAGGAGACGGCCGCAATACCATGAGGAATGCCATCGCCGGGCCCCATGTTCAATTCGTGTGATATTATATATAATATTATAATATAATTATTATTACATCTATGTACAATTATTACGAGTGTGTTCGGCGGTGGTGTTATATGCTTGCAGTGTAGTGCACAATATTATTATACCGTTGTTGTATAACATATTATCCGGCTGCACGAGACGTGACTCATCATTAAATTAGTACAGTAAAAAATAAATTTCATCTATTAATGATATTGTAAAACGCTTGTTTTCGAACAACTCAAATTCGACGTTGAATTTTTCGCAAAATATTTATTTTAAATCCAGTTTGCGGTATTTAGGCTGATTGTTTTATTTTTTCCAATACGCGACGATAATGTTTTTCGTCAATTCGATTATATGATATAAGTAAAATACTGTTCTCTAAACATGGTTTTAAAACGTGTGAACAAATGTATAATTTATTGGCCCTTACAACAGAATAGCATATTGTACAGTAACAGTAGGTATGTACGTTATGTTTAATACATCAACCGGCTATCGCACGAAGACTTTATTCATTATTAGTGTTAAAAAGAGGCCTTTGAATGAGTTTTTTTCATGAATAGTTAAGGTCGCCGCGATTACTACAGTTATAAGTGGATTTGCCTTTTTGTAACCAAACTAACATACCCATAAAATCCTTAATTTTATTTTTATTTATGATTTTTCCTTCAGAATTAAAGTCTTTGAATTTTTTCAATACTTATGAGTATATACATGTCTTAGATTAATTTAATTGTTTGTTAAAAAAATCATTATAAAAATAAATTGTTCGATGATTTCACGGGGACGCGATATTAGTATGACGCTGCAAAAGGAGGAATTGCTAACAAACTGTTTACGGATTTTTCCACGAAGCATAAAAGGATATTCTGCAGAAACCCTTTTTTTAATACCATTTTATATTGAACAGTTTACAACACTGCATGAACAGCGACGCATCTACCATTTTGATAACTATATTGACATTAATTTATTGTTTTCGAAATCGGTTTAAAAATTCATGATTTAATCGAAATTGAACAAAAAAAAATTAAAAAAATAACGTCACAGAGTTATTTTCTTAAGTACATGTCAGTTGATAAAACAAAACGATTGCAAAATCTCACGTCAGCGAGTCATATAACAACCGAGATGAGATTCTCATTAATAGTATGAGTAGCTATGAAGGTGTATATCTTAAAGTTTATGATAGAGTGATATTATAACTTATAGTGCCAAAAAAAATCTGACATTTGTAATAAAATACCCTAACCTTATTGCATAATATATTATACATACTTATATTTTATTAAGACTCTTGACACTTTATTATATATAATAATATTATATATTTTTAGTTAGTCTTATTATCATTGAAAAAAGTTTTACTTTTTATAAAAGTGTCGTGTGTTGGAAATATCGTTTAGGGAAAATGATATAAGGTCATAAATAATATCAATTCTATTAGCTTAAATTGTATACAAAGATTTGCATTCTACAGTATACCTGATAGCAAAATACATAAACGAATGTATAACCATTTAAGTAAATACATGTCTGCATACTTTGAAATACTAATAACTACCAATACTTCAGGAAACTTTCAAATAATTCACTTTTATTTCAATGCAGTTTGAATTAATTGATCACTTTATTTTTACTTAATATATTATTCCGTCATGTATTGAATATACTTAGTCTAAAACTATTCTAACGTCATAATACCTAACTAATAATATAAGAATCAAGCAATGGCTACCAAAATTTACTATCTGTTTAAGAGAATACTACAACTGTAAATTGTTTATAAATTGTATAATGGTCATAACTAGCTTTAAAATTAAAATATAAAAAAATCCATTGAATAATATTCATATTTTTAAATTTTATAATAGGTAATTTCATTGCATGCAGGTGTAGAGTCCTGTCAAGAAGATAATATGATCTA
Source organism: Nasonovia ribisnigri (assembly GCA_027563435.1). Classification (NCBI taxonomy): domain Eukaryota; kingdom Metazoa; phylum Arthropoda; class Insecta; order Hemiptera; family Aphididae; genus Nasonovia; species Nasonovia ribisnigri. The sequence goes on along the minus strand of JANEHU010000360.1, from coordinate 285,278 downwards.
TACTAGTATAATGTATAAATTCATTCAGAATAGTGAAACATTAATAATTATCAATAAACAAAGAACTTCAGTACTATCTACCTTAAATTCCATATGACGTATTATGTTTCATGGATAAATATAATACATTAAATCTGATGTTAAAGTAAAAGGTACTCATTTAAAACTTTTTAAGTTTTATTATATTATAAATTGAATATTATTGTTTTAAGTATTTTGTTAAAATTTGAACTTTCAATGCTTATAAAAAAAAAATTGAACTATTAAACTAAACAAATTGGAAACTGAAAATTTCCTTAACAGTTAAAACAAATCAAAATATTTTGAAAATTTTACTTTGTATAGAAAATGCTTATATAAACAATCAGTGAAAACAGCATGTATCTACGGTAATTTTTTCTAGAGTTATACCAAAAACCAAAATCTATTTTGTCGAAAACCTATTTTACGTAAAAATTGCCGTTATTCCTAAACTTTAATTTTCCCAGCGCTTTTGAAAACTATTGGGAATTTTTTACTATTGACCTCCAGAATAAACAAGATTTACTTTTCCATCGAACAATATACTGTTGAAGGAAATTGAAGCTGTTTTACTGCCCTAAACAGTGATGGCAGACAAAAATAAATAAAAAAAACACACATCATTGTTAAATAATTACACTCATCGCTCTGCTCAGAATCTAAAAATGTAGAAAATGTGTATTTGGAAACACAATATATAATATTAAATTATACACCAATACGACGATATGTAAATGTGTTGTTCAAATTATGTAATTCATTATATTATATAAATAGAGATGTTATTATTTGAATATAAAAAATTTGTTTTTTAATCGTCATTCATAAATGTAGGTGGGTAAGTAAATTCTCTAATAATTCCATAATATAGCAAAGACACTTATTACATACATTTAACCATCCTAATATATTACGTTGTTTAATTTTATAAGTGCGTTAGTACTTCAAATAAGTACCTATGTATATTAAATAATTATTATTTTCTTTTTTTGAACGAGTTCGAAATAAATAACAGTTTTCAAGTATAAGATTAAAATTTTAACTAAAAAATTAAGGGATAAATATAACTCATCGTTTGTAAACATCACGCCTTGTCGGTGGTTGTTTGCTTTGTTAAGGAATGACAAATGTTTACTTAATGTTTACCATTGCAATATATAGCAGTGAAAACGACCTACCAAACTATCAACGTTATGCGCGCGGGTCATACCATGCATACAAATGTAATAAATACTTACAACTACCACTTAGGTTACCAGTGTTAATAATATAATTAATTACATTCAAAACCATTTTACTTTTGAAAAATTCGCACAACCATCATCTATATTCGATAGTTTATACGATGAATAACATAGGTAGTACCTAGAAATTATTATAGTAAATATATATTTTTAAAGTAAATGTCTGTGGTTATTATTAATTCACCGGAATAAAGGCGTGTCCAGGATACAAATTTAGGACATGACCAGTTATAAGAAATATTAATATTGTAAAATACTCATATTTTTAAATGAATTCTTAATATATTTTTTAAATGTACAGTAAATTATAATATTAAATAATGAAAAATAATAATAATAAATATATTATACATTTTAGATGCTTCACGGACCGAAAGAATGTATTGATTTTACAATTATGTGTGTTTTTTTTGTCTGAGCAACATTTTGGATAGGTAGTAAAAATTTTCCGATTTTTGAGATCAGCAGTTTTTCTGATAGAAAGGTGAATCTAAATGAAACTTTTGGGCGGTCAAAGTAGAAAATTCCAAGTAGTTTTATAAGCCATCAAGAACAACACAAAATAGTGAAAAAAAAATGGTAATTTTTACGCAAAACCTATTTTTGAAAAAAACTATTTTTTTTTAGTGTTACTCAAAAACTAAATAATAACCGTAGACCTTTGAAGTTTTCACCAAATATTTAAATTAGCAATTTTAATGAATGGTAACATTTTCGAAATATCTCGATACTTTTTGAGCTAGCTACCTATAGCCTTGTAAAATGTTTCGAAATATGTGTACATTTATTTAAAATTATTCCCGTTAATAATTTTTTCACACTGTAAAAAAGCTTGAACATTTAATACAAGGTTCCTTATAAGATTATTTAATGTAAGTTCAAAAAAATTAAAGAAACACAAGCAGGATTATTTTATATGCATCTAAAGATAAAATTTTGAAAAATTCATCAAAATGTCGACATTTTTCAACTATTTGTCAATTAGAAATGTATAAAAGTCTTTTCTTTTGCAAAGGTAACGATAGAAATTTTGATAGAAGATTCCTCATAAATTTAACTACCTTAAACAAAAGTTTTCTGAAAAGTAAAATTAATTTTTTATGAGCATTTGAATTTAAAATGTTTATGATAACGGATTTTTATCTTTTAATTTTTGATATGTTATTGTAATCCAAAAATAATAACCTTAGACATTTGACATTTTCACCAAATGTTAAAAAGACAATTTTCCATACCTGGTAAAATTTTCAAATAATTTTGCCTCTTTTTGAGCTATATATAGCCACGAGAAATATTTAAAAATTTGTAAGTTATTATTCAGTTAAAAATGTATAGGAGTTTTTATTTTCATACCTAAGATTAAAAACTTAAGCAGAAGAATTCTTATAAATTTTTCTACCTATAAAAACAAAAAAAAATTTTACTGAAATGGAACATTAATTTTATATGACCTTTTGAACTTATATTTCTTAAGATATTTGATATTAAGCAGTAAATTAGTGTTAGATTTTTCATATAAATGTTCACCAAATATTTATATTAGCATTTTCCATATATGGTAGAATTTTTAAACTATTTTGACTGTTTTTGAGCTATTTAAATCCATGAGAAAAAGTTATTTTTCAGTTAGAAATCTATAAAAGTTTTTCTGTTCAAAGCTTACATAACACATTTTGATTGAATGTTCCCAACAAGTTTTATTACCTCTTAAAAAAAAAAAATTCACTGGAATATTACGTTTTTTGAGAAATGAGATATTTTTGATTTTACTAATTTTTTTTTAATTATTAAATTTGATAATTTATATAAGTATGCTAAGCTGACACTGTTTCTCTCCTTAGAATCGTTTTTCGTATAGAACGATTTATCATTGAACCCAAGTACAATACCTTCATTGCAGCAATATGTTTGACAACTACTGTACAGCAGACCCGTATTTACTTGTTCGCCTTTTTAATTTTTATAGTATAATATCATGTGTTTTTTGACGGTTTGTGGATGCAAACGTTTTTTCTAGATGAACTTGAGGATCGCCATTTAATTTTATTAGAATCAAACAGTACACAGCACAAAATATAATTTATACATGGCCATACGATTACCACTGCAGTACGCCGATGTATTCACATTTCAAATTCAGATTTCATTGTTCAGTGTGTTAATCCGAAAAATAAAATATACACAATTTCTTGTTTTTAATTTTAAAATGTTATAAGTCTATAAGGGTTCAAAATGAAGGTATGCCGTGCCTACCAGGCCTACCCGCTGGACACACCACTTATTATAAACACAAAATATACGTTTATTGGCTTTGTTTCCATGTTTATTAAAAATTACCTATCTTTAAATAATATTTATAAAAAAAATACTATATTTATAAGATAAACATGATAGTTTTATAGTATAACCATATAGTATAGTATTATATAGTTACATTATACCAGCTGCAGTCGGACTGCAACATTGAATAGGTTCTCCCCTCCGTAAACCGTAAACGTCATTACGGTTGAGTACTTAATTTTATCTTTGAACCTTTACAAAACTATTAAAAAAAGACTATTCACGAAGCAGCCGAGGTTTGAAAATTCACATGATTTAATTCAACCCAATGAAACTTAACATAAACTGCAGTAAAACCTTCTAAATTGTTGTAGAATTGCGACAGTTTCATTTATGCACACTTGCTTTAAAATATTTTATCATATATTCCCGTTGAAAAATACGTAGATATGACACCTTTCAACGGTGTTATAAATGATAATATTTGTATGTAATAAAAATAATTCGAGTCCATAATGTTCATTATCTAATCATGTAGGTATATTAAAGTGTATTTAAAAAATAATTGTATAATTTCTAAGTTTAGCATAATATAGCATAATATGATATATTTTAAACACCTGATTTGTCTATATTTAGTGATTGCATATTAAATTGTTTTAACTTAAAACTATAACATTTAATTTTAAATATAACGTATGGTTATATTTTTGAAGGTACAAGAATTTTCATTGATTAATAGTTCAAAAATGTCCAGTCACACTGAATTAATATAAAATCAATAACAATTAACATTATATCGAATTAATATGTGTAATATACATTTTGAATGTATACTAAATGTTTATAAAGAGACAATATAAATATATATATATTGTAGTATCAATGTAAGTTCTTGAAAAGGTTTAACTGAAGTCTGAAAGTATAGGTACCGCACACACACAGACACATAGACACACACACACACTCACACGCAGTTGTGATTGCAAATTGTTTCTTTATAAGAGAAAAAGATGTATTTTAACTCCCTATACAGAAATTCTTAAGTTCAAAATTCCTTTTTACTTGTTTTATATTAAAATCAGTATTTTAATATGCTTCAAATCACTAACTATAAGTAAAATGTATTTTTATTTTATACATAGTTTCCTCAAATTCCTGATTTCTAAATATTTATTTGTAATAAATCGGTGTCCATTTGTTTTTTAACCAATATAATATATTACATATTATGTTCTTTTTATTGTATAAATTCAACTTTATTCTTCGACTAAAAATTACAGTAGTTGTCTGATACACGTGTTTAATAATACATGTATACCTATACCAGTGGTTTTCAAACTGTGTGCCGCGGTCTTCAGAAAAATGTTTTCCATAAATTACCGATTGTATTGAATTGTGATATAAGAAAATAAATGCGTTCAATAGTTATGCATTTGCTATATTTTTATACTTATAAATCGACAGTTTGTAGGAATAAAGTGATTAAATGTATGTACAAACTACACTTATTTTTTGTAAATAAATGTAAAAACTAGTACAATGCAACTAAAATGTGTTAGGCCATCAAGCACACATTTCTAATTTAATGTATACAATTATAGGTAATTCAAAACAATTTTGTTCATCTAAAAAAAAAAGGTCAGTGTTCCATGAACATTTTTTTAAGATCACGGTGTGCCGTGTTTAATAAGAATTTGAAAACCACTAATCTATACAGTATAAGTAGCTAGGTACACGATTGGTAAACCTGCGTCTTTTATTAAATCACATTAGTTAAGTCGGAATCACAGGTAATATATACATACCATGTATTCAAGTGTGATCGAAGATCATACTCGTTACCAAAGTGGTTAAATACAATTAAGGTGTGATATCAACCATATGTGATAACGAAAACTCAATTTTTGGCACATACCGAACTACTGAAATCAAAACTTGGCAAATTAATAGTTAACTAGTAATAAATTATAATACTGAAAAAAAACAAGTATTATAATTAAAATTAATTATTTTACAAAAAAAATTGGCAAAATCAGATTGATAAAAATTTTGTTTTTCATAAACAAATATCTCTAACCGCATATAACCATTATGGAAACGAGTAGACTTATCGTTAACAGTATTCCATGTATGGCTGGTATGGGGATGTCATATCCATGAATATATTATCTATGGTCTGAACTATAATATTAGCAATATATCCATCATAACATTCATTATATTATCATATATAATAAGAACCGAAAAATTAATAAATATTGGTCAATCTGATTTTCTCTTGCGGTAAAATAATACGGTTTTTGAATTAAAAAGAGAACGACCAACAGCAAAAATATAAAGTCAAATATAAAAAAATATAACAACGATAATAATATAGATTTATGTCCTCAGGGTTAAAATCGGGCTGATTGAAGGTAATTTTATTTGTTGCGAGGACCTGACTGCGATATCATGTCAAAAGTAGATATCATAGTAGATAATAAACTTGCAGGACGCTCGTCGTATTTATTATTATTATTATTATTATTATTTCTGGTCATCGCCTTTGTCGAAGTAACATTTGGGTGTGATGAGGTCCGAAGAAACACGATATCATTAAAATAGTATCGGATTTATGTCCAGCGCTCCTGCAGGATAGCTCGAGGACATAGTTGGTATAATGATATTCTGAAATCAACACTTGCCGCTGTCGACCATTCTCGATGGGTTGAAACCGATGAATCTCACATGCACAAACACCCAATTATTACTCAACCGTTCTTATTTCCTCTATATATTTTGTAAATAATTGTAGACTGTTCAGTAGATTCAGTAGATTTTTTTAAGTAATTGAACACTTGTTTGGTGTTGTGTTAATAAAATACGAAAAACCAACAGTTAATTTTTGAGCTGCACGTGTACCTATACCAGGTACTTACAAAATATTTAATCATTTAATATAGTATAATATTTTACTGCAGTTTATAGTATAATATTTTCTGATACCAGCTACATATTAACTATCTATTATATTTTAATCCTCGCTGTTTAAAATGTTAACGGACCATTAAAAAGTAATAAAAATACAAAAGGATGGGTTTTCAGAAAAATGGCTTAGGTCAAAAATTCCTACTTTTCACGACACACAAAAAAATCTTATAATTCTTTGTCTTTTTGATGTTTTTAAATTTCGTATTTATAATTATGTTTGATAAATTTATTATTATTTTGATATTAAGTTAATTTAATTTTTTACAAATACTACTATGACCTATTGCTTGTACTTCAACAAGACTTGAGTAATTTTCCCATCATGACTTAAGACCTTACTGCGTGTACTTTTATGGGACTTATGTCCTTTGTCATAAAATATATAATTATTACAGTTTATGTATTTCTCTGAAAATCATGGATAAAAGCATATTATTTTTATTGATTTGTTTTAAATTTTAATAAATAAAATATAAAACACAATTAATAACATATTATTTAATAAAAGAATCTGTATAAAACATGTATAAAAAACAAAATAATATGACACTTTAACAAATAAATTTAATAATTAAAAGTATATTATTAATGTAATTATATGAACCAGATAAATATAAGCTGCTTAAAAAATGTTATACCTACTTTGGGGGGGGGGGGGAACTAATATTGTTTCACTTAGTTAGATACTTAGTGCTCTCATCTAAATAACTGATAATAATCATAAAAAATAAATAATAACATTACAAACACTAATACGATCTTTCTTTAAATATTTAAAAATTAACACTAAAGAAATTAAAAACTTTTCATACTGTAATGAAAAAATTATATACATAGGTACCTAGGTATAGTAAAAATTATGATCATAAGACCTCTGTGAAATTCTTGAAATATGTGGATCTTGGTCGTCTCTTTTTGCTTTTGGTAGTATTCATGAATAACTTCAAGAATCAATGTTAACAGAGAATTAAGAGACCTTTTTTTATTTGTACAGTATCATTATAACCTAATATAAGCAATTATTAAAATATTTCGTTATTGATTTTGGTACTAATTTTGGTGCAAGACAAAGCCAACATTTTTAAAAATAGCATCGTCTAAGTGAAGTTTTATAGAAAATCGTATTTATTCCTCTTTTGCAGTACCTAACCTAACCCGTAACCATTTTACTTCTTCAAATAAAAATTTCTCTACTGGTGTGTTTTTTTTTCATAATTTTATACTTTGTTTTTAAAGGACTTTTTAAATCGTATAAGTTGCTTTGATTTATATCTTCGACCTTAAACTTTTCTCTCACTGCCCACCGTATTAACTGTGACTGGTCATAAAAATGGTGTATTGAGGATGGGTACCTTTTTGAACTTAATCAATCTTGGCCTGGTCAGAATCGCACGCCATTTTGGTATGGCAATAGACCGTGAATTTGTTGTCTATAACTATGTAATAAAACAATTTTTCTCTAAAAACCCAAGACACATAACATATATGTTATATTATATCATATATTAAAGAAATAAATATCATTAGCCCCTCTTTTAGCTGTATGATCACTACAAATTTAATAGGATACAGTTTACCTAAAATAAATAATATTTTAAGTATTGTCAAATTATATGTACTTATAGTTGAAATGCCGTTTATAAAATTCAATTGACGACTCTGTGTTGGAGCTTGGAGGCATTGCGCAATATCAAATGCTAACATATACAAAAATGGATAGTTAAAAAGTGAATTAAGCCCATTCTCTTAAAAACCATTCAATTATTTAGTTATTTATTATTTAGATATTAAGTAGGTATAACATAGGACTAGGTATATAGTTCCACTAAGGAAAATGAAAGATTTTTTAGTTACATTTAAGTCTAAAACCAAACAACAAACAATAAAAAAAAACAAGGAAACATAATAATATATTAAACTGAAGCATAATATAACAGTATATCAGTAGCGGTCAAACGATTTTTTCATTTAGGCTGGGGGATGGTATATGTCCCCAACATTTTTAACATGCACTATTTAAGCATTAAAAATATATAATTTATGGTTTTAAATATTGAAAAAAAGGTCATGCCTGGGATCTACCCCCCCCCCTCGATTTACCACCACTGAACAATATTGTATGGTTTGTACTGACTAAACGTAAGCTCATTTTCGATGCAATTACAACACACTTACAAGTGCCTAAGCCTTTTTTAAGCTTTAACATGATACGAAAAATCGCAATTTTTATATATATACATAACATATATTTATCGCATTATTATAATAGTTATACTAGTATCATATATAATTAACGTGCTCGAAACAAAAAATTCCAACCTTACGATATAGGTATATCTTCAGATAGATCTTTTATATACGACGTTCGGCCGTGTGACCTTTGTCTACCGCAGAGCGATGCATTCGCGCGTGAAAAATATTATTTTCGACGTTGCTGGTATATAATCGTCACGCAATTATTTGTTCGGTGATTTATTTTTTTATGTGCGCACTGCGATTATCTACGTTTAAATAGGAATGTGCAATATTATATTGTACTGCTTATATGTAAGTAGGTAGGTATACCGCCCTAACCACAGATCTTATAATAGCGTTATACATACTTGTCACTAATGCAGTAATGCTGTAAGTATAGTGCCTATAATTGTATAATGTAACACAATTCACATGCACTAAATCTATTATCTATTTGCTGCAACGTTTTTGGTGCAACTGAATGTTTCTTAAATCCTGTACCATTAATAATTGTGGACATGGATAAATTTAAAAATAATAATCATCTCGGTATGTATAGGTATTATATTATAACTTATTATGATATACGACATTTCAAAGTATTGAAATAAAATTACTTAGGTACTAAATTAATAATTTTATGTTCATTAGTACATTTCCTGGCTAGTAGGTACCTATACTGCATATCTATTAAGCCTTCCATACCCGCTAAAGTACAACAATTACCTATAGATACTTCGATTAATCTTCATTATTTCTAACAATTTCTAAAAGTATATTGTTTTCTTTTAAACGTAAGACATTGTCTTGCACAATTATTATCAAATGTATTGCCTTGATATATAGTTTATGATAATATTATCTATTATTATAAATAATTGTTAACATTAAAAAATTTTCTTTCTGCATCCTTAATAACTTGAGAGCCACCAAAATGTAGTGAAGAGACGAAGAAGACGTGTAATAAAAAAGTTTTAATACCTCCGATATAGCAAGGGAAAAGAAAAAGTTCCATTGGGCCATGTGTTAACTTCCTGTTATGTGGTACTTATAACATCGCTATAACAACACACAGCTTGAACTCAGCCCCCCCTCCCCTGAGCGTGCAGAGAACGAAGTCACTTAATTTCAAAAGTGCAAGTCAAAAATTGTATAATTTAAAAATGAATGCAGATTCCTAAGCATTTTGTATTGGTCTTAATTTGTATTTCCAAAATGTTTAGGTACTAGTACATTTATTTTTAATTTCTTGAACTTAAAAACAAAAATCAAAATCAGTTTTTATGATCGTACCCAGCAGGACTTTTCAAGAAAAAATTAAAAAATAAAAACAAATGACGAAAGAACGGGTATATTTATGGAATTTTCTGGTTTTCGAGAAAATCGATTTTGAAATTTTGTTGTAATTCAAAAACGAAGTGATAAAAGGTAAATGTGTTTAATTTTGAAAATATTTATTGGCACTTTTAGAATTATTTATAGACATTTATAATTTTCAATTTTTTTTCGGTTTTTTGATTTATATTTTTTTTCTTCGTCGTAAAGCTTGAAAATTGAAACACTAGGTTCTTCTTAAATAAATATCGTAAATAAAATACAATATTTAATGGACATTTGAGGTTTAAATTTTGACGAAATTGGATATTTATTAATAATTACTATTTAAAAAATTATTAATTTTAGGGACTTGAAACTTATTAGTTATCACCATTAATTATATTATAATTTTATATATATAATTACTAAAGCCAATTTTTTAGGTACATACAAAATCTTCTATAGGTACAGTGGAAAGACTTCGGTGTTTTTTTTATTTAGTTTTCCTGATCTAATGAAATCTTAACTTAAGGAAATAATAAGTAGGTACGTACAACTTTGAAAAAAATTTGTAATAATAATTTATTGGAGTTCGAAATCGTGATAAAACGATACTATTTCGTTTATATTATGGTACCTATATATAATAATGTACACTTCGTAGGTATATTAATATTCTTATTAATTTTATTTTATATTTTTAACCTGAAATTTATTTTAGAGATACTTATTTTTTAACTTATTTTAATAATAAGGAAGTTGGTTTTATACTATAAATTAAGATTCTTACTTATTCAAAAATTGAATGTATTTTTATTGATGTTTAATTATTTTACAAAATGACTGTAATTTGAGTATTTGACCGCTTTGAATAACACTATTCTGTTTTAAAACATTAAGTTTCTGTTATTGTTCAAAACCATAAAATGCTCATTTCTCAATGAGTTGTAATACACATGAGTCATAATTAGATCAAGTTTGCGTTTCCCATTTGAGGAAACTTTGATCCAGTATTTTCAAAAAAAATTATGGATATATGGTGAGCCGCTCGCGGTAGCCGGCGTCCGATCAGCCTTGCGGCAGACTGTAGTTCACAGCTAGATCTATATAGACAAACACATATATCCTTAATTTATTTGAAATGCAAGAAATGTAAATAGGATGTCAAATATAATATTCAAAATATGTACAATATAATATAGTGTATAATTAGTGTATAATATTCACTTATGTATAATATACATAAGTGAATAAGATATTATTATTAATTAGTAACATTTTGTCAAAACGATCTCTAGTTATGTCTAAAAAAATAAACACGAAAATCAAACTATTCAATACAACCGTAGGTATTAATGTATTATTATAATATAATTTTAAGATAAAATGTAAACCTGTATATAGTAGATTGTAGGAGATACAGCCAATGGCCTTAGACGCCGAGGCTTTAATAGCAATAAAAAAAAAAAAAAACAATAATACAACCGTAGACATTAAATAATTGTACTTTAGTCGGTATTGACAAAAATAATTATAAAAAAATATATAAATTTAGTTTGAAGCAAATCAATTAACTGTGCGTCTACGGGTGACCGGGTGCAGGGTAAACCATAAGCCATAAATAATATTTTGGTGTACTTATAGTTTTAAATATATCACAGACCGTGGTCACTGATTAACTATAGAATCATATTTGCAAAAAAAAAAACAGCTAATATTTTAAAAAATCAAGTTTTAAGTACTTTCCGTATTAAAACGGTTTATTGACATCGTGAATCATGTAACTGCATAATCGCATACTGTTCAGAATTCATCTAATAAACCACTATTATTCATTATTTTTTATTTCGTTTTAGCAATTGTATATTATTATAAGTATTATTCAAAAAATTACCTGAAAACAGTGAATATTAAGAAAGATCATAAACGAGGTCGACCGTATAACATACTGTAATGCACTATAGTCTAATAGTTTTGTAAAATATGAAATCAGAACGTTTAATATTCCAGAAAAAAAACGATGAATGCGTTTGCTGCGAGTGAAGGTAAAACCATAAAAAGAAGAATAATTCATCAGCGTATATCCTCAAAATATATATTATAATAAACAACTCGTTTACAGCCAATACTGTGATTACGCGCCAAAAACAGAGTATAATAACTATAAAAACGATGACGATGATGATGATGATAATAATAATAATAAAGATATTATTGTATTGTTATGAGTTATGACATTGTGACTGGCGGTCACCGCTGGGGTGGTCGCGAATTGTATAAGAGTCTGTTAGGTCGGAGGGGAAAGGAGTCGGGAGTCAGGTCAGGAAATAGCCGCTCGCAATGAAACGTTGGTACATCATAATATTGTCTGGTGTTATATAACTACCATGACCACGACTTAGGTATATATATATATATAATTATTATTACTATAACAGAACTAAATATAGTATAAACAGTGATCTCCTCAAAGTTGACTCGTAGGTAGTACCTATAGGCGCGTATATCTAACGGACGTAACGGATTGGAAATGTTCAAATGTATAATAATATTATTATAGTCTAGCTGTTGGATACATCTGCAACACAGTGTGCCATTGCCAATCGGTATTAATACAATATAGTTTCTCCACCAGACCTCACCTTTTTAATTTCATATTTATAATAATCACATGGTTATTACCATGATAATGATACCAGCTATACTATCATACAGCAGACCAGGTGGCCGGTAGTCATAATTATTATACCTATTATAATATCATATTTTTATACCTATTACCTATACCGAATCGGATAATATTATAGTTTTTGCCACACGTCTAAAGGTAAGACTTCTTGCTGCTAGACGAAATGGTCAGGACGTCGCGGTGGGGCAACCGCTGGGGTAGACAGGATGGCGTCTATAGCTAGAAAAATATTTCTTATTAAACTATAATATACACGCAATTTTCTCCACTAAGTTCAGTTAAGTTCCGTAAATTGTACCTACATCCAAAGAATAGTATAATATGTTCAAATATTTTATAATATTATGTAATCGTCCATCAGTATAATTCTATAGTATATAGATATTATAATAAATTTAATTAGTTTTCGAGGCCGTTTTAATTACACATTTAAATGAATGCAATATTTATTATAATATTGTGGGTTGCAGTATGCAAATCGACCTGCAACGGCCGCGGGCCAGTAGGTATACTTATTTTATAATATTTATGTTATATTATCATATACGTAATATTAAAATACAAGCCGATTTTGCTCCATATAGGTACTTTATTATCAAAGCATGAAATCGTTTTCCATCTAATTATTTACTTCAACTTGAATCGTTATCGAGTAGACACTTGTCGTCAGTTTGGAATTTATCCTTTATGATATTAAAATAATAAAATGTAATAACAGAAGGTGGAAATATGATAGAGACCGGATGTGACCGTACAAATTCTGTAATATCAGCTACCTATATCGTTAAATATTATAAAAATATTATTTTACATTATATGTATAACACACAATTAATATTTAAGAAACGATTCTATTTGACTTTATTTTACACCTCGTACCTGCAATATAATTATAATTATATTATGTGTGGCATACTACCGTGTCTACGTTTTCGACAAAAACCTACAATAAGAATAGTTACTATATTTCATAACTATTTTGAAATTACAATCTGGTCGAGGGGGAGGGGGGGTCGGTCGTGCAACCGGTGGCATACAGACTACGAAAAACCGGATGGCGATAAAACCCGAAAAATCAAGCACACGTACGCGGCGCCCCGTTCAAGTCGCACGCGAGCGATGTACACACGTATAAAGATGTACATCACACCTGCAGGGGCCGTGGCGGCGAGCTTTCGTCGGCGGCGGTGGCGGGCGGGAGGGCGGGCGGCGTGTGCGCGCGTTTCAGTGCTTGTGGGGGACGAGGGGGGGAAGACGAGGCCCGGCCGGGCGGGCGGCTCGTCCGGGGACTCTGCCGCTGCAGTTGGCCGGCGGGCTCGGCGTGGGCGGCGACGGCGCGACCGGCGGTACGCCTCGGTCGTCGTCCGGACGGTTGCGCGCCGCGGCGGAAAAAACTCGCGCGCACACGCTCGGTACAGTGGCGTCAGTTGTGGGCCGGCGGGCGGGAGGTGAGCGCGCGCACATTTATATGTATTATTATTATTATTATTATTATTATTATTATCATCGCCGCCGCCGTCGAACACACACACACACGTATATTATTATTATACGAGGCAACCGACGCTCACACGTATATACATATTATACCTATACTGCTGTTGGGTGTGTGCGGCGCGTTCGCTCGAGGGGGGCGTCGACGATAACGGTCGGGTGTGTGTTCGTATGGGGGGGAGCGCGTTTTGCGGGGCGGGGGAGCGGAGGAAACACGAGCTCGCGAGCGCACACACGTACGCGTGGCGCGCGCGCTGACCGCATATATTCTCGCCGTGCGCGGCGTTTCCCCTCCGTCCCCTCCGAGAAACAGTTTCAGCCCCCCCACTCTCCAACCCGCCGACACACACACACACACACACACACGCACACACCCGCGCACACACACAGCGGAATCGCCCGACGACGACGCCCGTCACATCCGCCCGACTCGCGCCGCAGCCGCCCATCCGTCTTGACGCGCCGCGACCCGCGACGAAGTTCTTTTTTCTCTTCGCCCCGCCGCCACCCGTCCCGTGGCGGCCCAAAATCTCAAGCCGCGTTCTTCCTGGCCCGCTTTTCGTTTCCGTTCCGTTTTTCGCGCTCTTCGCGCCGCGGACGACGCGCGTACATACACGGCGTGCGGCCGCCGCCGCCACGCAGTCTGCGGGCGAATCCGAAAAAACAATATATCGCGCGCCGTCGATGTTAAATTATTGCACGATTTTGCATTCCTTTTTTCCCTTATTCGTCATTATCCGTAGTCCGCTCCTTCGCGTCTTCTCCTCTTTCTCTCACCCTCAGCCCCCCCCCCTCAGCCCAATCCGATTCCTCTTCTCCTCGGTTCCCGCGTGTTTGCACCTATCGCGTCACGGTATGTGTGCGGGTCGCACACACACACTTACCTACCAAATACTTACCCACCAAACCCAAAAGTTATTATATTCGTATTATAATATTTTATTCAAATCGTTCTTCGCATGTAAACTTTACATAAATCACACGTTGGGCACCCATCTCGTGTACAGACGTAATTATTATATTATAACAATCAACAGTAGGCATGGCGCGAGCCGCGTGTGATATATGGGAAAATATTACATATTATTTTCAATGTATAATAAGTTTAGATTTCAGATGACCGAATATTATTTATTGTACTTAAATTATATTGTTTCAAATGTTCAATGATAAACAAACATTTTGTCATTCCGTGACTCCTACGTGGCGGGGGTGGGGGGGTGTAAATTAGAAATCGTTGCTCAGACTATATATGCTTGAAAATCGAGTGCAGGCATATAAGAGCTATGTACAAAACAATAATAATATACGATTGATTCAAACAAATTAAAATCTGAATAACAAGACATATATAGGGATTCTCACGGTAATTCAATCGCGGCAGATTATTTTCTTTAGCTTCGTTATTGTTCCAGTTTGTACGGAAACAACAGTCATTTCATTTCATGTACATAGAGAGAGAGCTATATCTTATATTATATAGACTTCTGCACGATTTGTAAACCGTAATTACAGTATAGTATATAAATCAGTGTATTATACAACATCCACCACATATAATATATTATATACTTACTAGGACTCTACAATTCAATCACAGCGATATGCAATGTATAGGTACCTATATGTGCATGTGTAGGCGTTTGAGTACCTGTATTGTATAGAGATATAGCGTTGTGTCACTCAACCAATATAATATTTTTAAGAATTTTTTATAAGCTGTAATAATTAAAAATCGGTATCTGTGGTGGTCGGTGTATTTTATATATTTTTAACAATTTAACAAAATAATATATTTTTACCGTGTTAAAGAGAAGAGGAGATATCCTTTTTTTAGTGATACCGCAAAAAGTTTACTAAACTTTTATAATAAATCACTCAAATTCCCATTACCTCTTTTTCATTGAGAGTTTGGAACTTTATCTAAAATCTACGTAATATAGATAAAATTATTGGAATCCAATATATAAATAACTAAATATAAAATATAATATTATACAAATTGGTCCTGATATAATTTAAATGTTGGAAACATCATAATGATGTACATAAAATTGGAATTTATCGATGTATTTCTTCGTGTTTAAAATACAAGTGATTTGTTCGACGGATACTTTTTATGTTAAACAAAATATATAATAATAATTCTAATAAAATAATAACAATTTTAGGTAAAATAAGAAATAGCTTCTGATTGTTTTTAAGCAATAATCTACAACTAGAACTGTTATTACTCGTGTACCACAATCAAATAAAGAAAGATTGTGGCAGGTACCTACGTTCTATATGGACACTATACTGTGTAAGTTGAGAATCCCTGATCTAAATCAATAAGTAATTGCTAGGTATTCTAATTTTTACAATTTTAAAGTTAGGTAGTTGAGTAATAGAAAGAAATTTAATGAAAGTTCCTAGTTGTAAAAGAAATTAACTCGAAAAGAAAATTTTATATGTATATAATTTAAAGTAATCGTTTGTCAGAATAGTTCAACATTTCAAAACCACTTAGGGCTTAGGCTGAAATATTTTGTTTTATTAATTATTAATAAGCGTGTTTAACAAGATAAAAAAAAAATTTAACGTGGATTAACGTACATTCAATAATCCAGTAGGTATAAATGAGTGATCAGCATCACACAAACCTATATGGAATAATATTATTATACGACGATGTCACGTTACGTAGATACATATAACTCCTACTATACTAGTGTGTATACATATACCTAATATAAACGCTCAATATAATATTCATAACTATAGGTAATAAACTACTCGTTCGAAATACGATTTTTATGTATCGAAGTACTACGAAAAAAATGTTGTTTCGACTTATAAAATTTTAAATGTATTTTGTCATTCATATAAAGTAAAAACTCAAAAAACTATAAAAATAAAATGTTGTTTTATATTAAAGCATATTATTATGTAAAAAAATAATTGTCAATATGTTAAAACTTTTCAAAATAATATGAGTGTAGTCACTTAAACGGGTCAACTATTATATTATAGAAGTTTCTAAGAACGCATAGACGTAGGTAATATTATATATAAATAATAAATATTTTTAATATTACGTGGTCGCAGGTCTTGCGCAGGTAACATGAATAAACGGTTTTCGCCACACGCGAGTAGATCAAAACAAGTGTAAGTACTAAGTGATCTTATATTATACGTTATAATTACACGCTTGAGTCCTTCTCATAATATTCACGCTCACACCTCAAGTTAAAAACACGAGTGTTTGATCATATTCTAATAAAATAAATAAACTAATATTTGATATTTTGATATTATAATATAATATTGTCGATTATACCACGGTATCGTATATTCTCGTATGTCATAATTTTGTTTGGTTATTTTTATAACAGAATTGCATCTTTTCATGCTGTACGTAATATTATGTTTGTCGTACGCATTTAAATATTATTATTATTGTTTTAGTATAATATCTCTATTGTATAACTGTATGATTTAATAGGTGTATAATAATATAAGTCTACGGCGGGCAACGTGTCGAATTAATAGAGACGTGGATGCATTTTGATTGGAGATAAAAGATTCGCGTGAAAAAAAATTTCTGTACATTGGTAAGAAAATAGCCACTTAACTATATTGGTCTGAATGCAAAACTAAATACCTAATATTTTCATGGTATACCTATAAAAAAAATTAGTATTAGTACTTTTAGTAGGTACATGAAAAGAGCTTCCTAGCAATCAATATTGAAATATTATTAATCACTATTGACGTAAACAAAATATTTACAGCACACTTTATTTTAATTAATATATATAGGCACATTGCAATAGTGTAAAACAACTTTTCGCGATATTATAATATAGTTTCAAAGTATATTAAAATAGTCGTCGCCACGATGACTGCTCAGTGACCACAGCGTTTTTATAATCTCGTACGTCTCAATTAACCACCTGACCCCTGACAGAGCATCGCTTTTTGGGGGGAAATTATATAAATAATATTTTGTTACCGATTTCCGGTCAGAAACCGGACACTCAGACGCATCGAGACGTCGTTATAATACAATATATTATAATGTGTACAGCATACAGTATAAAATCTGATTAGTGGAATTCATTTATCGTTATTTTTCTTAGTAAATTTCAGCTTTTTTTAAAAAAAAAATAAAAATAAAGTGTTATAGTTTAAGCCAATGACCAACTTTTTTTCTTCGGTGTGCTACATTACTAAATATTGCCTTGTGCGGGACACTTATAATATAAATTTAATATATTGTACCAACTTATCGTATGCCCATAAAATGTAAATTTTTCAAACACAAAAACAAGCCGCAGATCACGCGCGGGTTAGGCGCGCATCTAAACTAACGTTAGGTACATTTATGTAAAACACATGTAGTCTTACAACTTTTTTAATTATATTTTCTATAGGTTTTTTCTTATGTTCTTACGCAATGATAGTATCAATAGTTTCATACCTTATATCCCAAGTTCATGCTCTGAATGATATCTGTAAATTTGTCTAAAAATGTTTATGTTTAAAATGTATAGAATATTTTAAAAAACAGTTTTACCTAATATAATAAAAATTTAGCCGTGAATGGATATTGTAGAGAACCAGGTTTAGTAGTATAGGTATACGTTTTGTTTCACTCACTGATGGGACGCAGGAGTACATATTATGACTTCAGACGCTATCTCAGTGTTGGAAATTCATGATATTGAAATTTTTTTCTTTTCAAATAGTCTTTGTATAAAAGCATTTTGACATTCAACAATTGGTATAGTTAGAAATAAATATATAGAGTTACTACTTTAAATTATAGGTACACTTTATTTATAATTACTAAGTACCATCACTGAATGGCAGTGATAGGGTATTTAGGAATTTTTCATGGGGGTCCAGCTAATTTTCCAAGCACATTTAAGTGGTGGGCTCCGCTATAGAATATATTAATATATATATTAGATGCTTAGATAGGTATTTAAGAGTAAAGGCAGGTGATTCCGGAATCTATGGACTCCCCCTCGTAAATACGCCACTTCTCAATGGTACCATGCATTATAATATAATATGTAGTAGTGTACAATACTAATATAATTATACCTAGCTATATAGCTATAATATATTAAATTATAATATCGTTTCTTTGTTCAAATAAACATGTAAAATAAATAGCAATAATGCAATAAAAAAATATTTATTTATATTTTACTATTTTAGTATTTATAGTTGTCAGTCAAATTAAAATCTAATACTTCTATACAATCAGTTATTGAAGATAATAATATAAATATAATATACTAATATTGTGTAAAAATTAATACCCCAAATGCAACATTACATTTATATATAAAATGTACAAGCGTAAAACATTTTTAGTAATTTAGTATTTTATTATAATAATTATTATTAAATTATGATTTAGTTGTCTTGAATAAATATAAGGTCAATTTGTTTCATTTAAATGCTGTTAAGTAGAACTTTGTTAATTCCAGTTTGGATGACCACTTGCAAATGTTATAATCACACAATATCATCCCTCCACTCAATATAAACTTTACATAATGAGTTGAGGCGAATAAAACTCCAATAAAAAGTAAAAACCGTAAATAAAAACTTTTTTTAAACGTTATATTTTGATTTTTTTTCCTGTTTACTCCACGCTATAATCATTTAAACTCAAATTTATTAATATTCCAGCTTATGATTTATCTTAAGTATTATATAAAGTATGTAATGTATTTAATGTTTTTATTTGATGTCTATTTTTTCAGTCAACTAAATTAGTTTCTTCGTAAAAATCGTATTTTAATATTATAAATGTATTTAATAATAAAACAATTTCGAATACCGAAAACATTCTTAGTATTATTGAAAAGTATTAAATACGTACACAGTCTAAATGCTGCATTTAGGTATCTGGTATAAACTATGCAAATATTAATACGATTTCATACAACTTACTTACATTTACATTTCGCCATTATATATTTGTTATTAAATCTCTTTAAATCTGTTTAGTAGCATTATTTAACATAAATTAAATAAAAAATAACGGTAATGACACGGGCAATTAAATCGCCATGCAATTTTATTTTTAATTTAAAGTGAAGTGTTGTTTTGTGTCACGCGATTTTATAATTTGCGTTTAATGAAAACCTAATACCTTTTGTTTACAAACACCTCAAAACCGCATGCCTATCTAATCTAACCTCTGTGTAATAATATGCTCGAAACGTGTTCGAATAAAAGTGTTCACGAATAAATTATTACAGGTGTGAAAAGTCTGACAAAAAATTTAATAAAAATTCTACGACGTTGTAATGTTGATTTTTTTTCATCTTCGTTAAACTAATAAATTTATTCTTAACCGTTCCTGAAAGTTTTCTATATTATATAGGCGGGAAAAGAGCAACAACATAACGATGACAGAACCCCGTGCTTAGCCGCTCACACTTAATGGTTAGTTGAATGGGAAATGGAATTAATTCCTGGGGATCTTAATGGCCATGGTCCAGGTTTGTCATTGATGAATTCGCAGTCTCTGGCGTACAATTAAAATGTCTGTACAGACCTCGTATACGCACATTATAATATATTATAATATTATGTTATATTTATGAGCTGTGAAACGACCACATCGATGTCTTCTGAAGTGTAATATTTAAAGCGATAATTAGAAATGATCACTCTTATTAAAATACGAAATGCGTAATTAATTTTGATTAGGGACAGAATAGTAAAAAAGTCGTTGCAGCAAACAGCAAGCGTATATTCAACAAGTGTATAATAACATTATATATATATATATATATATGTATATATATTGTATTAATAATATTTCGATAATTATACGTACCTTATACCGTTATACTTATCTATTTTGGTATTGGTAAATAGGTTACTCTTCGATAGGTCGAAAATGGGACGTATAATAATATTCACGGTATAGTCTTATTATTGTTTATTTTGTGCTTATTAAATTCGTTTTTAATGAATGTTTATCATCTTCTAAATTATAGACAAACATAATTGACGGGACATTTCGAGTCAGCGTTGTTGTAATAATTTCAGTCGTCATCTACGTATTGTTCCGAACCAGACGAGCTGTTAAAAAAAGGTTTTTTTCTCTCGTAATTTTAGTGTTATTTTCCCGAGTGTTGTTTATTCGAGTATTCCCAAAAACATTGTTTTATTTACACTACTCAAAGTTATTCGTTTTTTAATTGAATTACAATTTCTGTAACAGCGTTTTTCGGCTACGTAATAGTACGGTAATTGGATTTTCGTTTCGCGAGGTGACGTTTTTAATTATGCTTCTCCTAAAAACAACGCGCTCGCCATTTTTCCCTTATTGTTTGGCCTGCTGCAGCCTGCAGTATTCGACTTATATACGTATATATAAATACAGTATAGTACGTAACGCGTATATAAATAATAATAATAATAACATAATAACAATAACAATAATAATAATAGTAATAATACAATATATTATATAGGTACACATATATAAATTGTTATACAACAAAACCACGAAACAGTCGGAGCACGCATTCTTTCAAATCGAATGGCCAATGAAAAATCATATTATAACTCGTACAACACAATAATAATAACTTATTATATAAAAGGACTTTTGTACCAACAATTTGACATTTTCATTTCACGTGCATTTAATGAACATAATAATATAAAATCCGTCGACCCAAAAACGTGTCTCTCCTATGTTTTATTTTAATAATAATAAACTATTATCCCGCAGACAACTGTCCCTGGGGCACCACCCGTTTTAGAACTTTTAAACTTTCAGCCACAGGATCAGAGTAGTTAGTCGCTGTAAATTCAATTTGGCCGTAAAGTCATGAGCTGTATAATATTATGTAAGTATACCTACCAGAAATTTTAAAACGCCGCCAGCGATCAGATGTCGGTGCGCGCACGCTCGTGATATTGCCAATAAAATTATGAATCCGTCGAATTCTATAAAACCATATTATTTTTATATAGTTTCACGCAGAGTACATTTATAAATTAATCATAATTTTAACACAATAATTATTATAGTCATCGAATAAAATGTATTTACCTTATACCTAGCTGATATTATATTATAAATTATACCCTATAATAACAATTTGAAGTACTATCTAAACAGATGACGATGAGTTTCATATGTCGACAAGATTCAAGAAAGTCATATAAAATAATCAGCATAGGACTTCCAGGTACAAAACGATACAAAAAGTGTTATATCGGTTGGAATACTACTGTTTTTTTTAAATATATATGTATGCACTAATATATATTCCTTTAACAATATATATATATATTCCAAATTATTAATTACCTTCGTTAAATTACGATTATTCTGTATAGTTCTTTTTATATTACAAAATTTATACAAAGCATATACCAGTTAATCCGTTTAAGTGTCTACAGTCATTATTTCAAAAAGTTTTGAATTTTCTGAAACTATTTTTTTTCTTCATAATTTGACATAATTTAAAAACAATTTTTTATTATTTTTAACCGTTAAAATGTTTATTTTCGAATGACGATCAGACCGTTAAAAAAATATATTTTCAAAATAGTTGAAACTTTTTGAAATAAATAGTGTATACACTTAAATGGTTCACCTGGTAGACAACTGTCTGGTAGTGCCAACCAGCCACAGTACATTTATAATTATTACAAATATAATATATAATAGCGATCGTATGCACTTGAAGGACAGTTATGGGCCAGTTATAGATCGTGCAACGTCAATCCTGCAGCAAAACGTCTCGCGCGCACCTATATGCGCCAGGGAACGAAAAATGTGGGTGGTCTCATTTCGGTCCACAAAACACCATAGCTGAAATCCCGTCGGGACCTTCGTCGGGTCAGTGCCCGCAGGCTGTGCTGTTTGTTATAAGTTTAAATGTTTATGCGCCGTGTGTACCATCAGCTATTATTACTAAGCACGAGTTTAGGCCCGCGAACCATCGGAAAGGTCATATTATAATAATCTCTGTGTGGTTATACGCAATAACAATATGCGCACTCAATAACATAATTGTTATATACCGGATACCTATGTATAGTACCTACTAGTAGGTAATATTATTATTGGCGTTGACTTCTCGGCGAAAAGGTATTTTACGGCTGGGTCATCCGTTCACCGGTCGACGTTGATAAATGCTCGCCGTCGAATGATACAATATTATTATGATATAAACGGATGACGAGAACCTCAGCGACTGCGATGACGTTAAGAATCTGCATATACAGGGTGACCCATTTAAGTGGGCAGGTACACTAATAATTTCGAAAGTATTAACTTTTTTTGAATTTTTTTTTTTTAAACTTTTAGATTTATGCTCTTCTAAAACTGTAAAGTACTATCAACTTTTGATTTTCAAATGGTAATATAGGTATAATAAAAAGGTAATGAATTAATAAACCTATTTTTTTTATGAATTTGTGCATTAACATTTTTATTTTTTGTTGATTCGTTTTTTAGATTCAGCTTCTCAAAGTATTGGCGGTTGTAAAAGGTGTTATAGTCGGTATCGCTGTAAATTTTTTCATTTATAAAGACCAGGAGCTATAACTGATAAATTCGATATCGTTCGACCTAAGGTAACATTAAACATACTGATAATTGTTGTACTTTGTACGTATAATAAATGTAAATGTCCTATTATACCTATAGGCTATAGGGTATAAGCTAATTTGACCATTAAAGATATGCCTTCCATTACACCTTCTTCAACCACCAATACTTTGAGAAATTGAATCTCGAAAACGAATCAACGAAAAATAAAAATTTTAACGCACAAATTCATAAAAAAAAATAGTTTTATTAATTCATTGCCTTCTTATTATATGTTACCATTTGAAAATCAAAAGTTGATAGTAATTTCAATTTTCAGCAATAAATATAAGGGTGAAAATAATTAAAATATTATACAGTTTTAGAAAAGAACAAATCTAAAAGTTTAAAAAAAAAAATTCAAAAAAAGTTAATACTCTTCGAAATAATTAGTGTACCCACTTAAATGGATCACTCTGTATATGCTTATTGTGCATCTTTATTGTTATCGTTAGTGTCTTCGACAACTAAATTCTAAGCAAGTAAGTGTTGTGGTTTACCCCCATCGGTTCGACACGGTCGTGTTCGTCAATGACAGAATATGATAGAGTCTTTTAAACGCCCCTCATTGGGTCATGATGTATATAGTGGCCTGCAAAGTCTAATCAGCATCATTTGCATTTAGATAATATTATGATTGTTCTTACTATTATTAAGTTAACTATAATATTATGCATACTCAAATATATTCTACTATCTATTCATTTTCTAATATTATTAAAAATTATTTTTTTGGAATTAATAATATCAACCATGCTATACAAACGTAGTGACTATATATAACTATATACGCACAATATATAGATAACATATAGGTATATACACTATAATAGTATATCTAGGTTGTTTTTGAAAATAAAAATATGTTTATACCATGCTTCTTCTTTGACTTTAAAAATGGATCTATAACAATTTTATCCACCACCCTCGCTGTTCACCAATCGTCTCAGCCCCGGATTCTATCTTCCCAGTTTCTTAATCTTTTCTTATCACATCTATCCATCGCTTCCTTGGACTTCATCTAGGTACCTATTTATATCATTGGTTGATGCAGGGCCGTTTCTACAATTTGCGGGGCCCGGGGCATAACTCTTTTAGCGGCGTCTATAAAAAAATGTTAACATTCTTAAAGTAATAATACTTTATGCTTTGAAGACCAGCAACAAGACCTTTCCATACTTTGGTCAAAATTAGTTTTTAATTGTATATTATTAAGAGGAAAAAAACTACGTAGCTTGGTGCATCAACCAGAAAAATCCGATTGTTAAATACAGAGATATCATATCAATAGAGATGACTTATTGTTGTAATAAAAATATATAATTTATTACGAGTCTGTATATATACATACTATATACTATCTCGATAATTCAAACCTTCAATAATTTAAAACTTTCGGAAGTAATTGCTCATTCCCTTAAAAATTTGAACAAAAACAATGTATTTGAGTACCCTCGGTAATTTGGAATAAAATCTTTTGGAAAACTAGCCATCAACACACGACAATTCGAAGTTCAACGCTTGGAAATTTGAAGTATATTCACCAAAATGTAATCTTATAGTTAATAATTTCCCTTGCGATTGTGTATACATTCTAGCTTATTATTTCCGATGATCATCGAATTATTAGGTATCGTAGGTACGAAATTATTTTTGATAACTGAATAATTCGAATGTTTTTTTGCCCTCTTAATATTTCGAACCACTCAACAATTCAAACTCTCTGTATTTCGAAATTTTTCATAAGTCCCACCAACTTTGAATCATCGAGAATCGACGTACTATAAATAATTAAACATCTCCAAGTTTTATTTGTTGGTTTTGAAATCATACAAATTTGATTTTGATAATTTATCACTGTCTACTACTTATGCGAACTGATAAATTATATTAATTTGAGATGACTTGTTGTTGCTCTCAGGTCGACATTTGTCTACCTATTTACTTTTGTTACCATAGTATATACTGCATGGTTGACAAGTATTTCGTACTTGATTTAATTTAATTACATTTAATTAATAATATAATATTGTCGAATAAAAATTCAAACAATTTATGTCATATATTATGTACATCGTTGTTTTTAAAGAAAAATTAGGGTTTGTCAAGTACGTGAGCATGAGGCCAAAACGAGGAGTCCAAGACTCTGTGGGCAACGCTCGTCTCGGACTTAGGACGGCCCTGGGTTGATGCTTTTACAAGCATAAAGTTTCTGTTTTTCGCATAACGTGCCCGAAAAGACCACTAGAACCTTTACATTTATCATAAATATTTATTGTAACGTAACTGACCAGTATGTGGTATACTACATAGGTGATTTTTACTCATTCTGAATTTGTTTTCTAATCCATGTATTAATTCGGTTTCAAACGCTAAGCTATCTTATTTTCGAACACTTTTAGTTATTTTTTAGTCGTATTATCTATGCTGTATCATATTATTATTATTATGACGAATATGGTGTACGTATAATAATATATTTTAATATATTGACATCATACCTATATAACTGCAGGCCTGTAGATTAGTGTCATTTGTTTTCTTGGAAAATGATTTACAGACTACGACCCGATGACTGATCGTGATTCAACTGTCAATTAAAACTGAAAAAAAAACAAATAATTTTTAAATCTCTATGATTTCATCACTCAACGAAATCGTTGGTAATAATGTATCGGTTTAATTTAGGCGCTGCCCAACCCGGTGAATATTTTAATCGGCAATGTTCTCATTTTCTAAATAGGTATATACACGATGTACACAATGCAACACAAATAAAACAAATAATTAGCATAACTGATTAAATCACGAGCTTACGAAGTATAATAGTTGTTCTACGTTTTTTACTGTCCCGATGGAGTGAAACACGTAGGTATAGGAAATGTGAACCGTGGTTATACATATATTAAACACACCGCGTAGTGCAGCCTATTTAAACGGAAGTAGGAGAAAAAAATGTAAAAAATAATAAGAAGAAGAAACAGCCTTTAAATCGCTCGATGTGGTATACACCGGTACGCCGTGGTATATATTATATAATAATATGATAACAGATACCATAAATAATAATAAAATATACATTTACCGTCGGAAACTTTTTACCACTTTTGGGCCTAAACGCGTACGAGTGATTCAGTGAGCCTTTTTCGCATACAATTTAATGTACTACGTTATAATGTTATATAAGTGTTGTGGGTGTGTAGCATCGCAAAGCATAATATATAATATATATAGTATCAGAACGGGCACACACGCGCGCGCATACCGTTTGCGCACACACACGGAATACATTTTTGTATTCGTACTTACTTTCATACATTCGCGCCAACATATACGCGATGCACGTCGACGCGATTGGGTGTGTTATCGAATTCCGCTGATGGGGGGCGGGCGTGCGCGTTTGGCATGTGTGCGAGGAAAATCGACTGCGTCGTCGTCGTCGTCGTCGGAGAACACCGCGAAAAACGAGAGAGAGACAGATTCGGAGAGAATATATTATTATGGAGAATAACCGTAAAAGTGTATGACGCGTACCACATAACATAATATATGTACGACCCTGCGAATAAACGTCGCGTCATACGTTTATCGGAATAAATATTGTACGCCTAACCCATTATAATAACCGTATATCAGTATAACGTGACCTATACTCGCGCTGAGATTGATGGACAATTATATGATTTATCAAAAACCCGATATTAAGCTGCTATATATACGATGATGTCACTCCGTAGGTATAAAATACTTTGCGATGAAAAATGCGGTCATCGTAAACTTTTTTTGGAGCTGTTCAAGTATAATGATATTGTCCATCAGTTATTATATAGTATATTTTGCCATTTGGTTAGGGTTAGCATCAATTCTTACGTTGTATAATACTGCCGTCATTTGTTTCGCGATCGTATACCGTAGTGGCGTTTCCAGTGGGGAGAGGTTAGAGGTTATGGTTATGTCCCCCACAGTTGGCAAATAAATCCCCCATTTAGTACTAGCACTATAATAAATTTAAGTGTATGAATACCAGCTATAAGATTGGGATTTTGTAGAATTTGCACATTTCTGAAAAAAATACTGATATCAGTGTAAGCTTAAAATTTGATTCATAATTCAGGGAACTGAAATTGAACATTTTACTTTGCAAATTTTGAGATTTTTTAGATTTTAATGCTATTTCTGGGCATCTGGAAATATTTTTGCATTTTGACCAATTTTTTAATCAAAATTAGCCATTTTGAATGAAATCACGTTTAAATAAATGTGTTTTTGATTATTTTTTAATTTTAAAAGTAAATATAGATTAATCAAAATAGATTGACTACATATATGGACGCGCTGATGCATCATTTCGTATTAAGTTATTCTTTTAAACTTTGATTATAGGCTGATTTTAATGGCTTTCTTTTTTGTCATTTACAGCTGCAACTGTCATCAAACCATTGTTGAAAGCGTATAGATACTATTAATACAGCTGACTAGTGTACGAGACTATACTTTGTCTAGTTGTGTTTTCGGTGGAACGAGTTGTTGTTATTCTTTGTCACGCTTTGTCAATTTTTGCATATTTTGTTATTTTTTTCATATTTTTAGCTAGGTATATTAAAGAAATACTAAAGTGCATATTTTCGCAACTTTAAGTGCTACTTAATGATAACAAATACATTTGTAAAAAAATATATATTCCATATTTCAATATCCCTGTTTGAGCACCTCTCCGGGTTGCACCTACTGTGTCCAATTTGAATCTAAACCATCCAAGGAACCACTCAAACACACACAAACAATTTCAAACAGTCAATGGTTTTAGACGCTGAGGATTTAATAATAATAAGAAAAAAAAAATTTCATCAAAATCGGTCCAGCCGTTTAGGATGAGTTTAAATAGGTATATATAATAATTATATTTTATGTATATATATATACTATTGTAATGATGATAGATTGATATTGTATCAATAAACTTTATCAATTATTTTAAATATCGCTCAATTTAATAATTATGTTATTATTTTCGTCATAATCCATATTTTTTATAAACATTTTGACGAAGTATAGTTATATGTAACAAATATTGAAGCAATAGCTTTTTACGTGTTAATATCTACATTTCAGGTTGACCGGAAGAATTGATACGTCTAGTGGTTCACTGCCAAATCTGCAGTGTGCACTACAAGACTTTTATAGATGTTAATTTACATCTACTATACTTTTATCTTCAACTATTCGTTCAATATCCATTAAAATATTTTATATGTGAATTTTTTTAGAAAATAAATCTTCTTCAGACATACTTAATTAAAAAAATTGGGTTAATATATTATAGTTTAAATGTTTAATAGTCAAAATGATATGGAATTTCACCTATCAGTCAATATGTAGATATAAATTATACTTTAATGGATAAGAAAAAAACATTTCGATAATAATTATACACTTTTCAAATTAACCATTGTTGACTGTTAAATGAATTACCCTTTATATACATATAATATTATTTTTCCTTTTTCATTTGAAATAAATCGACCGCAAGTGGGTTCTCTACTAATCTATATACCTATATACACATTTTGTTATTATTTTTTTATATTATACTGCCGTGCTTAGTGTTCGTCGCCCTCGTTTATCCACCGTAAAAGGGATGGCTTTTTTGTACGAAGGGTGTCTATAAACATTTTAACTACTACTTAAAAAGTCGAATTTATAGATATAGGTGCTGCAGGAGAGGACTGATGTCGATCATCGTCGTATTGAAAGCACTAAAACATTATTAAAATATTATAAAAATTCGATTTGTTGACGTTCAAAGCATTGCATATTATGATTAATGACGATTTTGTCCATCGTAAAAACCATGTTAATTTCATATAGATAAATATGAAAGTAATTAACGTAATATTAACGTATGCACCCATGATCATTTTGTATTTTTTGAGTGCTCAGTATTGTTGAGTGATTCTTAGTAATTTGTATAGTTCAGTATAAGTAATTATTTTTAAAAATGAAAAAATGTTAAATGTATAAATTATTTACTATGCATTGATTACACTTTTTTGTATTTGACAGTTTACCTACGCAAATTAAAGTTCAGTTGGACACTGCTTACGAAAATTATAAACCATAATGTTCTTCTGTGAAAAAATTTGTAGCTAAATTTAAACGTGGTTGAACCAACTATTGTTTTATGATGAACTTTCAGAACGGCCAATATTGATGAATGCCCATCAAGTATCAAAAGATAAAATTTATTAAAAGATATTTTATCATAGATAAAATTCTTTTATTTGTGCTGGATGACCAACCAATCTAAGTAAGAGAGAAAGAAGAGTCTATAGGTATATCGAAAAAATGTGTTTGTCATGTATACGGTATACCTAATACCTAATAAATAATATACTGACTGAAGATTTGATGCAGCGTATAAATTGTTAGTATAACTAGCTCAATTTGAACCAAAACTGATATATTTAACTGTTAGTCCCGTCGCCGGTCTGTCCGGTTTAACAGAGACGAATCTGATATTTGGCGTCAATTTATTATTTCTGATGAAGTTTGGACATCACTATAACACTCCTGGGCCTGAGATAAAAGAATAATCAAAACAGTGGATAATGAATTTTCTTCAAAGAAAGCAAACATGGATTCTTCGGCTAGGAAGGTGTGCAGATCGTGATTCTTTTTTTTTGAGACAGTAGTGGAATAAACCACCCACCAAATCTACGAACTATGGCCCACAGTAAATTTTTTCTGTTTCCTAAACTAAAAATTTGGTTTGGTGGACTTAGATTTTCGCATCCGTAAACGG
Organism: Nasonovia ribisnigri; assembly: GCA_027563435.1. Classification (NCBI taxonomy): domain Eukaryota; kingdom Metazoa; phylum Arthropoda; class Insecta; order Hemiptera; family Aphididae; genus Nasonovia; species Nasonovia ribisnigri. The sequence goes on along the minus strand of JANEHU010000360.1, from coordinate 254,598 downwards.
CTTTAGCATTTTTCGGATCAAAAAGTTAATAATTATTTGGAATGGTTTGGAGGTTATCGTTGAAATTTGGAATAAATAATCGGCTTGAAAGAAAATATGATGAAAAATAAAACGACATTTTGTTGAAAAATTTTTTTTATTTTGTAAGGTTTAAAACTTATCAGTCTCCCCTCGCATAAACAATCGTACTCGTTAAATCGTTTTCAAATGTAATTATTGTGACAATCGGCTGCTGAGAAAAACACAAATGCATTCAAAAGCCCATTTACGCGTAACGTGTATATATGACAGTAATTATTTGCTCAAACAGAATTTACTTAACCACACCGCACCAAGCAATAGCTCTCGTGAAAGGTACCCGGGAGACGCCAGTAAATTCTATAATAAAATATCATAAAGATTTTATTTAAGTTATAAATATATGCATTTATTTTACTTATTATTATTATATAATATTGTTCTCGCGGGGAACCAAAGCGGCAAAACGTACGAATACTTGAAAAAGAAAAAAAATACTCGATCGTTATAATTGCAGCATACCTACCTCAAACGTGGATTTCTCGTACATGAATTTACTATTAGTTAAACATAATAGTATTATCATATGTAATATGTGTACCTTGTTTCCATCAGAATAAACCATCATGTTTAACATTCGAAATATAGGCCATAGTATGAAATAAGGTATATGTAACGGATATATTAATATTTATAATATTAAAATATCTTGGTTAGGTCGTTATAGGAAACTCGATTGGTTAATCCGAGAACAGTCGTGATGATTGATAAACCTTATTTAAACTATATTCTCAAAATCTTACTTGAGGGAGCAAAATATTTGCACACCGCACTATCCCGATTAGGTAGAGTTCAATAAAACATTAAATTAAAATAGTTACCAATATAATCTAAGTGCTGAAGGTTAAGAAATAAGAATAAATAATTATAAGAGTCGTATCATCACAATTAGACACATTAAACAAAAATACTATAATGAAGTATACGCACCCTACGTAAACTAAAATAATTAATATACAAACTACAAAATAATGACACGCAGGTGACCTATAGACTAGCTATAGTTCACTTCCGGTAAGGGAACAAATCTATATGGCAAGTATACACAGGTGCACGTCAGCCCATGAACTATCATTTAAAAAAAATAATAATATATTATGTATCTATACAAAGTAAAATAATTTTGAGGAGGAAGATTTTTATTTAAAAAACTGCATGCTCCCTTAAACATTAAAGAATCTTAACTGTTTAAGCGAGAATTCATCTGAAGTTAAATATTATAAGTCACTTTTTTGTTATTGTTATAGGTAAGAATAAAAGTGTGGGGGTATCGCCCACACGGCCGCGTGGATCTATATTTGAGATAAAATGGTGGTGGCCCTATCTATTTCAGATTTTATTTTATTTGTATGCCCCTGTTAAGGACTATGATAATTATGCTAAACATGGTAGTAGCAATATATTTACAAGTAGTCCCTACTGAATATTTTAGAACTTCAAATTTCTATTTTATACTTTAAAATTATATAGTATGAGGTGTGACATACACTGCATGCCGTTCAATATTGTAAGTCATTTTAGCATTTTACATTTCCTGAGCGAAATATGGCATTCGTGTGGTGTATAGTGAGTCCAAAACACACCAACTGTTCACTAATATAGTCCACACTAATTGCAATTGTTCACTCCTCTACGAAAGAAGACTCGTCACAAAAATTAATTTTTATAATAATCTAAATGAGATAGTTAATCTTACCAAGTAATTGCAAACAAAAAAAATAACATAGTAGGTAACTATATTTATACTAAATAACATTTTTATAAACTATGAATTTAACTTCTTTTTACAAAAAATATTATTTTACTTTTTTAAAAATTAAATATTTTTTATTCAGTTTTGATTTTGTGAATTATATATTATGCTATTTTCATAAATGCAAATTATTAGGTAATATAATTGGTAGGTACAATAATAAAACTAATAAAAAAGTGTAAAAATGTATTAAGTACCTACTTAAATGCTAAGTATAAAAAAAAATGTAATTAAGAATCTGCTGACTGTCAACTTCTGACTTTCTTCTGAAGCCCGGTTACTTACGATCCCTCAACCACCATTCCCTTAGGCAAAGAGACAGCTGCAAATTATATTAAAACACACGCGTGCGTGGTCACTGTCAATTATTGCCAATGGCAGTCTCCCTCATTGGATGAGTCGAACTTTTTTTAAAAAATAATTCCCATATTTCGTTTTATTAGTATTCAATTCGATGGTTTAATATTTGAATTTAAAACATACGTCATGACGAAGTAAAACGTATTTATGCAGTTTTAAAATAGACAATAAATTAGACGCGTACTAACTACAACTACTAGTTTTTGTAAACCATAGTTGACACTTACTTTTAATTAAATTAAAAAACGAACTTGTGCAAAATATTACGTAATCATCTACTAGTAACATGATAACATAATCATAAGACATTTTGGAATATGATAAATTATAATTTTTTAAGAACGATATTAAATTTATTATTCTCAAGTTTTATAGTCTATTCAATTTTTTTTTTTTATGCAATTTCCTTTTACCACTACAAAATTTAACAATAATATTAATAAAAAAAAGTTGTAGGCATAATAGGTGCGCGCAATGCAGTGTAAAATTTAAGTGTTAATTGAAAGTACTCTTTCTGGAACACTTCATAAACAATAGGGCTATAAAAATTATATTATTATTAAATCAAACATAGATTTATTTTTTACTTAGGATGAATTATAAAATAATAAGTAGATATTATATTGTGTGATCATATTTGTGATATCTTTTGTAATGAACGTATAATTTGTCATGTGAAATAAATTGTATTTTATTTCTTACAATATATTATTATAGTTGTAACTAATGTACAACAGTTATAAATTAGTATGATGTATTATATTATAATCTTTCAATGTCTAAAGTTGTACAAATTTACTTCAAATGTTTATCATATTATTTAATGTTAATTATGTATATAAAATATTTAAACTACATAATATAACATATGTGTAGGTATGCACCTTTGTATATTATGTATATCTAAATCTAAAAATGAGTTTAAGATTATAAATGAATATAACTTATAAGTAGCTCAAAATGAGCTTAAATATTATATTATATAATGCTAGAATAAATAATATATTTGGCAAAAATTATTTTTAATTGTTATAATTATAATATAATAATGCTGTAAGAATTAATAATAATAAACAAAAAAAAAAATATGACTTATAATAGGTACTCATTTTTAGCATACCTACTATTGTATTTATTTTTGTGCTAACACAAATTATTTTCGATTTATTTCGTACTGAGCAGTAAATAATAGAAACATGAAATATGTCAATAATTATAATATTTTATTCTAATAAATGAATTTTAGTGCTTTGAATTTGATAAATGCTGGAATTTATTAGCGGATATCAGCGCTTTAATTTAAATCATATATTTTAACTGTGGTGCACCAAAAACGATCCATGATATATTGATATTGTTATAAGCGTGTGGAAGATGCGATGATGATGATGCTGATGATGGTGGTGGTGGTAATGATGATAATGATGATGTCTTCGTTACCGTTGTTTTGTTATTGTTGTTTTGAATGCGAGGTATGATAAAACAATGTAATGCATGCTGAAACCACAAAGTATATTGTATAAAATGTACATAATATTATAAAGCAACGGTCAGTGGTGCGGGAACTGCAATTTTTGCTATTCTGACGGAGTGAAAAAATATCCCAGCCATTAAAATTAAAATTATTATTGTGCTGTTTAATGAGAGAAGACCTAAAGTATAGTAAAATCTTTAGAATAAGATTAATGAGTACAAAAAATTGTGCATGTTTAAACACCTTATAAAATCACTCAGGCGGTGTTTGAAAATCAATTTGCACACCAATGTAGTTTTTTTTTCTGTAAACCATCCCATATCACCGTGAGCATTGACCCATGGTGTGGTTTTTTTTTTCATTTTTCAAGTTAAATTTTGCTTACCGAATTACTTTAGTTTGAGCGGCAGTCCAGTCGCTTTCAGCGATCTCCGTTCGTTACAGAGCAAGTCAGGGTCGTAATCTATCATTAATGGACACTCGGTTGTAAAATAATTAATAACCGAGTGTCCAATATTGTCCATTAACGTTTATTATTGAACTATAAAAGCATATTACTTAAACAATCTATCAAATAAGTTTAAACAAGAAAATAATAATTATATTTAATTATATTTGTTGTTAATCCATGGTCAAAAATCGACTTGATGTGCAGTACAAAATATTAATTCTCAAATCAAACAGACCAAGTCCCAACAATACTGTGGCTCTATTGCTCTGGATCCTATTGCTTCTATCTCTGGGCAACGCAAACAGTTTGGAACTATTTAAAGTATAATAATATACAAATTAATCTAAAAAATGTGGTCAAGTGGATGTCGCTCTGCTGTACAGTAGGTTACAAGTAGATCACTGTAATGGATGGTATTAAATTTGAATTCAATGATATAATATATCATTGTATACGAAAAACGATTCTGAGCGGAGACGGTATGTCAGTCTAGGATAATGTTTGAAATTATATTGATATTGTTATTTTACGGTAGCTGCTAAGTTAATTAATATTATTCATATTATTTAATTAATAACCTAAAATTATCAGTGATGCTAGAAAAATATTATAATATATACTTTTACTCGTTAAAATTGATTTTAATATGTAATTTCGTCCAACTTAAAATGTCTGTAAAAAATAACTGTTTTTATATTTTTTATATTTTTTGATTACAGTATGTACTATTTATTAGAATCTTTGTTTTAAATTTTCAATCCTTAGTTATAAAAACTGACCATTTTATAATTGTTTAATTACAATGAAAGATAATTTTCGAGATTTTGATGAATTTTGTCAAAATTCGAACTTGACATGCTTATAAAAAAAATGTGTGCCTATGTATTTTTAATATTTTTCAATTGCTATTGTAATAAACATTCGGTCAAAATTGCATGTACCTACGGTCATTTCTTTTAGAGTTATACCAAAAAACAAAATCGATTTTGTCGAAAATTGGTTTTCCGTAAAAATTTCCATTTTTCCCTTAATTTGTCATTTGTTTTTCACGGCGCTTTGAAAACTACTGACTAATTTTAACTTTTGACTCCCCAAAGTACCAACTAGATTCGCTTTCCTATCAGAAAAGGTACTATTGAAGAAAATCGAAGCATTTTTACTGTCCTAAAAGGTGATGACAGACATAAAAATTAAAAAAAAAACACATATCATTGTAAAATCAATACATTCATCGATCCGCTCAGAATCTAAAAGTATTGTCAAGTTAGTTTTTTATAGTGAAATGTCGGGTTACAAATAATTTCTAGAAAATAAAAAATATAATTTTATACTATTATGTTTATTTATTAAATACTTATATCGGTATTGTTATACATTAATTTATAATAATAATAATAATAAGATATTTGTCAATTTTAAATGTTTGAAACTATGTTTAATGTAAGAAAATGCCAAGAGTCTATAATTAGGTCATAATATTAAGTACTTTTTTTATTAAATAGCCATTTTAATAAGTTTCTAATTTACGTATATCGAGGTAAGTAATAATTATTATAAATCCAAGGTGTAACAACAAATTAATTAGATTCTTCATTTTTTTGTTTTTTTTTGTTTTGTTATTTTCTAGTATAAAGAAATAAAACTGTTTCAAAAGTTGCAAGTTCCAATATAGCTAATATTTTAATTTTATTATTTATTATTTTAAAATGTATTCAAAAATTTTAAGTTAGGTTAATCATACACGGAAAATGGTTAGTACTTGGTATTAGTATGGACGTAGCTTTAATGATTAAAAGAAGCGAATTGTGTGTCGAACACAGAAACTCTAATCCTTTTTGTCGTTTTAATTTTCAATAAACATATATTATTTCAATGTTTTAAAAACTACCTGTTTTATAATTATCTATTACAAATACATGGAATTCTACCCAAAATAAAAATTATAACTTAAATAATTTAATGAAATGCATTTGCCGTTTGATAACAAGTTTTGGGTTGTCATTGATCATAAAATTGTGAAGTACCTATATAAAGGAAAATAACAAAATATTGTTGCTATTTTTAAGGACTTAGCCCTTAGGACTTTAGTAGATAAAAACAATAAAATTAATTAATTACAAGCATAAATGTTGGTAAATTTACTGCAATAATGAGTAAATGAAGAAAAATGGTTCTATTTTAGTTTCTTTTTGTTTCACGGTTTAAATTTAAAGCAATAAATTATAAAATACCAAATAGGTAGTTTATCAATATATTGAATATTGTTTATTGAGTTATGCTTTTGATAAATGTTTAAAAGTGTATTTTAATTGTAGTTGTTGGATGCAGTGAAATATTTTACATTGTTTTTTGGAATGCTAATAAACCGATGATAATAAATAGACATGAAAGTCCAATCAATTTGTTGCGATATACATGTATTATTGTACACCTTTGCATCCCTCAAATAACATTATTGATTCAATGAATTTTATTATATAAAAAAAAAAAACTTTTATAGGTTGTAAAACGTAATTAAAATATAAATAGTGGAACTAACAGTTTTTACAACAGAAAAAAAAATAAAAATTCATAAGAGGTAATATTGTTTTTTCTTTAGTCCATATACTTACTATTTTTATCAAAATAAAATAATACTAAATTTTATTAAATTTTATACTAATTGTCTAATACATAACTTAATTATAATTCTATTTTTTAATAAAAGGACATCAATATCTACATCATATTCATATAGATAAAAATATACGTACTATGACGTATCTATACATTTGAATAAGATTGATAACTATAAAATCTATAACACAATATAGTTAATTATTAAGCAGTGATCATCAATAAAAATATAATTTACCTTTACGACTTTACAGTTAAATTTATGAAAGTAGAACATTGTGACGTAGTAAAATTTAATGAAGTCTTATGACTGAAATATTATATAAAAGATAATTATTAAAACAAATTTTAAACTATAAAATATTATTGACATTTATAAAAAAAGTTTTGAAAACTGAAAATATCTGTAAACAGCTCAAAACAAGTAAAAATATTTTGAAAAATTATATGGTAGATAGAATCTAAATATTCAGTGAAAATTTCATGTATCTACAGTCATTTGTTTTAGAGTTACGCCAAAAACCAAAAACGAATTTGCGTAAAAATTCCCGTTTTTCCTGGTGATTCAAACAACTGAAAACAACTGGAATTTTAAATTTCGACTTCTTTAATGTGCCAACTAGATTCATTTTCCCATCAAACAATATACTGAAGTTGAAAATCGAAGCATTATTTCGACTACTTATCGTGTACACTGTACACTGCAGACACAAATAAAAATCAGAATCTAAAAAAATATAGTAATAACTGATATTTTGTAAAACAATTTTAAGTAAATGACTATCATCCTGTACGTCTTTATTCGAAAAAATAAACAAAGCACATTCAAAATATCTGAATAGCTACTATATGAATGTTAGTTACTCAGTTCTCCTGCAGCGCTCCGCCAAGTCAAGTCCTCTGTGCGGAAGTTATATACGTAAACGTATGGGTATAACCTATAGGTATACTTGTTATTGTTAAAACTTCATTATTCCAGTATTATTTAAACCTAAACTAAAACTAAAATCGCAGACTATGATAGGACAAAAAAATTGATAACCATGCAGTGTTAACTGCTAAGTGCTTCGAAACATCTATCATCTATCCGATCAATCGGTGGCGGCGGCAAAGCTCATATAATTTATAAAAATAATATATGACCATACGTGTGCAGTGTGTGAGCGCACGAGTTTGTTTTTACAAGTGGTTAATTAGGTTTTGAGACGATGAACAAAGATAATACTATAATAGCACAATACAAAGTGGTTCACACTGTTGTAGGTGTGCAGATTACATTTTTTAATCTAGGTCAATCCAGATAATAGTGGTTGTTATTATAGTAATGCACGCTTAAGAATATAGACCGGATTCGTTTCTTATTTTCAAATTTAATCCCGTAAGCTTATTTATTTTTTATTTTTTTTAATATTAGGTACTATACCTTACGCTTTTACTATGCACGTAACGTAATGCGCGAGGCGTGAGCATACATTTTTTTTATCCATCTTTAAATATTTGTATTGGATCGTAAACGGTAAAAGTCTTATCGGACTTTCGCATAGGTACTAATTTTATCCAACGTTTTCAAATGTGAGTTTTTAAATTATAACAATTTATAATAAAATAACATAATGTTTAATATCACAGACCATATAATATATTGTGTACATACCTATAAGAAAAACATGAGGGATACTTCAAATAACTAATGGGTGCTTCATTAGAAATATACCACTACAATTTTAATAATATTAACATTATAGTATTATATAATATTACAGATCGTATTTATAAAATAGCCGTATGGCTTGGGCTGTAAGGCGACGAGTTAACAATTTGAAATACAAATTCATTAAATAGTTAATACGATTAAATATTTATAATACACTTTTCTCACATACCTAAAATATCATTATAGATAAATACATATTTTTTTTTGAATATAATTATTATAACATTATGTAATGTTAATAATATTGTAACGTGGTCGAGGGAACGACCAGTTAAATACAAGATATCCAGGGAGAATTGTAGGATCTTATAGATATAAATACCGTAGTCAGTGGCAGATATGTATATATTAGAATCTTAAATATATTTAAATGACTAGGATTTCATTTCAGTTTTAATTATGTTTTATTGTCAACTAAACACTTACAAATAATAATACTCACAAATATATGAGCTATGTTCTATTATACTATAACGTGACTGTATCGTAGTCGTGTGGAGACCGGTAATCGTAGGGCGTATTGAGGTCTAAGGTGCACAGTGAACTAACTTACTAATACATATAGTGTATGTTGACCATAGGACTTACAATTATGTGTGTATTTTAATAATGATGTATCGGTCAGCAGTTAATTGTGCATAAAGTAGAGTTCGTATTATATACATGGGTGCCATGTATCATATTTATATTTATAATTATTACAATATATGATACTTAAAATGTATGTAGTTAAATTTAATAGCCAATAGGGACACTATTATAACTAAATGCCAAGATTTGAAAACCCTTTAATAAAATGAACTTTCTGGATCCAATATAATTATTTAACAAATATTAAAAAAAACTATGTTACCAACATAAATTAGATCTTAAATAAAAACACGTTATTTTTTATAATATTCGTCCATTAAATATTAAGACGAATTACTTCATTATTTTTAAAACGACTGTAAGATTTTTTTAAATTCCTTTGGTGTATGACACCGTCGGTCACAAAAACAAATGTTTAAATAATTCAACATACATATTTGTTTAGTTATTAAGTAATTTTATGACATTTTAATGGATTAAAAATATATTTATATTTATTATATTTAACTTAAAACGCACATTATCAAATTTTTATTTCATAGGTAATATAATATTTTTCTGTTAGATGATAACTGTTGTTGATACCAACTGTGCCTTTCCAATTATTAATGTCTTTATTTTAAGCTTCAAAACGTATACAAAAAAACGTATGTATTATGTGAACATTGGATTTGACAGTAATTATTCAAAATGCATTTTTGACTTCTTGAGTTGGCGTGTATAGTTCCTTTTGCGAAATGATAATGTCTCGCAATAACCATCAACGGTGGTGGTGGTGCGTTACCCTACACAGAATGACTGAGATATTCAACCGGGATTATTATAATGGGGACATTGACAATGGTGTGGGCGAATTTCTATGGGACGCTGCAGTAGCGGCGAACATTTGATGTCTTTGCTCGGGCGGCGGTGGCTGGAGCGGAACAGTAGAGAAGTTTTTCTCTGTGTATTGGCAAATGAAAAATTAACAGGAATCAGTTTCCCCTTCTCGGCTAAAAGTTTCCTTATTTATGTGTCATAACGAATGCCAAAAATCGCACGTTTTAATTAAATCTTAAAAATGGCAATACTACAGCTTTCTCTCTTTTACTCTCTCTCTCTCACACTCTCTCAGCTCTCCTTTGCCGCCACCGCCATCATCGTCGTCGTCGTCTCTCCGTTCGCTACAAAATGCAGGCTGCTGTCTACCAATTCCTTGCTCTCGCAATAATTAATGAGCTACTCTTATTTTTCACTGTCAACCCAGTTGGCAATCTAATAAGTCGCCAACGCAAACAGAAAGAGAGCGAACGCGAGTTGAACGGGAGTGGTGGAACGAGTTTAGCACGCGGGTATACGTGTGTGTGTGTGTGTGTGTGTTAAGGGGGTAGGGCGGAGAGGGTGCACAGCACAATTGCTCATTCGCCTCTTTTTCTTATGTATATATGGAAATAAACTTTTATTCATTAACACGACTTTGCCATTAAAAAACGGACGCAAAAGTTGCAACCCCTCCACCCCTCCACAACAGAATCCATGAGCATTCCATCCCTACGCTCACGTCCGCCGGTTTTTCAAAAGAAATTCTCCGCTTCATCCGCCTCCTGTTCCCCTTGCCACGGGCTGCTGTTTTGCATACATGAGAGATATTATGCGAGCTAAGAAAATGAATAAAGAAATTCCCGAGAAAGTGGACGGCGGTGATGAGATAGCGCGCGTATATAGCATCAGTGTGCAGACTAACGGGTAGGTGGTTTTTTCATCCTTGTTTTCTTCTCTACACACACACACACACACACACACACGCCCACTCACACATATACCACTCATCAACCCCTCTTTCTTTTACTCTTATATATACCTTATCCCACTCTTTCATCGCATCACTCTCTGGCCCTCTATCTCCATCTCACCCCCACTCATTCCATCACGAAATATTTGTGTCTTTATCTTTCTTTTTCTCTGTTGTAAGCGCTAAAAGAAGGGTTTAAAAACTAACCCTTACCTCATTCTTTTAGTGTACGTGTATGTGTGTAAGCTTTGCGCGCGCGCGGGCGCCGTGTGTGTGTATGTGTGTGTGTGTGGTGTATGTTTGTAGGAGTGTGTATGTGTGTGAGTATGTATGCGCGCGCGTGTCTCTCGTATTTTTTTTTATATTATACTTCTTACTGCCGCCGCTTCTTCTTTAAAATCGTTAAAATCTGGCCGACCGAAATGAAGGAGGGTATATAAATGAGAGAAAGCAAGAGAAGAATGAACGGAAGCAGGTGGGGGTGGGGAAACGAGCGAATGTGTAAAAAACTGGGGTCCCTCCGCACCACCACACAACTCACTCCACAACCAGCGCACACGCCTGCCGACGTTCTCTTTTTTTCTGCCCTTCCTTATCATGCGTGCCTCTTCCTTCTTGATGCTAATTGCAAACCGTCTGATTAAAGCGAAATTAAAGGCAACCCCTTGGGTTCTTTTATGCTGTAGAAAAAACACGTCTTGGTTGCCATGGTACTTTTTTTTTTTAATTTTTTTTGTTATGTGTGTGCGTATTTCGTTTTTCTCCCCTTTTTTTTTATTTTTTTTACACCCCCATCGTCCCAAACCTCCAACATTCATTCATATATACACTCACACACGTGCGCACACGCCCAGCTGCCCACACTACCGGCTCTCTTTCCTTGAACTTTATTACTAGGCGCTTGGCGAATATTTACATACGCGTATATGAGCGAGAGTGGTGCAAGGCGAGGGTGATGAACGACCGGTGTGTGTGAGTGTGTGTGTGTGTGGTGGGGGGGTTACCACGGTTAGGGGGAGGAAACGGAGAAAAGAAGGAAGCAGAACAAACCGTCGCCGGTGCGCTAAAACAAAAACCGGAGGCGGTGGTAAGGGTGAGTGGAAAAAACAACCTCATCGGCTTTAAGAACTATTGATTTTTGCATTTTTTAAAAGTTCAATTAATGGCTTCGGCGCGACGACCCTGCCACCACCACACACTCCCCACCACCACTGTTACTAGGTTTTTAAAGGTTTAAATATATATACGTTCCTCGTTGTATTTTCTTATACCACCGTCGTTCTTCAATTTAGAAATGTTTTATTTATAAATTAAAATCTTCATCCCAAATATTATGCAGTATTATTTGGTATGAGTGTTGAGTGTATAATATAATTTAGGTATGCATTATATACACTTACAGAAGAAATAAAAATATCTCTACGATTACTATAGTTTCGATATTCGTGACGATTCTTTAATAGAATTTTGGTTATTGTCCAATAACACTGTCTCTAAACAATTCTTGTGCACGACTAATATACCTATCTAGGTTGTAGGTATATAATTTTCTTCTATTGGTAAAACAATGAATTTGTACTCATATAAATATAATACAACCGTATCATACGAATTTAAAATTTTGTTTTTCATAAAACCAGTATATAAGATTTTAACCAGAAAACCAACGGTAAATTGATTTCACAGAACGAATTTTGATTCAAAATACTGATGACTAATGAGTACCTACCTAATAGATCAAACAATATGACTTAATTAAATTTTCTATTGAATAACTATTATTTGCGTAAATTTGTCCAGAATAGTTTTTTTTGTGTAAAGGAAATTTTATGTTTAACAAAAATATTGGTGTATATTGTCCACCGTGTCCAATGAAAAATTCTATTAATGTGATAAGAAAACTGAAAATATATTTTTCAATTTGTCGTGCAATTCATTTTAAATTGAACATCATTTAGGTCGAACTTTATCAAATGTTCACTCATATTTAACATCTAAATTTGATTTTGAAATTGAAAAATGTTTTAACAGTGGTTTTACAATGGACAAAAAGTACCTACATATACTTTTTAGTCGTCGACTAATGAATGGTGACATGTTCTGCTGAAGCGCTCGCCTCTCTCTTTTGATCAACAGTCACTTGACTGTCACATTGCGCAGTTGAGAATAATCCTTAAAATAAGACCTGAGTTTCGCTGACGAAAAATTAAAACGAAATAATCAGTTATAGTAGGTAATATACTATGTTAAACAAAAGTATTAAATTGGGTTGATGGATGATAATATTATATACAATATAGAACCGCTTATAAAATGTTAATATCTGCAGTATAGTAAGTAATGGACATTATTATACAGTTAAAACTTTAAACGCTTTGGATGGAAAAAAATACTGAGACGGTTTGGATCAATTATCGGCCTTAAGGTTACCGAAAACATACGGACGGAGCGTATCGTGTGGACGAGAGGGTAAGCGTGTGAGACGGATTAAAAATCGAATGGTTAAAAAAAAAAAGAATATGAATATTATGATAAAAAAAGCGGCCCATATATTATACTTTTGTTACTTTCACTTTGGCACAAAACGAAACATCGTTTGAAATAGAACAGCCGACCGAACGATAAGATTATTTGATGTACCTACCTACCTACCTACCTGTATCATTAAATGTCGGTATAATACACGTCTTATATGTTTCTCTGGCCGATTGGCATTGCGCTAACGGACACACATCGTGGGAAATCGAATCTACGCGCCACCGCCGTCTAATAATCATCGGCGGATTGGCAAATAATTGTGGCAGCGATGGAGAATTACTATATATTTATAATGCACGTAGGTTATAGAGACGATAATGTGAAAAAGGATTGTGTGCCTGTCCCGCGTATATAATATTATATAGTACGAAACGACGATAGAGATAGCGGTCGATTGGGTTTTAAACAAAATTGATCATGGCGGTAGATCGACATGTATAATATATATAACTACGCATACACACACACACACACACACACATCCAGCAAACAATCACACACGATCTCGTGATTGCGAGACATCATAATTGTAAATAATTGCGTCTAATCGATGTTTAGTGCCGACCGAGTCACGACGAGTACCTACTCGGCGTGGTGCTCTCGTATTGTACATATAATATGTGCGCCTATATTATTATTATTATTATTATTATTATTATATACCACCGCCGCCGTCCGTCCGTCCGTCTTTCTGCGTGTGCATCTCATGTGGACTGCTCCTCGTGTGTGTGTGTCTGTGTGTGTACTTTATTAGTTTGTGTGTATGTGTGTGTGTGTGTGTAACGTATGTTATATGTGAACAACATGAGACCCAAACCGCCGGCAAACATAACTAGACCAGTTTCCATTAAGGGCTTGCACGTTTTTATTTCATTTCGTACCCGCGTACGTATATTACCCGCCAGTTATGTTATATATATATATGTTATGTGTGTGCGTGTGTGCACATAAACCGACAATGATCATCGTCATAGAAAGATTTATACAATATAATATTATGTATAGTTGTTGGTTTTTTTATTTTTATTTTTTTATTTATTATTACTATTCGTTCTCGCAGCCAGTTTTCTTTACGCATCCTACCCATATTGTAACGTATAATACGCGTATGATAAATGCCTCTATCTATACTTTATAGGTACATATATTGTGTATATATATATATATAATATACGCGTGCGTACAATATACCGCGTCGTATCATCATCATGCCATGCATGCACCGCCGCCAATACAACATTACGTACAATAAACAGTGTAGGACGACCTCCGCCGATGATGGACCGCTTCGTGTGCAGTGTGTGGTATACATTATAATAATATTATTATAATAATAGTTGTATAGGTACCCTACGATAAGTCTCGTGTTTTGTAATGGGAAAGTTCAGTGGTGTCGCGGAAGACGAGCATAATCGCCGCACGCTTACTGTAACTAATAATACTAATATTATTTCGTACATAGCGTAATATATTATTCGTATCTATATAAATAAATATTGTTACTACCAAAAATCGTTCAAACCTCACACGAAATCGTGTCTATATGTTATACAAATAGTCCATACTATACGACTATTATTGTCACGTGTCGATCGATCGACTCGATACTCGGCCGATAGTCCGTTAATATATTATATAGTTAACGAGTTACGTCTGTATATAGTCCGGATGAATAGACACGGTTGGCTAATATAATATTTACCCACATCATGTTATCATATTTCAAACGGCGTGACCCAATGTGGTTTAGTCAATATAATAATAACCTACAGCAGATAGTTGACGAGATTGACAGGTTACACAACTTTAGACGTTTACTATAATGTTTTGCTTTTTATATTTGGTTGAATACTAAAATATAAAATACTTGTCTACGATTTCGTGTCTGAACTCATGCCGATGAAACCCGATGTAGAATCAAAGAGTTTTTGAGAGAATGAAGGCTATAATATTATACAGCATGATTTTCGTCAAACCAAAAATATTGGAAAAGTATTATCTTCATCTCAACAATTTATCGGTAGACTTAATATTTTTATTACTATGGTGTGATTAAGGTTCAGAGACTTGCAAAAGTAAAATACTAAATTAGGTAATTCAATTTTGGTTATTACTTTATTTCACGCAAAGTTAACGAATGTCTGATACACTTACAAGTGTTATGACATGTATACAGCCATTGTCTAAAACAAATTATATTATTTCTGCAGCATCTAAAGTCAAAACTACATATTCTTCAATGGCAAAATATCAGTTACTGGCTCCAGTTCAACGGACAATATGTGTTTTTGAAAATATTATAATTGTTTTAAGGTACTTATATAATATTACGACTGTTGCAGCAGTATAAATGAAAAACTGTAAATTGACAATAGTATTATTATCATAACGTTAAAAAAAAATTGTTTTATTTATGATCCGTTATATTACGAAAATAATAATAACTTATCGTTGTAATCCGTTGAAAAAAAATATTGTAGTTATATACTTACTAAGACAATACGAGTTTTGACTTTTATCAAAAAGCGCTTTGAAGACGTAAACACGACGTTTTGTAGGGGACGCGTCCATAACGCGTACGTGGACGCATAATAACATCGTGTTCACACGGATATCCCTTCGGAACTGTAGATCATCCCTTCGCCTTTTGTATAGGGGAGTTGACTTGATGTCAGCAAACAAAAAAATTAATGGTGTACAAACTTCATTGAAACGAGGGCGGGTGACTTATCTTTGATTACTTTAGCAAACCCTTGTCCAGCGATAAAAGTTTTGAATAACACTCACTGTTGTAGCCTATACATATATACTGCAGTGGCTATGACGTGTCACAAATAAAATATAATAATATCATCATACAACGCGCACGCATAGCACGAACGCACATAATATTATTACATTATATTATTACTATAACATCACGTGGAACATAATGGTACCCACTACGAATTAGTTGTACATTTTTCCGACTGTAGTTATTCACAGGGTTTCTATTATAATAGTTTGCAGTAGTGCACATGGATGTGATGGTGTTATACACAATACATAACGGTCTGAAAACATTACACGGCATACTGCGAATTAAAATGTGCCTGAATGTGTCTAAATTGAAATTAACTTTATTAATTATGTAAGAATGAATATAGGTAGGTAGGTAATGTTCGAATAAATTAAGGAGGTACAATTGTTAATTTTTAAAATGTTGCCAAAAAAAGTTGAAAAGTCGTAAAAACATTATTATAGCAATATTCGAGGAATTTCAAAAACTTTTTTAAAGTTCTAGGATAAGATTAACGGGGAAAAAAATGAAACAGGTTTTTAAAGAAAGTATGCGATAATTGAATGCCCAAGTCACAATTATAAGTTCTATATTATGATTATCGAAAATGTAATGTTTTAATATTGATAAAATATGTATACAGTGTGGGTACAACCATTGCTCATTGATGTCACACTCGATGGAAATTTCGTTTTGAACTTCGTTAAGTTTAATAGTATTTTTAGTGGTCATTAAAATAGTTTTAATATAGGTAAATTATAGCTCTATCGACTGTCGGTATGTTTTAACATTTATAACATTATATTGATTGATTTATAATAATTATAATAGAATATGGATAAACATTAGAAAATAATTTAATTCAAATTTTTGAGAACACAATAAGGATAATAGAGTTTTGAGTACACGAAACAGTAATCTAACAAGATAAAATGATTCAAATCAATTTTTCTTTCAATTATTATACAAAGACGTTATTATATATTTTTTAATTATGTATGTATATTGTTGAGTTTATAAAATAATATTTTATTGCATATACTATTATAAAATTAATTAAAACTGTAAGGGTTATCAACTAAATTGTGTTCTTTTATTACAATACCCATTGATTTGAAATTAATTTGAAAATATCATGTTAAAGTAAACGTGCAAGTTGTTTGTACTTTTTCAGGCACCCAAATCTCGATACGCTTCTCCCGAAGACCCTTAATTACAAATATAATTGACGTCATAATATATATATATATATATTATGGTGTTTTAAATATAATTGTATTAATATAATAATTATAATATAAATTAATACCTCAAAATGAAGTGTACTTTTAATTATTTTAATATGACTTACAAATGACGATTACATAATATTATACAATAATGAATAACATAATGGTACTTATAATATGAATGATTTTCAAAACAGTTAAGTATGAGAGTAATTTGTAGGGATTCACACACATTTATTATATGCAACATTTATTCACAGTTTTAAAATAATATTATATAATATACTTAACACTCCATTCTATTTATTGAGCACAGTAAATATGTAACTTTGGTTAAAAATAATTGCTGATTAAAGTTGTGTGGAGGTTAAGAGACAGTATTTCACTTTTTTTTTCAGTTTGCTTTTTCCAAAATCAAGTGTAGCTCGAATTTCTCTATGAAAAATTGTAAATTTAAATGAAGCATTAAAGTTTTCATGTATATTCCTACAAAATATTTAAGCCACAATTTACCTACCTACCAAGTTGAAGTAAAGAAAAAAAAATCGACCTATACTCCGAATATAGGTACCTATATAAATCAATTTATTTAGAAATGGAAACATATATACTGTATTTACAAAAATTTAATATCTACCTTCACTATTTTAAACATTTTCGACCACCGATAACCAGTACTATAGTCTTTGCACCAGGTATAATATCCTATTATCCTATTTCAACATAACGAATATACTTTTGTCACAAATAACATTTTTTAATGTTTATTGTGGGTAACCGGTATAGAATATCTTATGATTTTTTTTATAGCAGTGTACTATAGTGTTTATACAAACTTATATATAAGTCTATATTGTCTATAATATAGAATATAAATACACCTACGATGTGTAGAGACTATAGTTTGGAGGTAGAGGTACCACGAAAACATCAATAAAACCTAATCTAACCTGTTTCAGATCATGAATTTGTTTGATATTAAATAAAGAAAAATTATTTTTCTCTTTAGTTACATGTTATAAAGTAGATACCTATAATCATACTCAACCATATTACGTAGAATTATAAAATATTTCTAATGACACAATAATGAAAAGGACCAATTGTCCGGTCCTTAACAGGGAATTACAATGAATATTATTGTTGTTGTTTATTACGAGTGATTTAAATAAATATAATATGACGTTCAAAATGTTTTTTTTTTCATTTGAAACGTTTGATGTTAACAACTTATGTGAAAAAACGGCAATTATTTTAACAGTAGTAAAATGGAATTATGGTGTAAAATTGTTAGTGATGAATAACATAAAAAAGTTTTACATTATATTCTCTGGTATAAAATATATTCGTATAACGAGGTTTTCATTGTTCACGGGATTACACGTAAATGAAAATAATTGCCTCAAAATAATAATAATATGTGTTTATTTTTTTATTATTATTATATTATTATTAATAATAGAATAGGTACCGCATTGGATGTTTATACTTCTTTTTTTCGGTTCACAGTAAAGCACCAGTTATTTTTTAAGAAGGAACACGTGTTTATATATGTTTTTATTATTATTTACCACTCGACATTTTAGGATTACAGTCTACTATGTCAAGTGTCTTTTAAATTGGAATTTATGCTGTGACGTCTTATTGTGGTGATACGCTAAAAAAGTGTATAGGGAGACAAACATATTTTGATAAGAGTAAAAGTAAAATATTACATATAATAATAATATAATATTTTAGTTTTGTCTGTTGATGGTTTAACATTGTCTCCAAATGTTAAACAATTAAAACAATAATGGTAAAAATATACAACAATACAACAAAAGTGCCTGTAATTAAAAATTTTAAAATTAAAATCGAGTATCATATTTATTAGAAAGTAATTAAATTAGTTTTAAATTTGAAAATTTGAAAACAAAAAGATTTTATACCTACGTAATGGAAATCTTTGAGTTGAAGTCATTGGTGACAGAGCTACAATGATACACAGTATAAATAAATATATATTATATATATACATATTATATATAATGTTCATCAATTCAACTATCTTTATTCGTACATTACTACGATTTCTACCGTTATACTAGGTTATATTTATCATGATGTATAATAGTATTATATAAACGTTTAATTGGAATATACAGAATTGGTTCCAGATAAAAATGACTTACCATCATACAACTTATTATTCGAAATGGTTCCACAGGTACAAGTAAGTAATATTATCAAATATTAATATCTGATGACCCGGGTTTTTTTACTAAAAAATTACCACTTTTATACGAACTAAATATTGTTGCGAATCGTTTAACGGAAAACTTAAAACAGAATGTTTTCCTGCTCGCCCAAATAAATATTTTTATAATTAAAAAATAACGTGTAATGTAATACGTATCCAAAACAAAGAGGCACGCTTAAAATTAAATTAGATTCAATACAAATGGTTAAAAATCAAAATTTAATCGGTGAGCAAATAAAAAAATGTAACGATTTTTATGACGAATTTTACGTTTTAAATGCATACCACACTCACTTTGGTTATTATTATTATTTATTTTAATTAATTTAGAATTTTATTAATATTTCATACCTAATATACTATTATTATAGTAATGTTAACCCGGTAGAATTATAGAAGTATATTATAGTCTATACGTTATAAGTCATAATTATATAAAGGCTATGGTTATCTATACTCACTTGAGTAAATAACCGGGATATGGACCGATTGAGAAGAAGTTTAACCATACCTAGGTATTCTAGAAACTCATATACATGTAATACATATTACCCATTGTCCGTGTAAAATGAGAAGGATGTCGTGGTCGATCTAATATACAATAATTTTTAACTGTATAGTTGGAAAAGTTAATTTTAACATAGTTTTATTACTAGAATGAAAGTTCAACAAAACGAATTCGTATGTTACCTGTTGTATATGTCGCATCCACATAGTGAAATCACTCATTTCATGAACTTGATATCCAGATAGTGAGATTCGTCCAGATCGTGAATTTTGACGAAAATACATTATATTGTCCAATTTCACTATCTGGATATCAAGTTCATAAAATGAGTGATTTCACTATGTGGATGCGACATATAGACCACCCGAGAAACCAACTCATTATAGGCGTTCAATATATCCGTACTCCGTATGCATATTGTATGTATGTATGTATGTATGTATGTATGTATGTATGTATGTATGTATATATGTATGTAAATATACGCGTGTGTATGTGTGTTATATGTGTTTAATATTTATATTGTTATAGTATTAGTCTATGCCCTATAGTGACTATAGTATAATCATAAGCGTACGGTTACCTTAACTTACACTCTTGTCTTTAATAGGATACGATTTGTATTTTTGTTTTGATACAAAACTTAACGGAATGAATATATACAAAAACATAAATACTTTTTTCAGTGATTAATGTCCGTAATCGACGTCACTTAGGGTCACCCTCATACATGTCCTCGACGTCGCCCCTGATATGGTATTATTTTGACGAAATATACTTATTTGGTTGTACCCGCGGTTGCCGCCCCGGTAATACATAGAAACTTGATTTATATATATTAATTTATACCTACCAGCCGTATTGTGTATATAATGTATATATTACATGATATAATATGTTTCGGTCTTCAGACGAGCTGCAATTAATATATGTATAGTATGTCATAAACACGACCGTTTTTTTGGCTACTATTACAGTGTGAATGAACCGAATCGCCGGAGGTGAACGCATACATCTATACACGAAACACATTTTTGTCTCGCTCGTTTGTCAGGAGCATAACACCGGCATGTATATGCAATAATATCGTCTACGAGTACATATACATATTATTATTATCATTATTATATGTACATAATATACAGCTATTGAGCTATACGTTGCAGGTATATATTTTTACAGATATACACAGCGTCGCAATTGTCGGTGACGAATAGACGACGGCGACAAGTGCGCGCGAGCGCGGTTCATCCATTAATGAGAGTTCCCATTGATTGGCCACGGACATTGCAATTAGTTCTATTTCCCATCCGAACACATCCCAAGGACCGGCCAGAAAAACAGCGCCTGCATAGGTACCTGCAGCTATCGCTCTGTTCGTTTTTTTCTGTTTTTATTCTGCCCCTCCCCCAACGACACCTCCTCGTTTCCGACATATAACATTCGGCAGTATTTTGGTCTATTCAGTTTTGTTTTGTTTTTTTGTTTTAAACGTTATTTCACACTGCTGCTATAACTAATATGATTTTTTTTCCCCGACCACCCATTGTCTTATCGACGTCCGCGGGTTTCGTCAACGGGAGAAAATATTATATCGTCGTCGTCATTATTCTATTATACAGCCTCTGCTGTGGCTGTGGCTGAGAACATCGAAGACGACCTGCCCTTGCGGTGCTCTGCCCACCACCACCTCCACCACCTCTCGCCACGCGTCATTTTCGTGGCAAAACCGTACACGCATTCCGTCGCCTTGGACTTCTCCTCCTCCATGGTCACCTTTATATATATATATATATATAGGCAGTCACAGTCGCCGTCGTTTTGTCACCATAAAAACCAAATAGCATTACCTCTCGCCGAAGCGTTTACACATAAAAAACGCAAATTAATTGTCACCGCTGTATCAAGCGTTAATTATTAGTTTCTCATCTCATATATAGTATGTTGACAAAGGGTGGTGGTAATCAGTTTCATTGAATTGTATTATTTTTTTTGGCCACAAAAATATTTAGCAATGTAACGCGATAACACATTTAAATTAACCTCTCCTTGCCTAACTATTTGCACCTCTACGCAGTGTTCGTGCACATGGAAAAATATACTACTATAATATACGTGTCGTAGCCATGAAGGGGGGCTATACCCTCCATTGTTCATATCAAAATATTGAAACAGCATAAAAATAAATTGCTATTGTGAATTTTTGAGTATTTTTTTAAAATATTTTGACTATTCCACCTTCACATAATATATACATATATATACCTATATTTATTTATAAGTATATAATTAATTAATTTCTCGTTACAGATTACTATAATAATAAATAATAATACATTTTATTATACGTCATATTGGTAACTGCCTATATAAGTATTGCAAATAACCAACTTTCTCAGTCTATTTTATCAAATCACTATTATTATATAATTTGTGTAATATATTTAATAATACTATTTACTATTATTTAGCACAATTCTACTAAACATGCCTAGTCGAAACTGATAGTTACTACAAAATTAATAAACACTAACTGATTTTCATTTTGATAATGCTATACCTATATTGATATGCACGCAAGTGATTTTTTTTTAATTATAATTTATAATGCAACAAAAATAACTCTATACAAACAAATAGTACCCATTGGTATCCGAACATGATCGATCAACAAAATATGTTAACGTTAAAATGTATTATGTAGAAATACAAATTTAAAATACAGCTTTGACTTTATACAAAAACAGTGAATAAGAACTCATTTTTATTTATTTTTGCCAGCAAATAATTTATTTTCATTAAAATTCGTTGAGTGCACGTTTGTATGTATCCTGAATCAATAAACAAAAATATATTGTTCCCTAAGATGCTGTGCGCTCTGCTTGAAATTAATTTACATATCGGGTATCTATGAGTACACTTCCATGCGCAATTATACAAATAACCATTTAGATAACTGAAATCAAACAAATATCATACTTTTTCATTTCCTTAAATGTCAGTTACATAAAATATTTCATTTGAAAATTAGTTTCGATTTACGCATAAGATTTCTTTAATTTAAATACATTTAATTATCTTGTTGTTAAGTGTGTACTGCACAAAAAAAAATTAATAACATTAGGCCATTATTTCAATTAAAAACATATAATGGACTTAAAGTCACCAAGCCTGATGTATAAGTAGTTTACAATTGTTTCAAACTAATTCTCTATTTATTGAAATCTTATCTTCAAAATATATTTAAGCTCAACTCATCCCTTAGACCAAATCCAGACCAATAAAATTTAATAATTAAGATTTAAAATTCAAATGATTTGCATAACAACATTTAAAAATGCATTATTCAAATTAAACTACAATATTTTCCTGCTAACTGCTGTACTTTATCTATATTTATTAAGTATCATAATAATTGTATTCTATCTAACTTATTATTAAAACAACATGTAATTACAGTGTAATTAATATGCATTGGCGCAGAAATTTAAAAAAATATATTATACAATATATATGTTAATATGTAACAATATCGGTACCTACAATTTGTTCTACGAATTAGGATAAGTTTATATCGATGTTATAATATTTACTTATAAAAACTAATGTAAGATTTCAAGTCAATAATTTTTAAAAAGCGTTGCGCAATTTCTATTAAAAACTTGAACAACAAAAATGTATATGAAACATCACACTCTAAGTGTCATATAATGTCTGATGAGTGATGATATCACATAATATAAGCTACAACCTTATTACTATTACCGACTACACTAATTATTTGAGGTGCGCACGCAGTTTAATTTCATCAGTCATAATTATTTTCTCTCCGATTTTTATTTATATTAAAATTGGTTAATTATTTAAAACGTAAATCTAGTATAAAGTACCTTTTATTGTTTCCAATGTTTGATGTCGTCATATAAAAGTGCAGAAAAATAATGTAACATCAGTATATGTTGTATACAATATAAAATATTATATGTGAATATATTATATTATACTAACATCGGGTGCATCCGGTGTGCATAAACAATATCACGGTACATGTATTCAATATTGTATGTATGCTCCGCGATACCCACTTACGTGTTTTTATTTGAAAACATATATAGGTACCTCGATCGAGTGTGGGTAGTGAGGCGCACTCGAACAGTTTAAACCGGAGAAATCAAATCGCTCACCGAGACATTGCAGGATTCGTGTTTTCGCGTGTCACTATTAAATTACACTTCGCGAATCATGTGCACCGATGATTATAATAATATAGGTATTAGGTACGTGTAACTATTATAGTTGTTGGAATTAAAACGGAATTTTAGTAAGCATCATACAAGTAAATAGTATACTGTCTGATATAAGTGCAGTACTGGAATTGTACATATACACATATACTATAATATATTCGCACCGCATAAATCACGCAATACATATTATGGTTAACCGACGTTTACAATAATTACAATAATTAGTAGTTATTCGCATTCGAAACAGCCGTGCAAAGGAAAAAAACATTATAATGCCTCGGCGAGTACAACTTTGAAACACGATGATTGTAGTTCTTTTTTGTGTCTGTGTAACATACGCTTACATCGAAATGTAAGTATAGGTACCTTTAGCATAGAGTTTAACTCTATAAAGAGTCACTGCAATAGTCACAATACATGGGTAACGGGTTTAAGCGTGTTTTAATCGAACAGCACTCTTATCTCGGACGTCATGACAAAACTTTACGCTATTATCTGCATCACTCCATTGGACATGTAGTGCACCATGAATCGTTACGATTTCTATTTTTTCACATTCATTTATTACACCTCGAGGCTGCGATCTTTCTCATTCCATCCATGCATATCAATAGAATATCCATCAAGATACTTATATACAGGTATGAATTACCCTTATAATAAAAAAAAATCCTTTTTGTGCTTAATAGTTGTACATAACATGGATTATTCTATAATATCCAAGTTTTAACGTAATTACTAAAGAATTTATGTAAAATAATCGAAAACAATTAATTCAGTAAATTTTGATATTTTGATAACGTATAACTTTAATAAGGACACCCTCGGAAACCCATCTTCTCCTCTCTTTCAAAACTAAGACCTTGTGTATTTTAATAACATATGCATCGTATGTTTTTTATTAACTAATTTCTATTGGCCGGGAAATACTGTATTTTGGAACCCAAGATATAATATTATATTTATGCATTTGAATATAATATTAATATAGTTAGCTATATTTTAAAAGAAAACTGTAAAACTAAATCAACTATATATGGTTTTAAAACGTTTTTAACTTTATAGGTTGGTTTCTTCTACATAATGTTATAAATACAAATACAAATAATGTTAAATAACAGCTTGTTATTTTTATTTATAATGTAATAAAATTCAAAACTTTTTGTTGCAATTAATTAGAAACCTATTATGAGGTTAATGAGAAATGTCGGGTTATATTAATAAAATAGTAATAATGAAGGTCAAGCATCCTAATGCGTAATTAATGAGAGTCGATGAGCTGTTAGCGATGAGATTAATGTCAATAATTTATTTGAACGTTTTTTTAACCAAAAATTGTGTGCGTAGTATTCATCCGAATTTAATACAGTAAAATGTGCAATGGGTGGTTTTATTGGTGACAAAATCATAGAAACAAGTAGGTATATTAAAATATTACCTAAAATTATCATCAAATAGTAAAACAATAGCCATCAATTAAAATAAGACCTTATTTAAAAACCGAATAATTAATAGTTGTTAGTTTAACATCGGTCGGTAATTGATTTGTTGTAAATGAAAAATAAATATTAAAATATTTTCATTATTTGGCTTATTAAAATTGAGTTAAAAATTAAATTAATAATAATCCAGACGACAATGCGTAGATGGTAATAATTGAAAAGTTAAAAACTAAACTTTCATTTTGTGGAGCACAATCCAGACAGATAAAGTTAAGAAAAAGGTTATTCAAATGAACAGTGAACTTAACCAATTCAAATTCTAAAAGCTGGTGTAAAACCGTAAAATAATGACAGCATCATTATAAATTATTTAAATATGTTTATATTTATTTTATAGAACATAATAAAAATATTTAGTTATTGGAATAAGTATTGATATTAATTGTTAAATTACATAGTAATAAATGCATATTTATGATTATACGAGTCATTAACCTTATATTTAAAAGCCTCTAACCTCAAGTTACAAATTCAAGGATTGCATATAAAAATGTCCGTTAAAATTTATAATATTAACAATAAATTTATTCACACAGAGATTTTAGATTTTTTAAAAAATGTATTGTATGTTGATTGTATTTTAGGTATTTACAATTTAGATGTATCAGGTATATACTGCAGGAATTAGAAAGTAATGATTTTTAATTTGTAATGTATTGCGATCAACACATGTTAGTATTTATAAATGTATGTTTAAATGTAATTAAATTACGAGTATATATTTTGAGGTAACTATTTTCACTTAACATTTTTTACTGTGAGCAATAGCCAATAATGCAATAAACTAAAATTATATTTATTTAATTGTATTGGTTTTCCTAAATCAAAGTTTTGATTTCTTATAATAATGCTGTTAATATATTAATAATCGTAAGAATTGTATGTTTTTATAGATGACTAAGAAACTAGATGTAGAAAACTTTTAGTCGGTTGAAGAGAATGGAAAATAATAATTTAAATATTATAGTGCTATTGAGAATTAATGCATTAAAATATTATTGTGTAGGATTGTGACTAGTTTCAAGTTCATAAGGGTAAGGAATTTTTTTCTTTTTAAATTGAAAATTATTGTTATCAGCCCATTCTTTTTGTCTGGTAACATCTCTCTCGTAAAGTTTCACAAAATAACTTTAATTTTAATATTAAAATGTATACAACTAGTATGAGTACAAAAACATACTTCGTATGACGTATTTTGAACTGTTTTACACTTAAACTAACTAAAAAAATTGTAAAAAAATCAAATCTTGAAACACTATTGAAATTGTCTTTATTATTATATTTTTTTTTTGTAAAATGTGTTAACAAATTATAATCATTTTCCCCGATAATAGTTCAAATAATATAATCACCTGACGTCATATTTTACCCTGCTATAACTTAAATAATTTAATAAACTAAATATAGTTTTATACCTCAAATCGTCTTAACTATAGTTCTATAGTTATAGTTTATAGAAACATCGGTGACCACCAACCAGTATTGGATAGGTTGCGCTCCCTCCCAACAACCCCTATTACCTATCACCCCTATAGCCTAGTTTAAAAATCACGTATAATGAGAGAAGGACACGAATTGTAACTACAATATTATATTATACATAATATGGATGGAACAAATATCATACGGCCAGAAGATCAACACACATATATATATACACCGAGTTGGCCTAAAACTTATTGCATATCATAATATTATATAGGTATAGTATATAACTCGATCCAGCACGATAACACAGGTATACTAGTACAACAAAAGGCTCATGTTTTTTTTTTCTACGCAATTGTGCGATGACGTAAGGCATCACAACGTATATAATAATATAGCTATGGTATATACTATGATAATAGTAAAAAATGAACATAAAAAATCGACTGGCCATTTGCGATCACAGAAACGTATAACAACCCGTCAGCCACACTCTCATCCAGCACCGGTCGTCGCAATAATAACGTACGCGTGCGGGTCAATTTAATCGGAAACGTCACGATGTATAATATACCTCTACCTACACAATGGCACTGCATGGTAAATACTAAATAGTCCGTCAAACCTTCTGCGCCCAGCACGAGCTATTCATTATACATAATAATAATAATTGTATGCGCATACGAAGACGTCGCCAGCTGTGGAATTATCTGGCTGTAACGACTTGGGCCGGTTTGGGACGCGCACGTTAACCGCGTGGAGACTTCGTTGCGTCCATGTTACTTTTTATAAGCAGCTATTATGATAATATTGTATAGGTTGACTGAGGGTGGAGGTAAAGTTTGCCCTCACCCATTATCGCCGGAACTGTCTGAGAGAGTCACACGGAGATCCGACCGTTTTTCTTTCGCTCGCATCACTTTTGTCGAGACTATATTATAATAACACTGTACACTGCACTCCCTGTGCGTATGGTGGTTATGCATTAGATGGAGAGGGGAGTATATTATTAAAGTTGATGTTGGTTGCGTGGGTGTACACCGTAGAAGTATATTAGGATATAATATCGTAATAATTATTATGTTGTTACTCGTTTATAGACTTGTTTATAGACTTATAAACCGCGTGAAAAGTGTCCAAGTGGGTAGGTATATATATACCTATACCGGACAATCGTAATGGTTTACTGTGGTGAATTCAATACGAATAGGTAATTAATATTATATAGTAATCTTTTGATATATATTTTAGGTACATGATACGATAGTTCAATAATTAACAGAACGCTTAAAACTGGTTGAACCTTAAAGCTTGAACATTTTGTAAAACTGTTTTTTCTATTGTAATAGACAGCATTCATAAGTAAAACACATATTAAGTATGAATGTCAAATAAACATAATCCAATGTCACATATAAATAAATATATCAATCTTTTCCATAATAAATATTGTTTTGACGTCTTCACTTTCCGTCTCTTAAAAAAAAAATCACCCCCTCAATTGTAGTAAAACGTCGAAATATAAGCTTTTGGTTTTATTTGCCCGATGATTTTATAATCTAGAAGGGTAAACATCTGACTTTCAAAAGGGGGAATTGAAGTGGAAAAAAAATGTTAAATCGAATAGGGTTTATACATTATAATGTTGGATGTTTGCAATATTTTAACAGGTAGGACATAATATAGGTATAGGTTACCAAAAAATAAATACCTCGATTACATTTTTAGTTATTAATTGTTAAAAAATATGTTAATACCTACATTTTTTAGCGAGTTTTAACGAGTTATTTTTATCCACAACATTGTTCTAAATGTTTATGATTTGTAAAGACATAATCAAAACATATATTTGAGCAATATTTTTACAACTTAATACAATAATTTACGAAAGTATCATAAAGAGATTTAATTGCAATTTTTGTTTTCCTTATAGTTCAGTCGAATACACTTATTTTAAATTAATGTCAAAACCAGATTACAATTTTATATAGCTATTTATACACAATATATACAATACATACATTTATAACTAATCTCACCTAAGGAATAAAAAATACGCATTGATTTATTCGAAGTTTAAATTATTCAAAGAGAAGAAAAAGTTTGAAAGTAGTATTGCAGTAAGACTTTGAAATATTAGACAAATTTACGCCAAACGTATTTTACTTAAATGTATTAATTTGAATAATTATAATACTTTGAAAAATTGGATTTTCTACAAAATTAAAATAGAACATAGTTATATGAATTTATTATAATGATTTGATTCGTTTTGTATACTGAGTGATTCATTAACCACGATCATCCCTTTTTTCTTCATTAATGTAGTTGTTTAAAAACAGATTTTTGGATTATTCAAATATACCTACTTAAAGATCGTATTTTCAAATTCTTGAGAATTTTTGTGCTACTTTAGGAGTGTCCTGTGGAGTTACGAACGTTTTTCAAATTAGAGTCTCCATTTCTACCATAAATTATTTAGCGAATATTTTTTCTAAAAATATGACATACTATATATAAAATACAAAATTGTTAAATTATTATTTAACTTTGTATGTATACTTATAGGTCCATGATAGTGAGTTTGGAAGATTTGAGAGGTTAGACGTCTATAGGCGATATGAAAATGTTTTATTAATATAACTGTTTATAATTTCTAAAAATAATTCAAGTATAATATCCAAAAATACATCTCTTTTATATTTTTGTAAAACCAATTTGAAACACTTGTTTGAGTTTTGAATTTGGAACATCAAGATTTTTAAAATAATTATCATCTTTATGAATATTTACAATAAAAAAGTAGAATCTCCGTTGAAAATCAGAAGTTTATACTACTACAGGGCACTAAGTAAAACAAACTCAAGTGTTTAATTAATGTATTTAAAAAGTCCAAAAATCAGGATTTAAATTAATTCATTTTTAAAGGTAAAACGAGGGTGAACATGCTTGGTGAATTACCCTGTATATTTGTAATTTTATACTTATATTTAAACTTTATACATAGAGGTAAGTTTTTATATTGGTTATTCGTAAAAACCTGTTGTATTTTTTTTTACATATTTCCCATAGTATGAAATACTATGAATCATGAATATGAATGAAAAAAAAAAATGTTTTTTTATATTAATTCGATACCTATATTTCCCATACTCCGAACGTGCTACGAATTAAATATTTTAGTATTGCATTTGCTCTTGATAAATTAAAGTACCAAAACTCATTAAGATAATTTAAAAAATACTTATTTAAATAAAAAAACAAACACTATAACCCAATAGCATTTGGATTCTCTGATCCATATACGTTAAATGTGTCATTTTACGCTTTAATCGTTGGTGGCCGTTGTTACGTTTAACGATGTAAATTTGGACATTTGACTTTTATGAAAACGGCCCTCGTTTACGTCCCTTAAAATCGCAATAAGTTTAACCGTTATGACTACCCTTATACCAGCCGGTGGACTGGTGCGTAGGTTTGAGGGCGGGGTAAATAGAGAACGAGGAAGAGACGGGTAAAGCCGTTTTTCTTCTAAAAAACAAAAGGAAACTTAAAACCGCTTGTTATCGTATTATATCGTTATTATTACTATATTCCCGCGTACAGCCCGAAGGCGAATGGTTTATTAAGACCTGGCAAAAACTTTACTGCGTTCATGTGAAGAAAATAAAATGAAATAAAAAAAAAAGTTCTAAATGAACCCTCCGCAGTCGTTTTCCGTTCTCCGCGGACCGCTCCGCCACGTCACCATCCACCGTCGCCAGGCATTACGAAATAATTCCCCTACTCCACCTTGACGAGAAAATATTCTCTCCCCGGGCCAGGCTTTTTTAATCGATTTCATTTGCGCGCATGTGAGACTTTGCCCGAACGAGGGCCGCTGCCAATGTGGCACGGCGACAGAGGTGGTGGTGGCGATGGAATGAGTGGCAGTGACGATGGTGGTGGTGGTGGTGGTGGAGATAGCGGTGTTGGTGGGGTGGTGGCGGTGAACGTGTGCGCTAGTGATGAGCGGGAGGGAAAGGGGGGAGGGAGAAAAAACGCTCATCCAAGACGAGTATAATGAAGGAAAGGAATTATGCAAGGAAATAAAAAAAAAAAAGCTGAGAGAGAAAGAAGTTTTAAAAGCACATGTCTTCGTCTACGGTCGCTGGTTAGGTTTGGATGGTATAGTTACGTGGGGGAGGGGATTAGCCTATATTAACAATAATGTATGTAACGGACTTGGGGGACCCCTTTTGTCTCAGCCCTAATGTTTTTTCTCATCTTTCTCACTCTCTCCCTCTCTCCCTCATTCTCTCGCACACTCACACGCACACACACTCTCTCTCTCTCTCTCTCTCTCTCTCTGTTCTTCTTTCCTTTTTTTCTTTACACTTTTGCTCCCACCTTATCTAACGTAGTAGTGTGTTTTTATTATTATTTATTTATTTATTTTTTAGCAACGGTGGTGGTGCTTTTTTTTGTCTTGGCGAGCCGTCGCGCGTCGTTCTTGCCATCACTCCGTCGCCAGTCATTATGAACTCGATGGCAACGGCATGTGGAATCTTGAAGAATGCTCAGTGGGCTTATATAATGCCCTGCTGCTTGCACCCACCACCAACCGTAACCGTAGTCTTACGGTACGGATGATTTATTCGGCACCAGAATAATAATGATAATAATAATAATATCGACTGAAATGCTAAAGCAAATAAGGAAAAATCGTCCGAGGACAATGAATAAAAACGACCCCCTGCATTAAGCTTTTATTTTTCTGAGTAGGTACACGCTTTTGGTATGAAGCCGACAAAAACCATCTCACCGAATTTACCTCAAAATGTATTCGTAATATGCCATCTTTTATCCATCTATATGGTAGATTTTAAAGTTCAAAAATAAAAACCACTCTATACATAAAGATAGATAAAGATATAGATTTTATAACATTTTATACCTGCAATGACTTCAACACTATTTATGTGAGTCAAAAATGTAATTCTACTATTATAATATTATATGCTGCTTTAAGAACCTCAAGTTAAATAAACATAAAAATAATGTCTTATTTACATAATATTTCAAAAAGTTATGATATGATTTTCAAATTATGTAAGACATGACGTATTTAATAACTACATTAATTGAAGTAAATGTTATTTAAGAATTCGATTGAAAATTATTTTAAATTGAACATTTTCTACATACCTATTTGATAACAAACTAAAGTTTATAGTCTAGTTTGACACACAGCATGCATTTTCATATCCGATAAATTATTTCACCTATTTCGTTGTTGCTTAGGTATTATTATAATTTTGTTCGTGATTACACTTTGACCTTCATTTCGCGGCAACACGAAAATCATTACACATACCCCACGTATTTCAATAATATGTAAAACAAATTTCGAAATGAGTCAAGCTGTTTACTCACCGAGCACTGAGTAAAAAACATAAGAAATTACAATTAATATGTTTCACGATCGGAATTTATTCGTATGTGACCATGTGAAAATTGAACAGACATAATTTCACCTGATAGTACTGTAGTAATGTATTATACTGCAAACTATATCAAAGTTACTTCTTAAAATATTTACAAATACTTAACTTAATATCAATCGAAAATTTGAACGAATATATTGTTACATGTACATTAGCTCTGTTGATGGATAATTTACATTTGTTAATAATCTGGACCAGCCGAAATTATTGAAATTTTATTAAAACAATAACCGAATTACTTACAAAGCTCTACTATGATAATTTTATTGACAGAATTTTACGTAATTGTATTGTATTATGTTAAAAAATTGATATTTTTATGCTATATTATTATTTATAATAATATAAAATCATGATATAATACATTTATATTATATTTGTATGATCTATTTTTAGTAATCATCGACATACGCGAGAAATGTGTTTAGCAAACGTTCAAAGCCGCTTTTAGTTTTTGAAAATGTTTAAGTATAATGCAAAGATAGTATCATATTAAAGTTTTTTTCAAGGGAGATATGTATTTATCCAGAACTTCCTAGCTTGAAGTGGGCAGAGGCCCTTTCACCCTTTCAAGTTGCCTTAAAATTATAAAAACTAATTAAACACAAAATACGTTGCCAAAATTATATAGTATTATAACCCATTGCCCTAGAGGTTAAACAATAAACATGCTATCAAAATATAATAGCTGATTGATATTATACTGTTATTGAGTACATATTTATTGAAAAAGTATAGTTATTATATTTTAAACGCTGTGCTATTACAAATATAAATTATATTATAATATAATACGTGGTATTTAGACATTATTAATTATTGCTTTATTACTTATATTATTCATACGTAGATGCCCATATAGTGATAAATTCTATTAACATCTATAATACTCATTCCAACCTCTAATTTTAGCCATGAGTGAATAAGTATTAAAAACCATCCACAAATGTAGTCCAAATTTACATTTAAATACATTTATTTTTTCATTAACCTTTTCAATGTATGATTAATGTTTTGTCATATATACTTTAAATTTCTGGTCGTGTAGTATATTGGATAAAATTCAAAGCAAGTATTTTAATAAAGTATGTAATTAAGTATGTATTAGGAATTAAATTTTATCAAAACTCAAAATAATGTTCTTATATTATTTTTAGGAAAGACAAATTTATATTTTCAGAACTGTGTTAAGTTTATTTGATTTATAGAATAGTTTATTGTTGTTATGTATGGTGTGCATATATTTATTTGTATTATAATTAAGTTTAGTCATGAAAACAGTTAAACAAAGTATTACTATATGCTTATTTTTTTATAATTCTTACATTGTTATTTATTTTTATTTGTAACTAAGAGTACTCTTTGTATTATGTTATTTTTCTTCCTAGATAAAAACAAACAGTTTGTGTAGGGATACTCAAAAGTCAAAAGTTATGATGGCATGCCCCCTTGTCAGTTCCAAGAAGGGTGGCAACAGGTGGATATCTAGGGATGGTAAATACAACTAAACGCAGAATAGGTTCTGAATATTAAATTATCAACTTTTACATTGTTTGGAATTCTTTTATTTCCACTTTTCTATTAAATATTTTTAAAACAATATTGTTTGCTTAAATCGAATAAAGAATCAATTTCTACACTGCCATCGGACTCGTTTTATCTTATATAAACGCTTTAATTAAAAAAATTAAAATTATTATTTTAATATTTGATTCAAATATTCCTCACACATTTTATACTGATTTTCATTCAAATAACAAGATGCAATAGGTCATAAATAAGTAATATATATATTTTTTTAAATAAATTATTACAATTTAGTGACAATGATTTTTTCGTACATAATTGTACTATACCCAGTGACCAAAATATTTTGATTTTGTTTTTTCACAGATTTATTTTTTGAACAATCATAAAATATAAATAATAAGATTTAAACAGTATAAACAATAATACAGTAGAACCTCCCTATAACGGACCCTCTATAAGACAGAATTCTCTTTATAACGGAAAATAACAATTGACCCAAATAACCTATATATCCCGTATATTTTAGTCTCACTATAACAGAAACTCCTGTAACGGAAAAAACAGTACCGTGTGATTCCGTTATAGGGAGGTTTCATTGTATAACACAGTAATATATAAATATGTAATACTAAACATTTGGCACAAATAAGGTGATCTTGTTAAGTCAAAGTAAAATTACCTATTGTTTTGTGTCAATGGCGTTGATAACGACTCTTGACTATATAATAAATATGTATGCATATCATTAGTTTAATCATATATATTTGAAAAGTGTTTAACAAAACAGTTATTATTATGAAATATGAATAATATTATTCTATGGTTATGTATTCAAGTATGTCAAGACTTTAAAAGCATTAATTAAAATATCAAATATTATTCCTGTTTATAATATTAATTTCAGAAAAAGAAAAAGAAAAAACGATAAATGGTTTATTAATTTTAAATTATTACTTTATTATTATTAAATTATAATATTTTCAATAAAAGTACACATTAATATGACGAAGACACTGGGGTAATGTATGACAACAAATATTAACAAAAATATAAGCAGTAGATATCTTTATAGTGTATTTTACTCATCACTACGGGGTTTAAGAATTAAATTAAATTATATTAAATCACCCCAATATTTATATTAATATTATAAAGATGATAAAATAATTTTAAAATACGTAGTTTTTTTTAAAGAAATAAGTTGAATTATAATATATAATGTTCTTTCAGTTTATGAATTTCCCAAAAACTCCGAACATAGTGGTACTAATAAAATACCTAATTGATTTTATAGTTCTTAAAACTTCAACAATGAGTAAGTAATTGATGATCAAAGCCATACGAAATTTGTATATTTAAATGAATAGAATTATGTTTAAAAAATAAAGTAAAAAACTGAAATAAGGGAACAAAAAATAATAATAATTTGAATATATGATAGATGATATAAATTATTTATTATACAAATAGATAAACAAGTACAAAATAAAATATTTGTAGGCACTGATTAAAATGTCCACATAAGTTAATTCATATAATCAATTAAGATAAGTATAAATAGTAAATATAGGTGCCTATATGTATTATATCGTAGGGTAAAGCATAAATCATTCATAACTCAACATAGATAACCTTTACATGGACGAATTTATTGTACTTAGCACTTACTCTACTAAGTACTAAGCATGTCTGAAATTTGAATACACCATAATTGTACAATTTATTTACATCTTCTGTGATTTTTATCTAGGTATTCAATAAAATTAGGTTTGAAAAAAAAATGTATTTTATACTTTCAAATAATCATACAATAATAACTTTATGATGCACACTATGATTTAAACATAAAATCATAATACCATATTGTTAAATAACTGGACTATGGATTGTTCTACACAAAATAATATCAAAATACTCGTATAAATCATACTGGATGTACATGACGCGTATTTTGTTAAATTACATTATTTAGATAACTGTATTTCATGAAAATATCGATTTTACTAACTACTAATTATTTATGTAACGTATGTCGTATATATTTATGATATAAACAGCACCCTATTAACCAATATTAACAATATTAACTAAAAAGGCTAAAAATATTATATTTTTACTATATAAATATAACTACGACATAAACTGCCAACATTTGAAACTTAAAATATACTATCTTGCTATCTAGCTTTAGGTCTATACTCTATACCTACCTACTAATAATTAAAACTTACCTAACAATTTAGTTTAAATACAATATTGGAAAATTCAAATACTTTAATACGATCTAAAGTGAAATTATATTTGTTAATAACATATTAATTGTTAAATAACAATATTTATTAGTTTTCTATAAATACAAAAAGGTCAGTGTAATGTATACAAAATATACAATTTACAAAGGTTTTAATTTAAATAAAATTTGTACCTATATTATGTACAATATTATTAAAACAATATAAATTTTCGTAATTTTTTAATGTTAAGTGAATCGTATTTTAAAACTTTTGCAGTTGTCATAGAACAATAATATGACATTGCATATTAATGGTTACACAAACAAATAAAAATGATATTTCTATAAGTCTAGATTAAAATATAAAATAAAATGTTATCCTTATACTGTATCTACTAGGTACCTTAAATATTTAAGTAAACGTAATTAACTAGGTAACGTTAATTCCCCGAATAAACATAATTATAACCACAGGATATAATACGATAAACGATAAAGTGACATTTTTGTTTTAAACATAATATACTTTGTCCAACAGTTTTTATTACTGATTCTATAGGATCACAACAACTTTAAAGCTTATTTTATACTCAATCAAAACATAAACACTTAAAATTCTAGAGTAACTTGTACTTGTTGTAGTAAAAATAATAATAACATTATAGCAAATATTAACAGAAAACCTACCGTTCGTTTATTATTAATATTATAAGTGAAATAGGTATAATAACGTTAAAATATAACGTGCAATAATTTAAAACCTTTAACTGCCTAATAGGTTGGTAATTACATCAATATTTTATAGAAATGTTAGGTGATTTGAATATAGGTACTGAATCATTTTTTTTTTCATATCCAGTCTAATGTTATAAATTATATAATGCAATATTTTTAAAGTGGAAATCCAGTTTTTTTTATGTATGAATATAAACGCCAATAAGAACTTATTATTTTAAAGTTAATGAACGTAAGTTTTAACTTGTACGAATACGAAACGACTTATGCGACTATGTACTAAAATACTAAAAAGTAATGCATTTTGTTCGAACAATAATAAATCTAAAATCAGTATTACACATTATTATTATTTTAAATACCTACCCATATAAGGCTATAACCTAAGAGTTTATGTCAAATTCCTATTGCCCATTATGTAATTAATATTAACATGTGCATTATAGTTATGACGGAATCAATCAATTTTTTTTTTTTTTTAGCTCTCGCAGATTCTTATCATTACATAATAGAAGATATTAGCTCTATATATAATATTATGTACAATAGATTAACGATAACTTGATGTGATAACTTAATGAACAATAAACTTAACAACCTGTATTAAAAATCGATGTAGATACTATATTATTATATCTGGGAATATGAGTGTGATCGGGTCGATGCTGGGATATAGGTTTAGAAAACAATGACGGTTGACACGATTGTAAAATGTTGGCAGATAAACTTAATATCGATCAATAAACTATATATATTTCAAACATAAGTGATTCAATCAAGGATAATGATGTTGTAGTCAGCGGACTGTCGACCACTGACGAATTCATAGGTATATCAAATAGTATAGTGACCCTCGAAATTTCAAATATTATTGCAACTACTATAAGCAATGCCATCAATCATCATTACAAACTGTAACTGAATTCGTTGAGTCTATCGAAAGGAAAATATAAATAATAAATACTTTTTGAAGAGGTATCTATATAGGAAAATAAGAATAGGTATTTAGTTTATAAACAGCCATACCGTCTAATATTAATAATAATAAATATTTGTCTAATGATAAATGATAATACTGTATACCACTGTGTCTTATTTAATTTTTTTATCACGACGTTTTTATAATGCAATTTTATTACATATTTTTAGCGTAATTTACACACACATATTTAATAAAACTTCAACGGTTTGCCTTAGTTTTGATAAATTTGAATTTCTTATCTCGAAATTCGAATACGGAATAATAAATTTTCGATCGAAATGATTTTTTACCCGACTAAAACGTCAAGCAATAACTATGACACGGCTGAATATATATTTGTGTAATTAGTAACGGATAGTAACATACCAAAAGTAACGCGTTACGTAATTTCATTCGAATATTTTCCAAGTAACGAAAATGTAACGAATTATTTAAGTAATTTCAAAAATATAACATATAATACTGTAAAAAAAAATGTCATCAGTCAGAAAAAATGATAGCAGTACAATATTTAACGAAAATATATTATTTTAAATTTACACTCGTCATAACTCAATTCTCAATGTTTCTAACCACTTACTCTTATTTATTTGCACTGAACCTACTTAATTTAAGTAAAACATCCCGAAATATTTTTTTATATTTTCGATATCATCTTTGTTCAAAATGTATTATACCTATAGTTTATTTACTATTTCCCACTTACGTTGGTTTTCCATTGACGTCTGATAAGAAACAATATAACCACCATGCGTAATTTTTTTTTTTCGCAAAGTAACACAAATCAATTACAATTTTATTTGAGTAACGAGTTAATAGTAACTCAATTGCTTTTTAAAAATAACCTACTCAACGCTACAAACTATTGTAATTTGTAATTGTTACACGCGTAGCATAATAATATGTTGGCCAACATGAATAATTTTTATTTTAACATGTACAAGACTTACATTAACTACCTAATGGGTAATAGTCTACCTACTTGACTTTGTAATCGCATGTAAAATATATTTTGTAAAGTGTACTTTTTGTTTCCTTTTTTTTATCGTTTTCTTCTCCGTTTATGGCATCTCTAATATATTTTAGGGTTGTACGGTCACGAATGTTAAAATATACATATAAATATAAATGTTATATACGTTTGCAAAAATAATTCAATTTCCGTTTGGATAAAATGTATGCACTGAAGTCTCTGTAACTAGTTCTGTTGATTTAAAAATAAAATAATTTGGAAAAATTATATAAATCTAATTAAAATATGTTAGGTTTCTTATTGACTAAAATAATATTGATACTGTGCCACCGCCCGACGACAATAGGGTAGAAAATGTATAAAAGAAACTTGTATTCCACAATCTACAAACACAATGGTCCAATGTTTTATTATGTATAACGAGAATGGCGCGGTTTCGTTGAAATAATTGCGACGCTACGGCAACGTAGGTACCTTCCTGCATATTATTACGGTTTATTGATGGCAAAATAAAATACTGCTATAACTGGATAAAAAAAATTCATATTCTATGTTGGTGTATATGTTGAGTGTTATGAACGAAATACTAATAATATACCTTTAGGGGGTGTCTTCACTCACCCCAATACCGAAACCGTCAAAAACCGTATTCTTGCTGTAACCTCTTACAAACCGTACATTACCACCGCTCCCACACCATTCCGGTTATTAATCCTTTCGACATCTATCACCTAATCCTATTCGTTTGAATGCTGATGACCGTGGATTATGTCCCGAGCTTAAAACAAATTTTGGTGTATTATATTATAATGTATAATATAGATTATTGGTAATATATTATAATATATTATACCGACGACGAGGCACAAGGAGATATTTTATTATCTACATTATTTTACAGCTTAAAGTTTTTAAAACAACAATTTTTTAATATAATTTTAAGATGTTAGAATTACTACATTGGTATGATGTAGCATGGAGTAGACAGGAATTTTCATTAGGGGGGGGGAGGGCGATATATGTTAATAATGTTGAAGATTAATCACTAGGTAATGCCCCCCTCACTAATATATATATAAAAAGTGGGTAAGTGGGTACTAATCTGCTGTACAGTAGGTGTCTAGATAAGTAAATGTAGAAATGTATTGACTTTTTAGAAAAAACAATTTAAAAAATGAAAATTTCTATTAGATAATAGATTTAAATGAGACAAAATATTTTGAAAATTTTCAATTTTCATGTATAAAAAATAATAAAATAAAAACATTTAATGTAAATTTCAAGTATGTTCCGTTATTAGTTTTTGAATTACAACAAAATAAAAAAATTCCTATGAGATTTTGTTAATTTACTGCTGAATATCCAATGTCTAACTTCAGACGCTTATAAAAAATATTGTGGATTAACGCTCAACTTTATTTTTAATTTCCACCAACAGCAGTTGTGGTAAACCTTGTATTGATTTTTAAATTTTTTGACCAAGCGAAAAAAATTCTATGGATAATAATTTTAAAAAAAACTAATAAACATCGATATTTTCTTCTGCCTATAAAAAAATAGATTAATAGCTTAAAATAGTCAAAATATTTTAAAAATGTTATTATTTATATGAAATTCAAAACCAAAACACAAAATCGATTCTATAGAAAACTAGTTTTACGTAAATATCTCTGTTTTCACTTATTTTTTTTTGTTTTTCCCGTCACTTTTGAAAATTAATTAGTATTATTCACTTTTGCCTAACATTTTTCACTTTTGGTCAAATTTTCCCCAATATACCAACAAGATTCGCTTTCCTACCAGAAAATATACTGAAGTAGAAAATCGAAGCTTC
Organism: Nasonovia ribisnigri; assembly: GCA_027563435.1. Lineage (NCBI taxonomy): Eukaryota > Metazoa > Arthropoda > Insecta > Hemiptera > Aphididae > Nasonovia > Nasonovia ribisnigri. The sequence continues at coordinate 213,544 of JANEHU010000360.1, read as the reverse complement.
ACTGCCCCGAAGAATGATGTTGGACAAAAACTGACATTATTGTATTGACATTATCATAGGGGATTCATCCCATACATCTCCCTTATGTTTACACCCGTGTGATGAAGATATAACACATTTTTAAAAAGACTGAGATATATTATAATACAATTACATTTTAGGTGTTCTGTAATGTTCTAATTATCTCACAAAACAACTTTGGGATTATAGAAATAATTCTGTTACCGTACCATAAGAAAAAAGTAATAACAACTATATTTTATCCTATAACTATCGTGTGTCGCCTTTGTTCTTTTTAGTTTATTCATTATTGAAATAATAGTAATATTTGGTGTTTTATTATAAAAAAAAAAATATTAAAATTTATTTTAATGCCACATATTATTATAACATCTCGAGTCTCGATAGAGTCGTTGGCATTTCTTAATAAGAGTTCACAATACTTACTATTATATGTGAAGCAATGTTTTAATTTATCAGTCATGCTAGTATTTTTTGTTATTAGTTATTTTATTTTATTTATAACCATTTTTGGATTAAAACACAAGTCTCGTCAAGATATAATATCATTTCCATGTTTAAAAGTTACATAACTATATAATAGATTAATACATAAAATATAATCTAAGTTGTCGGTGCCTTGATAGAATTTTGTTTTAATTAGAAAACCCCTTTGTCTAAAAGTAGGTATAGGTATACCTGTTAACATTATTTTAAAATGTATTTATATTATTATTGTGAATGATTGGAAAATTGTTCAATAAAAATAAAAGTGAAAATATGTCATTGACCTAACTATAAATAACGCCCGTTGAGAGTGTGAGTTTATATAAGCAATTACGATTAATTTAACAGAATAAAAATTACCATTAATGAGTTCTAATATAGGTACTATATTAATTGATATTTGTTTTACTTACAAAAAATATTGTAGCTAATAGGTACCTCACCTATTCAAATCTCTATAATATTCTTATTGCTGCAAATGTATATTGTAACTATACAATACATACGTATAATTTAGTTATAAACATTTTTTTAAGAGACATATATTACCTTAAAATGTAAATTTTAGTTTTTTATTATAGCTTCATATAAACATTACGCTATAATAATAATAATAATAATAATTCTTTATTAACGGAATAAAAATGTAATTTATTATTACTGTATAGTGTATATAGCTTATACATTATTCCATATAAAATATATAACAGCTTGTAATATTAAACATCTTATATTTGTTTTGACCCTATATGCAGGTCTCTGTAAAAGTTTAAATTAAAGTAGTAAAGAATTCCTTTTTTGTTGGTAAATCTTTCGCTGTATAACATAATAATATGCACATTTATAGTTTCAAATCAAATCCTATAACTTTATATAAAATAAAACGGCTTGGATACCTAACTAATGATTATTAGATTATAATATGTACCTATACCTATACTATGTGTTGACGAGAAAAATAAACCAGAGTCTTCACATTTATTAAAATATCGAGTAGGTTTTATTAAAACTTGTCTAAAATAGTTTAGAAATACTTAAAACGATCTAACGCGCCTAAAAAAAAAACCAAACAAATTAAAAAGTTACAACACTTTTGAAAGCGTTTCTCATTTTGTTTTGTACCACGTCACACTTGCTGCAATATTCAACGGACGTAAATTTAACGACACGATTGATCATCTTTGCTCTGCAAGAGAGTGTACGTATAAATATAAATATATACGTATGTATGTATAATATATATGTTATGTTCTTAAGCGTCTCACTTCCGAGAGAGAGAGAGAGAGAATGAGAGTAGTGAAAATGTTTTTTTAAGTACGACAACGGGCGGTGGCGTAAAATAATGATCGATGGAAAAGTATGCGCTGATATATATACACGTTGATTACAATGAGTGCGATTCGACGAGGACGATGAGACGCGGGACCGGAATGAGTTCGAATGGTGATCGGGAGGGGTAGAAGAGAGTGTTATTTTTCGTCGAGTCGTTCTTATGCGCGATGGCAAAACGAAAAAAAAAATAAAAAAAAAAATATAAGAAAAGTTTTAAGGCAGAGATCGAGAGAACACCCCTTTGTTTCCAATACACACGCAGCACATAAACGTTTTCTTGTCTCTACTTATTAAAACACTTCACATTTTTCTCTGCCTCGTTCATCTCTCCACTCGCCGCCACGGTCCACACAGTGCGCGCCGGGTCTCTGCTACTAATTCTTTCTCTTTTTCGCACTATTTTTTATCTCCGTCTTTCTGCGTCGCGTCGTCTCTCTGCGCCATCGTCCGTCCGTCCGTCCGTCCGCCGTTTCTCTCGCGCTCGACAACGGCGCACCGCGGTCTCTTTCTTTCTTTCTTTCTTCTCGCGTATACATTATATTGTATATACGTATACTCCAGATAATAAGATTCCGCAACGACTGTGGGAAGAGCGCTGCATATATAGCGACGGCACAGCACGGGCGGGCGGAAACACCCGGCGGGAGGGTGACGGCAGGAGGGGGTAGAAACACCGGAAGGGAAGGTGGCGGCGGCGTCGGTGGAGGTAAGCCGAGGTCCGGGGCGCGCGCACTCATCAATATTCACGTCCCCTAACTTCCTCCACGTATGGCCCCGCCGGGGCCGCCGCCCGCTATCCCACTCTCCGTCATGTGTATATATACACCGCTACCACCGCCTCCATCGTCACCGTCGTCGTCCACGCTCGTATTTACGTGTGTACGTATATATATATATATATATTTACTTTGTGTTTTTTAGTCTCCCGCGTCTTTTAAACACCCTCTGTCTGTTTCTTTTTCCCCGGGTCCGCTATATACTCATTAACTGTGCAAGACCTCCATCGATTTCTTTGATGATGACGGCAAACGAACGAAACTCTCTTTTGCCATCGCCACTGGTGTGTACCCTCCCCTCCGTCCCTCTTCGAAACACACACATACACACACACACACACCTCAACGTCGACCACGCCCAGCTAATTAGTTATTCTGCCCGTGAGCATTTTTTTACCGCCCGTTCTCTCCCTGACGGACTCGTCTTAACCAACCACCACCCCTCCCCGCCGCCCGAATGTAGGTGCCTAATACCCCAGCATTGTTTGCGAGTTGCACATATGCTATAATATATTATACACCTATATAACTATAATCGTAGTTTTCATCACTTTTCTTTATTCATTTTATAACGTATTGTATTGTTGTTGTTATTATTATTAGGTGGCTATTTTATTGTTATTATTGTTCTATTAGAATCACCTGCTATAAATCGAGTATAATATAATCGATGTATAATACTGAGCTTGTATAGTTTATCGGTTAGTACTGTAAGCAATTATAATATATTATTATGGTGTAGAAAACACTTTATGTACAATTAAAAAGGATATCAAACTTTTTTCTTTCTTAGTATTTTTGCCGGTAATTATATTATATACTATATATAAAGACATATAATACACAGGACAACTTTCAAAAATAAAAGAAAGCTATTTCAGAGTCAATTAATTTAACTGGCACGAACTTATATAATAGAGTTTATGCCAAGTTTGAAGCTAATTTTTTTTGTACAATCATTGTTAATATATTTTATAAATTAATCATTCAAACTAAGTAGTGGCTCTAATTTGTATTATTACTACGTAAGTATTTTAAAAATCCAAACTATACCAAAATATATCAACATTTAGTTATTGGCAACTCTTGATTTTCAACTCAATATTTAAATAATAACTATAAAATCTAGACTTTTTAATTTTCTTAAATCAATATAGGTAATAATATTATTCAGGTTAATATTATTATTTATTGTATTAGGTATCTCCTGAAAATAGTATAAAGGTACCTATGTATAAATCTTAATAAAAATATGACATATACAGTTACTGTTTAGCATAAAACAATACATTTTAGATTATGGGTGAAACGATAAATTTGATTGATTTTTATTTTGAGTAGATAGAGTGATTAAATAGGTTTCTTTCAATAAAATATGTTACTTAATTTAAAAGTTAATTATTTTGTTGTCTAGGTAATCTCAATTAGGAAAAATAATAGACAATTGTTAAAAAGTAATAAATTTGAAGCAACCTTCTTCAGTTTTAACCGCGCTTTATACATCATAATATTTTTAATGTGGCGAGTTACTATTAGTTCCTAGTCTATTCACTATTCTATGTCAAAGCGAATGTACTCGTAGCGTTACGAGTGCCCAACGCTATGCATATCTTCATCATATTATCAATTCCTTTCATTTTTTTATATTTCAAAAGTTGTAAGATTCAGCAATTGTCCTGGTTTGTGTGCTTTGAAAATAATTTATTTTTAGTTTTCGTTTATTTTTTTAAATCTTTAGATTTTTATAAAAAATAAAAAAATATATATATATTCAATAGGTATATAATATGTTATACAGTGTACACAAAAGGATATTTTATCAAATATTTTTTCCTCCATTCTTTACTTAAGAAGTTTTTTAATTGTTAATGTATTCAAAAGATTTTAATACATCAACCGTTAATAAGTGTTCGGTAAAAATAATTATTCTTGGAAACCATTAAAAATATTACATACATGTTCAATCAAAAATCAAATAATATTTTGTCCAAAACAAACACCTTCATCATATGGTTTAATTATATTCTAATCATCTATTTATATGTTATGGAATTTCAAACATCATACAATTAATAGTTGTAGAGTGGTTGTAATTACGAAAGAAATTTAGGTCATAAATCACATTCAATGGGTTTTTTAACAGTTCATTTTTATTATTATGCAAATGTTACATTTAATAACTTTTAAATGCATTATTTAATATTTTACACCACTGGTAAAAATTATATGATTGGCTAATATATTTATATATAATATATATTATGCATTAAGTATATTGTATACATATTAATATATTATTATATATTATATATAATATTACATTAATATTTACATAGTTCCTATAAGTCATTTATTATTACCTACTTAATCCTTAGGTTTAAAAAATTCAAATAAAATTGTTTTAACTCTGTGAAATGTTTTATGATTATTTATGATATAAAATAAGGTTTATAGCATTCAACCTTTTCATAATAAAATTTGTTAATTTCATTATACTTAGTTTCTCAAGTATCAAAGTACCTTTACATACCTAGGTGACATATTATTATGATTTGCAATGTCTCAAAAGTTTAATTTTTATACGGTTCATGTCTTATATACCTACCTAATCGTTTCTTATTTTCCAGTTAAATTATATAAGAAAAAATATTTTACTAACTCTCCTAAACTAATAGAATTACCTATTAAGGTTTAACAGGTATTGAATCAACAATATGTTTTTTACATTCACTTTTAGAGAAAAAATTATTTTTTGTGGTACAAATAATTTTAAACAATTTAGGATGAGGAATACATTATGAGAAAACAAAACAATTAGCACCAATTCTGTTTTAATTTGTATTTTTTTTTTGCTGCAGACAAAAAAAAAATAATACGTTATAACTTATTATTATGCGAAGACAATATGTGTAGTGTATATCGACTGCTTAATTGTATTGGAAATTTGTATGTCCTGTGTATCATAACAGTAATATTATCAACTGAAGCGAAGAAAGAGTTGACAGTCTATTATGAATATATATATATATATATATATAAGATACAGTATTTATAACCGCTCTTGCGACCTGCAAAAGCATCTGGTGCGCTAAGCAATATACTATTATTATAAGACGCTATATTATATAAACGACGAATACCAAAGCCACCGTCACAAAGAAGATAACAAAATAAATGCAATAACTATAATAATATAAACAATAAGGTCTTTGGTCTATCTATACTCACGCCATAGTAATAATAGTAATAACTGTATACTTACCGTTTTTTTTCCAAAATACGAATTCAACGGTGAATAGAAAATGTGTGTATAATATAACTGAAATACCTAACCTACATGCTTTACCTGATATGATATTTTGCAATTTCTAAATAATAATTTAATTTATATACTTATAGTCACTAATCAGCGAAGACATAAAAGTGAATTACCACTCTTTTTATATTTATTTTTTCATTCATTAAATGTATTCGATAAATCTATTTCAAAACGAGCGGATAACTTAATAAAATGTAATTTTATTCAAAGCAATCCGGTAAATTTGAATTAGTCCAGATGTCTTTGAGAGTTACGACATGAAGTGTCGCTTTCCCAGCGGAAGGAGTTTAATTTAATTGGAAAAAGAATATGGTACAGAAAGGAAAAATATTGCTCTTTGAATTTTATTCTTAAATCTAAAAAGACAAATGTACAAGTGTCGATGAATAATAATATGAAAGAAAAAGAAGCATGCGCTCGCAAACAACGAAATAAGTAATTTTGTTATTTTTCAAATATCGAACATACTTAAACAGTTGTTATTATTCATGAGGATTTACTTTGAAAAAACATTCGACAGCATAATATGCTAGAAGCTCTTATATAAGATTGCGCGAGAATATGCAACAAAAAAAAAATGCGGATTCAAACCCTGTTAACTGTTTTTTTTTATTTAAATAATTTATACAAAACTATATCTACTGTATAAAAATATTGCAGTACTATTTCAGCCAGTGGTTTTCGTTAAGTCGATAATATACTGCTCACGCAGTAACGGTTCCTATCGAACAAATTGTAGGAGATAATTTTAATAATTGATAAACAACTGCACTATAATATGTATAACAATATATCATGCATTTGATTGCGCTGGAAGAGACGGGGGGAAAAAATACCAAAAAAACGCATGCTGAACTGTAAGCATATATAATATAATACATAGAAACACTCAAAAATTGTTGCGAGTCACCGTCATAGATATAGGTTGTTTATTGTCACGGAAGATGATTTTGCTCACAAAACGTATTTTTTATATTTACATATCTCGTGAAGTATTTCACCAGTAGGTACAAGTAGAAGAAATATAATATATATATAGAGATGTATATGTATATGTGTGTATTATATATTATATGTCTGTTCGAACTATACTATACGTGTTTACACTCGGCTAAAAAATATACGCCTACGCAATGTAACACAATATTTCACACAGGATGTACACCTATTTATGTTATATACGAGTCTATATACGAAGTCTGTATATATATATATATGTAATATGCGTATACATATATATATATATTTCTTGTATTATAGATTCGTCGATACTGCAGGTTCCTCGATACACGCACGTGTAGGTAATAGATATATATATTATTTTATAGGCAAGAACATGATATTCGTAGAAAAGGTGTGTTTTTTTGTGTTTTCATCGATGTTTTATAAGTACCTATTTGGGTAAGAATATACGAGATTGATTCTTTAAGGTTCTTTATTTTTTCAATATTACCTACGAAAAAATAATATAATATTATGCGTATAATACTGCAGCTGTGTATAAATCAATGTACCTACCTACACGCGTAGTGTACGAGTCTCTATTAGTGTAAAATATGTCTTCTAAAAAGGTTTGAAAAACTATTTAAAAGTTAACTATATACGTATAACTGTATAAAACGTATGATGTGGTAAACATTGAATTTGATTTATACATTGTAACATTATTATGATCATTACTATAATTGTTATTGTTATTATTAACATAAGTTTTTATCTGTTTGACACTTTATGTGTTTTTATAATACAATGAATCTCAATTAAATTTTACAATATTGTAAACTTATAAACAAATTAGTTATTTTTTTACATTTTGGTTGGTATTGCCAAATTATGATGCCGATGGTAATAAAACATCTTTGGTAGGCTTGGTTTCGATATCAGCTTGATATAATATAATATTATTACACAAGTTGGAATTTAAGATCAAAAAAAATTGGTACTATTATAAAAAATTACATATTTTTTATTGCACTATTTAAATTAAAATTAACATAAGGTTAGATAATATATTAAGAACTTTAATGATTTTAATAATTTTTATATACCTAGTTTAATAAGCAGTGACATAACTATGTTATAGATCTTGAGAATAAGAAATAACATCAAAACCCAATTCACACTTTAAATGAATTTAATTGCTGGTATGAACTAGGTCGGTTCGAGTAGCAGAAGATGCTATACTATATTATATATATATATTAGTATATTACACATATATTTCGAGCGTGAAACATTGTTGCAAAATCATGTTCACAAAAATCATAAATTATTAGAAAACAGTTTTCCAACTTCTCAGTTTTCCAAACTTTCAACTTTTTTTTGTGTTTTTCTATTATAATGATTATATCATTGTCGTTTTCAAGTAGAGGGCAAGAGGGGCAGTCACCCAACATACCTATAATAACTTTTTTGAAAATATCTTCTCTCCACTCGATAATATATTATGCGAGTAAAAGTATCTTACAGAGAAACTGTTTTTGATAACATCCCCCGGCCCCCAACCATTAACAATGTCTGAGCTACTGCATATAGACGTGGCATATGCCTACCACAAAACTTTTTTCTAATTAATATTTTTAAAACTTATTGCACAGTATATAAAATATCAATATCGATTATAATTTTATGTTGGTGTACCCATACCTACCCAGACAAAGTCTTTTGCAAATATAAATGTTCCTGCCCTTTTCATAGTAGTAAGAAAAAATAACATTTTTTCAATAGATATACAGTGTGAGGATAACAATAATAATTATTTCAACAAATGTTGTTATTCAATTTACACGTTTAACATAAAATAAATCTGGTGAAAGAATTTTACGACATAAGTATATAATATATTATACCACTGCGTACAGAACTCAAAAAAATAAAAAGGTAAATCATGTTCATTGCAGTTTGATAAATAATAATTATGATAACTACGTAGGACGTCGATTTAGGTGATACTAACCCATGGTTTGTAAGTAATCCATTAGTACCTATACCTATAGTTTTCTGCGATTAACATTGATTTATGAACATCAGTGAGTATATATCAATTTGAACGACGGCTTGCGTTAAGTGTGAATTAATTTAATTCGATGAAACTTAAATTATGTACTATTTGCGACTAGACTTTATCCATTGTATTTCACTGGTAGTAAACTTACATATATTTATAATATGCAAACAATAATATATATAGTACCTACTAATGTATTAACTAAATATTTTAAGTATCTTGTATTTTCTTCGTCTTTGCGTACCAATTAGTTAAGATTTTAACTCAAATAAAATTATTGCTAGGTACCTACTCGACGCTTGGTATATTATGTGTATAAGATTTGATTTTTTCAAAAACGTATATAAGCCACAGATCTATATTGAATTATATTATGTTTATCGTTGACGTTTTTCAGATGATTAAAACAAAAATGGAAATTATTAATAATAAGCATTTAGATCTCTTGGTATTGTATCGCAGGCAAACGTATTTACCTAGGTAGTAATACAATTATATAGAAATCAAATTACGGTAACCTAAAATACGAACCTAAAGATCGGATGTAAGAATCGATGAGGGGTTACGTAATAAGTACAAGCATTTAATTGCAGCGTATCCGGGCATTTCTGCCGGACGCGACTTATTTAGTATCCGCTGCCAGTGCAAGCCTCATAAATATTACATCCACAGTGGCCACCAAATAAAACGTTTGTCTTGTTACAAACAACAAAAGAGAGGCCACAGGCGTATTCCTTGTAAAACGAATATTAAAATTCCGCTTTCTACGCTCCCCCGGAACTAGGCCAACCGTAATTATATTATTATTATTATTATTATTACTATTATTATACTTGCATGGGGATGAGGGCGACCCCTTTCTTTGCGGCAACGGCTGACCGGTCCATTGTTCGTCCACCACATCCACCCCCTTAAGTCTTTCGTTTCCTTATTCCGGTCTCGTAATTCCATGGAATTCGTGGCAAACGGAACTCACCCTCCTCGCGCACACTGGCCAACGCTCTTATATATTATATTGTATATGTTATATTGTTTTATCCCGAAAATTCATTTTAGCAAAGCGGATTAGCTCCGTAGCGGGTGGTAATTGAACATACATATATTATACATCGCATTTATATACATTTTAAAATACATATAATACGCCACAAGTCATATAATATACCGATAACAATATAATATTATCCTTCAAGTATGATTCATTATTCAATACTTTAATAGGTAAAGGTACATTTCAATTGATGCTAAAAAATAACTCAGTGCAAATAAACTGCTATATGAATAAAGTTTAAAATCTCAGTTTTTTTTTTATATGCCATTACCATCATAAAGTTTTATTTATTCACAACGCATTTTTACTTTTTATTTGCAGTTCTTCTTAAAGTTTTAACCGCGTACCTACCTAATGTCCGTTATAAATGTCGATATACACACACATTTGAAAAATAAATCATACATTTAAAATATAGAAGTCTCCGTATATTACTCTTGGTAAAAGTATTAGAAATCGACTCTAATCGTTTTATTAAATACCACAATATAACTTGGGACCTAATATTGAAAACTCAGTGAGGAATATTTGTAGACAGCGTTAAAAAAAAATTCAATTGTGCAATATTTAAATAAATTGTAATCATGCAATTTGAATAATTAAATTTTGGTTATACTGTTGAAATACAAAATCTAATTTATTTTAGAAATCTACTTGGATTTTATATATTTACTATTGCAATTTGTAAGTGTTATGATACACACCACTTGTTAATTCTCAGCTTGTTAGTTTACTACCACAACTTTACTAATAGAAAGCTAATAAGAGTTTGATGTTTTTATATATCGTTATCAATTTATCATACATGTATAAGGTATATAATAAATTATCCATATAGGACAATAATACTTTTTTAAACAATAAAAATTTTCATTTTAATATTTAATGTTATAATATTTTACGTTTTGCATAATTAATTTGATATTAATTAATAATCAGTTATGGTAAGTACGTACATTAAGTAAATTTAATCAATATTAATGTACTAAGGTAAATTTAGATTATGACATTTGTAATTAATGAGTAATACTAAAACAACCAAAACATTTAAAAGCGATCAGTTCTTTAGTTTTAATCTTATAATTTTATTTTATTTTTAATTTTACATAATTTCAATTAACTATTTCTGAAGGAACTGGTTGATTTATTATACATTAAACAATTTAATAATACGTATAGAATAATTCCTTCACATAATATCAAAACAGCAATTTTCTTAGGTTAAATATTTAACTCACTTATAAGGCTGGACCTAGCTGCCCCATTTACCATAGCTCAATTAATATCCTACCCACTAATTTACGCCAAATTGGACTTTCGTAAATTGAAAATGTTTTCAATTTATTCAATATAATGTTTTTAGTTTTATAATTATTTTTCTTTTACTTTATATGGGTGAGTGCACGTCACATAATTATTTTCAACTTATTAACAAGTGAATGAAATAGTCATGAATGTATTTACTATAAGTATTGTTCATTCCTAATATTATTAGTTCAAAATAACGAAAAGAATCTACAAAACATTTCGCATCTACCTAAACATGTACCTACCTATTGTTTATAATGTATTACTAAAACCTTTCCACCGACAAATCTTACATATATACCTACTGGTAAGACTAAACGTAATATTATGTATCCCCTGTGGCGTATCCATGGGAGGAATTAGTGGATTATAACCCCCGGCCCCAGAAAATTGTTAAATAATAACAACATTTTCATTCATAAATTATCGTTAAAAATCAATGTTAACCCCCTCCCCTCCCCCTTCTGGATATGCCACGGTGCTTACCTATAATAGATTCACGCACAAATTACATATTTCGTCAATGATTTTCTCTTAGTTTTGGTACCTATACAACGACGCTGTAATCGTTTTACGAGTTTTATTTTCAGTACAACATGTATAAGCGTTGCACCGATATACATAGCCTATAGGTTATTATGTAGACGACTATGTTTGCAAAATAATAGGTAGGTAAGTAATTGCATCGCTATACATATACATATTATATACATATATGTGTGAATATAATATATTTGTATGTGTGTTGTGTGTGTATTGCATCGTGATAATGTATTTAATGTTTCTCCATGATGGAGATAAAACGAGAAAAGGCGATTACAGATAATCGTCGTTTTTCTACGATTTCTTTCCATATTATTACTGTTTTTTTTTTCATACAGATAAACACAGTTCTCGAATAATACAATAAAAAAACATGTACAGTATACACGCACATGAAAGTATTGTTGACTAATGCGTATTGTGGCGCCTGCTACCAGACCAAAATAATTATTCTACCGACATACCACAATTATTTTGACTTTATAGTTCGACTAAGATCGTTGGTAAGGTTCATAGGAGTTCATTGGATTAATCCGTCAAATTTTTTTAAGTGCTATAATACTGTATAGTGTATAGGTAAATGAAAATGTATATCGTAAATTTGTAAACCAATTGTATTATTTCAACTTCAAGATGATTATAATATCTTTGAATACAATTATTACGATATTATTACATTTACCAGGAATATCTATTTATTAAAATTTATGAGTATTGAGAATTATTGATTTCTTAAAAAAATATAGCAAGTAACAAAGTATATCAAATAAACATGTATACAGTACCTACACCTAGTTACTATTGTAATTCTTTAAAATTATTTTATTTTCAACTGCATAAACCGCTAAAAATCATGAGACATTACTAAGAAAGAGTGCTAACTTAATAAAATATAAATAATAAATGATTTCGATATAAAATTATGAGATGTATTTTTCAACACCCGTAACTCAGTGTCTCAGTATCTATATTTTTTATAAACTTTAAACTTAAAGTTTAAAAGTTATAGATAGTTATTACGTTTACGTAAATTAATCATAACCTATAGGCTATATTATAATATAGTCATGACGTAATGTAAATAAAACGGACACTCAGAAGTTACAATATTCAGCTAATTAAATGATTCTAATATAATAAAACAGGTGTTATGATAATTATTTTTGAAGACGATGAATGAATGAATGACATGTTAAGATCTAATTTCTGTTGAACCAAACAAAATGTATTGAATGGAAATATGTTGAATAAACTGTGAAATATTTGTAATGCGGAGGAGTTTGGAAAAAAAAAAAATAATCGCGTAAGAACCGGGGCACAATTTGGTGTGTATATTTGTGTGTATAACAACACGAATCCGTTATCGCGATTCTGCTGACGGAAAGAAAAACGTATAAGACGGACAGAGAAATAAGCTAGATATAAGGAGAGAGAGAGAGAATGATAAGACGAGTGCATATATAATAATAATATGAAGAAAATACGATAAAAAACTCGACAAAATTATGTATTCCATCGATAAAAATGAGTGTGCGTTGTCCGTCTCTACAGAGCGGACTCGTGTGAACATTCGGTTCAAGGTTTCCGCTCGGAAATCTCGATAATCTCGATGAAATGGTCAGTAGATAGGGGGTGGAGGGGAACCTCGCGTCCGTCACGGACGTTTTTTATGTTTTATTTTATCATCAGAAAAATATTTTTAACGTGATATTAAAAAAAAAAACACACACACATACACACATACGTACATACTCATACAAACACATATTATGTATATACGTAGCAAGAGGAACGTAACATAATAACGTTTTACGTGTACACTCGGAAAACACGACGATGATCGTGAGTTTCATTCACAAAATAATATTATGTATAATATTATTATATGTATCGTCGTAGTCTGCGGCGGCGTTCATTCATACAAACAGGTGTGAAAGAGAGTGCACACACACACACACATGTATTATATGGAGGCGAAGAAGAGTCTGCGGGGGGAGCGGTAGGGGGAGTGGGGCGAGAGGACGTAATGTGTGCACGTATACAGCAAGCGGAACAAATTACGGAATCTCATGTGTGTGTAATGTGTGTGTGTGTGTGTGTGTGTGCGTGTGTGTGCGCGCGCTCGGCAGACACAAAAAGGAAACACCGCGCAGACATAATATTGAGTACTAGACGGCGCGGCGGTGTGATTGTGTGTGGAAAGCCCATATACAGGAGAGACGGTTCGAGACGTGGGCGGGACGGGCAAACGGGTGAACCCACGCGGGGTGAAAACGGGAGTTTCCCGCCACGAGTGTGTGTCGCTTTCACCGCCGTCATGTATACGTTTTCCGCATTGATATAATATCCTCGTGGGTACCTATACGCGAGATACGGTGGCCGTGGCTTTCCACGCGTTTTCCCGCGCGCCCCTCACACCAACTGTGTATATTATGTAGAACACACGTCATCCCGACCGTTATTTTACCCCAACAATTCCCTCGTTGTACTCGTTCGTGGCGCACACGTATTACACGCACTCACACGCCGGCCGCCGCGCCCTTCCGCGCCGAACTTCAAAACTTTCGCAAACACTATTCCGGGACGCCTCGCCACGACACTGTTAAACCGCAGGCACTATATCGGGTAATCGGAGATATTCTGGAGGTTTGTATGTTTTTTCGAATCAAAACAGGTGGCCTGCGAGTTCAAAATCCATACGTCTTGCGGTGTAACGAATTCATAGTAAAATGCTGCATATTTTATATCATTGTGTTTACATAATACTATTTCGACGCGATAATGGGGCGGATAGAAGGATACAAAAAAACGAGTACTATTATTGTTTTTTATACCTAAGTGTCGTTGAAACTGACTTCAGCTCGCAAGGAAAGAGAGAATTAATGAAATTGAAAATTAATTTGAATAAACACAAATAATCATCTGAAACTTACGCCTATTAGAAAGACTTTTCCATGTTCGTGATCGTGACAAATACAAACGATGCAGATTGATTTGACGAATTATAAAATGAAATTGTCCAGGAAAATCACAATTTTTAAGTAACTCTTCGCAATTCATTACACATTGTAAATATTTTCTTTGTATTTTAGATTCTGAGCGGAGCGATGAATGTATTAATTTTACAATTGTAATAAGCCGACGCGACGATGTGTTATTTGTAAATCTGTATTTTATTGTCATCATGTTTTGGGGTAGTAAAAATGCTTTAATTTTTTTCTTCTGCATATTTTCAAGAAGGAAATTAAATCTATTTGATACTTTTAGAGGGAGGAGGGATCAATAAATTTCCAGTAGCTTTATTAAAGCGTCAAGAAAAACAAACAAACAACTAAGGAAAAACTAACATTTCTATGAAAAACCAGTTTTCGAAAAAATCAATTTAGTTTTTTGGTGTAATTCTAAAAAAAATTAAAAATGTGCATACATTTAATACAAGGTTCTTCATTAGGAGTATCTATAATAACAATTGAGATGTTGAGAAACATTACAAATTCATATGCATGGTTTTTTTTATAATCAATTTAAATTTTAAATTTTGGCAAAACTCGTCAAAATCTCAAACATTTGCAAATTATTTTGTAGTTACAAATTTATAAAATGTTCAGTTTTTATAGTTATGATTGAAAATCTAAAACAAAGATTCTCATAAATAGTTAATAGTGTAACCAAAAAATCTAAAAAAAAATATATAAACACAGTTTTTTTTTTCCAGACACTTTAAGTTTAAATTCGGACGATATTACATATTATATTAAACCAAGAATAATGATTTTAGCTATTTTGTTTTAGTTTTACATTTGTTCATGATTACTTAAAACTGCTAGAATACATTATTATATTTTATACACACAATGACATTTTCAAATGCAATTTTGTTGGCAAAAATTAATTTAACTTATTGTAGTACATTACTAGTAGTCATTAGCCTAATAGTAAAATAAATTACTTTAATCATAATAATATCATTAGCATCATATACATAAACTTATATTATAGGCTGATAGATCGTCTTCGCTAAGATTTGTTTTTCGTAAACAATATGATCGTATACCATTTAATTTAAATTTAACACATCAATTTCTGATGACTTTCAAGACACCTAATGTACAGCAGAGTCTTATCCACTTATCCAATTTTTTTCTATTAATCATTAATGTACCTATTTTTTAATAACTTAAAACATTTAAGATCCTTTTTTTGTTTAGCCTACATTATGAACATCTTAAACTTGTGTAAAATATTGATACAACACGTGCTTGTAGAAATCATATTTATTACATACTCGATACCTAGTGCAAGTTTAATAAGTCAATATGTACTTTTTGTCTTTTTATACCTGCAGTTTTGTACTGAAATAAGAAATTATTATCCCTGGAATCGTATATAGGTATATACTATCGTTTTATTACTGTGGCGATATGAATCAGAACGCGTTATAGAATTCGTGGAAATTATTCTCGAGGAGATATTTTTTCCGGTACGTTCCGGTCCAACACATCCGTTTCCGACTTAAAATACAATATAATATAGACGTCGGCTCATTTATTTCAAAAGGACTTATAATTTAAGGTATTTGAACCGACCTGTCCTATATAATATTGGCTGCATTCAAGTTTCGTCCCAAAGATAACTACGAAAAAACGTCTAATTCGAAGTGCGGCCCGGATATTCTACGTCAGAATTTTCGTCTGAGTTTTTTTTTCGTTATATCCGAGTGGTCACCCGATTAATTATATTTACAAATCTAAGAGGTGTCTGTCATAATATATCCACACTTATATCATTGTTGCCCATTTAATAAAAACGACAATCGACATTTATAATATATAATTATATAATTATATAATTTTACTATCGCATTAAATCAAAAAATTCTATTTTATGAAAAAAAAAACGTAAAACAAGTTTTACCAGTGTCACATAGTATTAATTTTTCATTTAAAAATAAATATGACAATAATTTTAAAAAAAATTGCTATGTTAAATGGAAAGGTGAATAAAATTCCATAATATAACTATTATTTTAACATATTGTTTTTTTATTTTATATGTTTAGCATTAGTATGTACCTATTGTACCTACTATAAAAAATTCTGAGCCACAGTTCGGAATACATTTTTACCACTGAACGCAACCAGTAGCCATCCATATAGTATTCGTTTTTGATGTTAAGTATTCTTCAGAATAGCGAGTAATGACAGACAACGTAAATAATTATGAATTATAATATAAACAAGGTGATTCACCGAAATTGCTCCCATCTTTTTTTCGTTCAAAAAAGCAGTTATTCACAGTCAGATTTTTGAAATTTATAATTATACTTAATAAGTTACTATCGTGAATACCATATTATAGATCATGGATTATATAGTACAATAGAATTATTGAGATTTTACGTATACAACTGAAGGAGTGTCTGGCGGAGATAAAAATGTCTGTTTTTAAAATGACAACCCAGCTTTTCTACTGTAAATTATTTAGCAGACCATTTTACTGAAAACGTTGGCATATCAAAATATAAATTAGAACGAGTAGTTTTGAGTTATGTAACCCTGATTGGGTATCTACTAGTAGAATAGGTTTATTACCTTGAATTTAGAAGAAACTGGTGAATTATCTATCCATATTTATAATAATTAAACACTAGATTCAGTACTACATTTATTATATGTTTTTGTAAAATCATTTTTAAGGACTATTTTCCTTATTATAAACATTTTTTAATAACTGAAAAACTATTTGTTCTTATTTTGAATTAGGGAGGTTGTAGAAATATCAATATTTTCAAAAAACGATCCACCAAATAGTTTACAGTAAAAAAGAGGAGTTCTCAAGGAGGGGTTTGAAGTTTGTATCACTGGCCACTTTCTAAGTATTACAAAAAATCTTTAAGTGTATTTCAAGATTGCAATAATCGGAATAAATAAAAAAAATGAAGTTTAGAGTGTTTGGTAAATCACCTTTTATAATATTATATTGTAATCACTAATCAGCATGCCGAAAAAGGTCGGAGACAAAGTTATTTTAAGATAATTAAAGATGCATTTATAAAAGCTTATATTTTTGTGTATCTTCTGTTCCAAAAATCCTGAAATTTGAGTATTTAAAGTATCCAAAATACACACTTTTTCTTAGCGGTCGTTTATCCAAATAGGTACTCTATATTCTCATGTTTCTTATAATTATTTTACCTAAGTAAAAATGAATTTGAATGTTTTGGTATAGCAATAGCGTAGGTATACGCATCCAGGAATGTATACTAAAACCAGAATAAAAAAGTTTTTAGTATAATATAATAATTTATATAACTTCGTTTTCATAGTCTAATATATACTAATACTTTCCAGATGTATATTGTTACTTCTTAGTAGTAATAATAATAATAAACGGGTTGAAGCGTTTTAAACAATATACTATGTAATATGCAAAACGTTCGTTGTGCGAGGAATTAGTTGTTTATGTACATTTCTCCATTTCAGTCGTTTGTCTTATACCCAACAAGGGTCAAGACTGAAAACCCCATTACTACAGTATCGACGTACAAACAAAACAAATGCTGACGAATTGAGTGCTAACGCCGCAGACCCAGTTAAGTCCGAGACGCTCTGTCAATAAGTGTCCAGAAATGAATATTTAACTTTATGAAATAACCGTTGTAACTGTAATTATTTACCAACTTCTATTGTGGTTAATTTACCTAGAGCTCTTATAATATTATACTTTGTTTTTACAATGAACACAATGACAAATACGATGACTAAATATTGAAAACTTGATTGTAGCTGTGTCTAAAATGAATTTTAGTAATTAAAGATCGCAAACAAAACTAACAAAATTATTAATTATTAAATATAATTATTAAGTATATTCAATTATATTTATTTCAGATCGTTATTAAATATTATAAATAAATAAGGTCAGGTACTGTATGCTCTAAAATACCTTAAAATGTGCATGTATTTATGTCCTAAAAAAATCTACGTCTAACGTAACACTAATGAAATCGTGCTGTGCGTATAATATGGTATTGATAAACATTAAAAAAACCGCATGAACTATAATTGATATTTATGCACATATCATATTATAACATATAAATATTATGTATCTACTTAGTACTTATATAAAAATAGTTTCAGTTGTGGTTAATAATCTTAACAATAAAATGATTGCATAACTATTTTATAATGTAAGAAAACTTTTTGAAAGTCAGTTATTCTTTTTTTATGATACATTTGAAGAAAGATTAAATATAAAATTTTAAATAAGTGAAATGTGTGCATGAATTAAAAATATAAAATTGTGTGCATTAATACGTAAAAATTAAGTAAATATTCAAAATATGCAAAAAAACAAGTCTTTGAACTCCTAAGATTAAGAACAAATTTCTAAATTTAAGAAAAGTATCATTCATAATTTTTTTTTTTTAGAACAATGTTGATATAGAATATAAAAAAAATATTTATGTTGTAATAAATATATAAAAGGCAATATTTAATAATAATTTATAGATTAAACATTTTAATTAGGTAATAAGTAGGTAAATATTCTGATATTTCTCTAACTTTCTCAGTGTTTTTGTACAAGGGTATTTTTCCTGAATGATAAAGATTTAAAAAAATTATCCTTTTTATAAGATAAACATTTTTATTTAATTATTTTTCAAGAAACTCTTTGATACTTTTCACTACAAGGTTTACATAGGCACGCACTAAAATTCCCGTTACAAAAACACACAATCAAAGTTTTTGATTTCAATTTTTTTACTTGCAGCTCTTACTTTACCATGTATACTGTATTTATAAATATTGTAAGAGTCTCATGGATGAATAGCATTTTATTTTTAATTACTCAAGATTAGTTATATGCATACACATTACCCAAGTATAATATTCAGATTTTTATGAAAATAATCAAAGACTTATATTTGCATAAAAAAAAACTTAAGGTAAAATACTTATTTAAACACAACTCGGCGGATCTCTATCATTATTATAATAAACCAAAAGTATATTATAGTTATATAATATATTGTATTACTAATTAGTTATTACTTTAAAAACATGGGTTATAGCACCATACAGTGCTTACATTTTCTGAGTTTTAATTTCTTCAACGGAATATATTTTTAGTTATAGATACTATATACGGATCATATTACTGCGTAAGTATAATAATATAATAACTGAAATACATAGGTACAAGTATATATATATATGGGTAAACTGCAAGGTTTTCCTTAGTCGTTTCAGTCATGCGAGCAATAATTTTGGAAATCACATTCCCATGTTTCTGGGCGCGGTCGACGTCGCCGCCGCGTCGCGCCGTTTTAGCCGCTTGGTCGCCAGTGCGCGAATCACTCGAAAGATAATATTATACACTGCAATAATATGTAAGTATATATTTTTAATTATATTAAATGGCTTACCCGGGTTGGCACATCGGACCTATACCGGCCGTCGGTTTACGAGTGCCACGGGTTCGGTTTTATTACCTACTCGAAGATAACGCACATGTGAAGCAACCTGCGCACCGACGTCTGCGGCGTCATCGTCTATTTTGTTTATTTTATAGTATACGATATATATATATATAAATATACATTTATAACTCGCCTATACCTAACTTAGACTACTCATCTACCCTACTCATACCGGTGTAAAAGAATAAAAAAAAACTGCGTGTGTCACCCCCTTTGTCCATTATGTATATAGGTAGTACCCTAGTACCCACATATATCAGTACCTCGTGCCCATAAACAATATGTGTGTGTGTGTGTGTGTGTGTGTGTGTGCACGTCCAGTACGCGCCAAAGTATGGTGCCACGTCTCTTTCTGCGGATAGTGATTAGAATCCGGCAGTAAACACGCACACCGCCGAGTAACGTTCGTGATACATACTTCAGCCGGTCTGTGATTACGATAACGTTAGTTGTTACAATATGATGACATTGAGCCGTCTTCGTGTAAAAAATAATAATATTATGAGCTTAGGACCTATATATGGTGATAGTATATAATAATGAAATGAACAATAATGGACGTTTAAAAGTGATTTTTCAAAATTAATGCCGGTAACATTTATACTCCGATTTATCTATCCGTTGAATTCTTTTGGTCGCCTGTGGAACAAATTCGTAAAACAATAGTCATACCATTACAACAGTAATTTTCGCAGAACTTTCACATTTTGAGAATATTTTTGTATATTTTATAAGAATGCGTACAATTTGATAAAAATGTATGCCGTAGGTACTATCCCACTAAAAACAATAAGGTTAAATAAGTATTGTTTTGTTTCGTCTTATTATTTGTATTAGTGTATTAGGTACGTATTATGAGTATGAACTTTATTATTACCTTTAAACCAGACAAAAGTGCAGAGGCAGCTGCAAAACGGTCTGACAAACAAAATGTTCCTCACGTTATATACGATAAAACTTAAATAGGTAATTTTATTTACGACTTGTATCAACAACGATAATGCCTCATTACGATTTTGTAGCACGATACGTTACTTATTAAATGCCTAATACCTACAAATAGATTTTTATTTAAAAATTTGTATTCAACCGTAACGTAATATGTTAACAACCGTTTTTCTGGGATTTTTTTAAGTTTTGTATTATTAATAGTGCATTAAATCATATTTTTTGAATGCATTTTTCTTGTTTTTTAAAATTCACGCCTAGTTTTAATATATATTTTTTATTGTTTATAGTTTATTATATTATGGATTTTGTGGGAAAATGTACTTATAATAAAATTATAATACCTATGGTTAACTAATAACTATAATTGTAAACAATATATTAAGATAATTGTTTTCAACTGTAGATACAAAAGTATACTAGTACAACACCGCCTATTGAAAAGAGTGATTCAATTCAGTGGTGGCTCTGATTTTTTTTTTGTGGGTGGTGGGGTGGGGTATAAACATCATACCATTTTTTTTTATATTTATGATAAATACCTGTAGTTACGAAATAATATATTATATTCAAATGCTTCAAAATCTGTAACATATATAACCCACGTTACCACACTATCCATTGCCCATTACCATATAATAATTACTTAATTGTAACGATTGTAAAAATATTTTTCTATTGAAAGTAAGTCAAGGTTTTCAAGTTTTTACTATATATGTAATAGAGTTAATCCAATAAAATATAATGACTAACAAATAATAATTGTAAACAATAAACTGTAAATATTTGTAAATTTGTAATTTCCTACAATATTAAAATTGTTTTCATATTCTAAGATTTATTAAAAATATTTCATTTGTTTTTCAATAATCTTACTGCTTAGATTATCTACTAGTTTATTGATAATCTATAAAATCTATTCACCAGACACCGGGAGACCCCGGCGCTGGTTCCGGCGACTCAACCTTTTTGAAACGACCAACCAAACTCACTGATATTTTATTCTTAAACTCTTATATCCTAACTATAGATACGTCTATCCTACTATAAACGTTAATTATATTCCAGATAAATAAACAATCCTATTTATTTATTTTATAACTTATATTCCTATAATACCTATATTACACACAATATTAACTACCGTCTACAGTGATTGAAAAGTTACAAATATGTTTTACTTATTTTCTGTAATATAATAATACTCATAAAAAAATGTAAAGAAACTATAACAATTTTTTAACACTAATTTTGACAATAAAATTTTTTAGAGATGATATTTTGCTATATATTCATTAAATTAAAATTGATAAGACAATTATAATAGTTGAATGCATAGAGGAAGGATATCAAAGTTAAGTAGAAATAAAAAGTACTCAAAACATAAAATTATACGATATAAAAATCCTAATTGGAAGTTAATTACTACATATTTTTTATTAACTTTTAATTTCCTAAAACATATTTATTTTGAACTGATATTTTGAATATAAATAAACCAACGTCACAAATTAAATAATAATTAATAACCGCTAGGTACCTACATTTTATTTATAATTAAAACTAAACTTCACTATTATGAAAAATATAAAAAATAATTTCCACGAATTAATCAATCGTGAATAAAAACAGAGGTATTTATTTAATTTATCGAATCGTTTAAAATCTCGTATGATTAATGGTACACTATAAAAAGTTTATCACGAAGAAATTGAAGTAATTAATAATAAAATAAAACACGAGTCCCAGTTTCAGGGTTTTATAATATTTACAATATGTTAGCAACATTATAACTACTAGTTTTGAGTATTTAAAATGCCAAAAATCAGTTGGGAATATAGTTATTTTGAAATTATTAAAACCTTCAAAGGTCCATGAGCGATCAGTATAATATTATGATGTTTAAGTGATATTGTTTTAAATGATAACTTTTAAAACATAAGATAATAATTATTCTACACACATTTTATTTTATCTCACTATTTTGAATATTTATTTCAGGAGAAATATGTTCATTTGTTTTGTATCTGTAGTAGTACACTATTTATTTTGCTTATTAAAAAGTAATATGTGTACATCCATTCAACTACCTCTATGAGATTTGTTAGAAAATTTAAAAATTTAGCATAAATTATGAAAAGGTGTTCAATTTAATTTATAGTGTATCTTATGATATAAGTTAGATATTTATATAAATTTGAAAAGATTGATAGTTTATTATTAAACTATTATTCATGCGTCCATGGCTATTTAATTGTTGTGATCATTGAAAAAATGTCAGGGCACCATTTGTTTTCTCTCTCTGACCTTTTTTGCAACATAGCAAATTTACTTTTAACAGAACCAACAGTAAGTGAATTATTGAACTTTAATATTAGAATGAATTCACCTATTCCTAAACTTTAAGTTAAGAAAATTACCTGTGTCCTTTTGTTTATTTTTTTTATAAAATTCCAGTTTTTATACAATTTATAAGTATTTTTAAATTGCAATTATTTACTTACTCGCAATTTACATAAAAATTAAATTATCATTAAATAGCAAACACAGAGACACAGGTAATATTCTTACTGCTTAACTTAAGGTTTGATAATAGGTGAATTCACTCTAATATTAAAAGTAATAACACGGGGTTGGTTCTGCTAAACATGTATATTCTATGTGTGCTGACATCCTCTTAAATAAGTTTCTTTCCTACTACAGTTAATTTGAATATTATACGGACAAAGAAAAAAACCAAACTAACAAAAGTGTGTATCCGGTATCCCCTGACATTTTTAATAATCGAATTTCTGATTGAACCCCCAACATATTATGTTGTACGCCAACAGACATAGAATATAAGTCATTTAATAATATTGTGGACATCATGACCAGTATTTTTAGAGAATCTGAAGATCGTTAGATATAATTTGTGATATACATGTGAAGAAGTGGCTACTAGAAATCATATTTTCTAAAAATTCTAATTTTAATTTGATTTTATAGATTCGTACGTTTAACAATTTGTATAAATGTTGATTTTAAAGAATAAAATAACGAATTTCGAGTGGCCGATGTGGTCGCGTCCCGTCGGTAGTTAAATGCAGATGGTTTAATTTTTGTTATACGGCCGATCACCGCATGTCTAGTGGTGTAAAAACGCGCCTGTATATAATACGACCGCCGGGACTTGGAGGTCGTACTTATACACTACCTACCTATATTCATATATATATATATACATATATACAAAGACGCGCACCTACCTACATAAAATATTTTAACTTCTCGCGACCAGGAGAAAATGATACCAAAATGATTTTATTGGGTCGATTAGACCGCGGCGGCGGCTGAGTTCGATCCCTTCGGGCGGAAGACCCCGACGCGTATCCAAAGACCAAAGTATATTATATAAGTATATAAATATTACACATTTTACACAATGTATATATATATATATATACCATCGTCTTACGCGCGACTGTATATGAATATTCAACGGCGGTGGCGAGCCGGTGGCACGTGTAGTGGCAATAATTATTATTATCGTGAGACGCCGCGGGGTCCATTGTGTGTGTGTTTTTTCTCTCCCTCCCGACGATGTCGCCGTCGTCGTCGATGGGTAGCGGACACAGTCGGGTGTGTGGGTGGCTGCAGGATGGCGCGTTCGTATAATGCGAAGAATGTATATATATTATTATATAGTGGCAGCGGCGGCACACGTAATTCGCGGGGCGAGTAGTTTTTATTTTTTTTTAAACAACGAGGGGGGAAATGTATACATATATAATATATATTATTCGTTATATGTATAACGGACCGTCGTCAGAGGAGGAGGCAGAATGAAACGGTGGTGGCTGAAGAGTAGGGGATGAAACGAGGAGAGGAATTTTCTTTCGGCCGAGATCTTCGTGTGCGCGCGTGTATAGTTAAAAAAAAAAAAAAGAGTAAAAGCGAAGGCGGCGGCGGCGGCGGCGGCGGTGACGGAAAAGAAAATATGGCCGCTCATCAAGACCCTCGCACTGCTCTCGCTTATTCTTAATTTCCATTCCGCAAGCGGGTGACGGACCACGGAGGCGGTGGAGGAGCAGTGCGCGCGACGGCGGCAGCGGCGCCCGTTCGAAATCCAAATATAATTAATTTCCCTCCCGTGCCGTGCCGCGTATACGCTATATACAGTCGTTGGCCGTGCATGCAAAGAAAGCGTCATTTCTCTTTTTCGCCCGTCAGCTCTGGCGCAAAGCTCTTTTATTCTCTACTGCCGCTACTGCCACCGCCGCCGCCGCCGCAGCCTCCGTAGTATTTTTCTTTGACATAACGTCATATTTATATTTGTAAGAAAAAAAAACAGATAACTCGACGTTAAGATTTCGGCGTCATAGGTACACGGGAATGCAAAAATCGCCCTTAAGTACAATAAAAATATGTTTTAAAACAACCCTGAGTTTGTAATTATTATTATTATTATTACTATTACTATTATTATTATTATTATTATTATTATTACTATTATTATTATTATTATTATTATTATTATTATTATTATTATTATTATTATTATTATTATTATTGTTGTTGTTGCTGTTTTTATCGTTATCGTTGTTTTTTTTGTTGTTGTCACATAATGGTCTACCGAGAGTATTATAGTTTCTGTGTAGGTACTAGACACTAGTGTACTACTTACACACTTAAATAACTGCGATATTATGATATGAGCCCGCAACAACACCGTTATAATCGACTTTTATTGAACACACACAACAAACACACATGAAAACACACGTCAAGAGAGCCAAGAGAACCAACATATCCTTCGGGAAAACGACGAAATATATTTTCATTATTTTTATAATATCGGTACCATCGGTCTGAATAATTATTACTATACGATATAATAGCTGTATCGCGTCGTCAATGAAAAAGTGTAAAATATAATATATGATAACAAAAGAAAGAGAAAGCGAGAGAACGTGAAGGAAATACATATACTACCTACCATTTTATTTTTTATTATTCGCTAGAGCGCATTTGGTTCATCATTATGGTAATTTTTACTTTAAGCTGCCACCAATAAACAATAATATTGTAAAACTCCATAAATCCCCAATCGATATACTAGTCATAATAATATTATAATGCGTATAATAGTGGTAACAAGCATTATCCTGACAATCGTCGTTCAACACTGTGCAGAAGAAAATTATTATATACTACATTGCATATAGTTTAATACACGGTTTTTTTTTCGAGAACCAACTAGTATTATAACAATAATAAATTGGTATTATAATAAAGAACATTCTGGTAGATATTTAAATTTAAAAAAATAAATTTCAATATATTTTATAATTTCCAGGTCTTGCAGTGGTTTAGTTTTAGCCGTTTATAAAGACTAATTGAAAGTGAAATGTCTTAAGTTTACAAAAATAAGTTTTAATCATATGTATAACCTCAAAATGTAATACTAGACTAAGACATTTTTGTAATAATTCACAACAATAAGTCTTAGAAAGCTAAAAATAACAAATATGGTATTTACTATTTTGTAATTTAAATATAAATACAATTTACACTCGAAACTTTAAGGTTTTAGTTGTAATCGTTTCTATATTGGTATATAGGTAGGTATTAATTATACTAATATAAACTATGAAAATCTGCTTGTCAGGATCTATATGGATATCCAATCAACAACTTGTTAATGGTTAACATGGGTAATGAATTATGAAAACAACACTATAACAGCAACAGTTGTTAATAGTAAAGCGGCCTATTAAATTTAAATATTCAGTATAAGAACATAAAAAAGATTTTACAAAAAAATATGAAGTGTGAATATTGAATACGAAAATAGAAAATAAAAGTGCTTTTGTGTGAAAGAAAAAATAATCATGAGGATGCACTTATCAATATTTAACTATGAATTATTTTATTTACATCAAACTGATAAGAAATGTAAGTAATTTCTGAACAACGCCGGATCAGAGGGTGATTTTACTAATCGATATGATTGCATATCATCTGCGAAAAGAAATTTCCGAGAATAAAATTGTTTGCGTAACTATATAACAACTGTCAATTTGAAAATGATACAAAATAAATATATATACAATAATAGTAAAGTTAAATTAGTAATTTAAGACGTCGCGCGTCGTGAGGACGACCAGGTTAGTCTGCGACTGATTGGACGGGTATACAGCCTAAAATTCTCTGGGCCGCTTGCTTTTTGTAAGTGGCTGAAGAAGCTTACCGATAGATCCTTTATGTGGTCTTTGATAGTTTGGTAATTTAAAGTCCGAGTGCAATGCATCGTTTCGAATAAACTGTGAGGCATTTAATAATATTGAGATTACACGCTATAATAGTGTCTACAACATAAAAAAAATATATATAATTTAAAACATCTCACTTTAATAGTAAAATCAACCTCTGGACCACCAAATTTTAGATTCTGAGCAGAGCAATGAATGTATTGATTTTACAACGATGTGTATTTTTTTCTTGTGTGTGTCTGTGATACTCTGTGTACACGATAAGTTGTCGAAACAATGCTTCGATTTTCAACTTCAGTATCTTGTTTGATGGGAAAGTGAATCTAGTTAGTGCATTGGAGATTAATTTTATTAAAATTCATAGTACTTTTAAAAAGCCCCTTGAAAAACAAATATAAAATTAAGAAAAAACTGGAATTTTTAAGCAAAATCGATTATGGTTTTTGGTGTAGTTCTAAAAAAAAAATACTGTAGATATATGAAATTTTTAGTGAATGTTTATATTATCATTTCCTATACATCATAATATTTTCAAAATATTTTTATTTGTTTTGATCTGTTTACGAACATTTTCAATTTCCAATTTTTTAGTTTTTCTCTCTATAAATTGTCAATAAAATTTTATAAGTTCGGTCAAATAGCTAGAAAATTTAATACAAGGCTCCTAATATAATATTGTTACAATGGCAGTTGAAAAATATAAAAAGTGCAAATTATTTTGAGTTAGAAATTCTTAAAAATATTTTATTTTTTAAATCTAAGGTTTGAAAATTTAATACAAGATTCATCATGAGTTTTTCTTACCTTAAACAAAAAAAAATTTCTCCCGGAAAATCAAAATAAATTTTGATGAGCGTTTTAAGCTGAAATTTTCACAACATTAGATATTTACAATATATTGTTACCCAAAAAATAAAATTCTTGACATTTAAAAAAAAACTAAAAAATTGATACTGAAGATGTCTGAGATCAATACCAGTCAAAATATTTTATAAATGTTATAGGAATGTATAGGAATTAATAAATAAACATATGGTGTAAATTTAAAGTATTTAAAGTATCTAAAATTATTCGTTTTTGAATTACAACAAAATAATAAATTATAATTTATTAATTTGTATTTTAAATAAATTCAAAAATAAATATAAATCTTTATTTCTCATGTTGTGATTTTCCTATTTTGTTGTTATTCAAAACGAATAACTTTAGATACATAACATTTACACCATATATTTATTTATTAATTCCTTTACTCGATAATATTTTAAAAATATTTTGACTCATATTGAGCTGTTTACAGACATTTTCAATTTTCAATTTTTAGTTTTTTTTTTCTATAAATATCAAAAGAAATTATTCGTTTGGTCAAAAAGCGTGAAAATTGAATACAGGACTCCTGATATATTGTTACAATAGCAGATAAAAAATATTAAAAATATATAGGAACAATTTTTTTTATAAGCTGTTAAAGTTCAAGTTTTGAAAAATATATCAAATTTAAAATTTAAAAATGATTTTGTAGTTAAAAATCCATAAATATACATGAATACAGTTTTTTTTTATTCCTACTTATAAAATTCAAGTTTTGACAAAATTACATACAAAATAACCAAAAATAAAGATTTAAATTATTTTTTTTTCAATTTTATAATATTAATTCAACTTACCAGCTGCCGTATAAATAACAAGTAATATCTATATAAATATGATATAAAATATCTTAGACTGACAAACCTTCTTTGCTCAGAATAGTTTTTCTAATACAATGACATTATTAGGTATATCATTGAATTCCAATTTAATACCATCTATTACAGTGGTCCACCTACTGTATAGCAGAGCGAAATTCGCTTAACCGCTTTTTATATTTAACATTTTAACGTCAAGGAAATGTATATTAATATTTGATCATGTTTCGATATTTATTCATTCAAATACATGCATTCCTAAAAGGATTTTGTATTTTTAGGTATGAAAATACTAGATAGTTAATATTCTACTTAGACAAAATTGTAACCAATTTAAGTACCAATATATTTATTTATTTAGAATACCTGCGTATCGTAATTAACCCCTAACATAGCCCGTTAAACTATTATATATGAAATTGAAATCAAATCGTCTGTATAATCGTTTTTGAACGATTTATATTAGGTACCCTTATTAAACCTAAGCCGGATTTACAAAACTATATTATTATAATCCATACTCTCTAAACATTACTGTGTCCATACATATAATTTGGTTCTTGCCACTTTTAACTTGCCTGCGTGGATAATCTTGTATACCTACATATCTTTCTGTTGTACTTTCCAACTAGATAAAATCAAATAAAGTCATATACATTTAAAAATACCATGGTCAGCATATGTTATGAAATTACTTTGTTTTCAAAATGTTCAATTAGTAATGGAGTTTCTGACTTAGATACGGCACAATGTATAACTGTGGTCAGATATTGCTTAATTTATTAAGTAACATAATTATATACTATGATACAAAAACTACAAGTTCAAAATATTTTTTACGATCAAAAAAAATACTAATAACTTAAAGGCCAGATAGATTGCATTAATTATACTACAACTACGAGTAAGCCACTGGAAAGAATGTATTCAAGTTTCAATGTTATAATTAAATTTCTAAGTTATGAAGTATAATTTATACAATTCTGAGTGAAAATTTTTTCTTGTTATGCTATAAAAGCAGCTCGAGTAGGTTACAATTAATTTAATCAATGTGTCAAGTTAGTTTAAAAATATATGACAACATATTTTAATGTCATGTGTCTAAAGTTGCAGTACTTACCAAATAATACGTATAACCTATTTTTGGCAATAAATTATAAACAGCTGCCTCGCTCAGAATCTATGATAATAATGAATAATAATTAATAAACAATTAACTAATCCCGTGTTTACCTAATAAATTCATAATTGGTACTAACATAATACCCTATATTATTATAAATTGTTTTTAACTGTTAACCCATATTGCATTGATTTATTGAAAGTTGAAAAATTTGTTTCTTTTTCTTTTTATTTTGAATTCTGAGCGAAGCGATGAATGTATTGATATTACAAATATTTTTTGCACTTTCTGTTATTAATTCATCACTATTTACCTTTTGGAACAATATAAAATATCATTTAGTTTTTGAGGATAGTTTCTGGTAACAAAATAGATCTAGTTGGTAATTTTAAAAATAACATGGAAGAACAAAAAAAAATTAAGAAAAAAACGGAAAATATTTAGGGAAAAACAGTTTTTGTTGTAGGTAGCTCAATAATAAATAACTGTAGAAACTTGAAATATTCACTATATTTATATTAGAATTTAATAGATATGAAACAATTTTGATTCTTTATAGTTTTTTTTTTATTTATGTACCTATGATACTCTTTTTGTTTTGGGATAAAAAGCTTTGGATGTAATAGAAGGTTCCTCATAAGTTTTTCTCAAAATAATTATAGAAAAAAGTCGAGCACTAGGTGAATTATTCCACAAATAAATTTAACATTTATCATTTTTGAAACAATGATTAGATAACAATTTTAGTTATTTTGTTATAATTCAAAAATACTTTTGAATAACTGACATTTTTCAATGTTATATCTATTATTATATTTTATCAAAGGTGCGCAATGGCAATGTTATTTTTAAATATTTAGATTAATTGTATGCTATTGCTTATTTATACCACGAACTTATTCATACCATTTTACGGTAAGTCGGTATTGATTCAAAAGTTAACAACAATAATATCATATGATAAACAAAATAAAAATATAAAGTATATTATTATTATTATTATTAGTTATGTAAAAGATGCAATGTTTATTGCAAAAATCGATTCAACCTACAGGCTACGGAATTACTAAAAGCAAAATAAATAACTATAATAATATAGCAACATAAAATATACTAAACTTAGTAACACAGATTGACAGACCGTCTCCGCTCCGAAACGTTTTTCGTATAAACAACGAGTTATTGATAGTTACAAATTTAACAAATCCATTGCAGTAGCTAAATATTGAGCGGTTATCTACTTCCCAACTTATTCCTAATATAATATTTTATTTTATAGTCAACATTACTTTTACTTAATCATTTAAGTTTTGAATTTTTTTAAATAGTTACCAACTATTATATAAATATAACCCTCTGAATATAGACCAAGATCAATATATAATCTATATTCTCTATAGGTATTCTCGAAAAATATTTAGAAAAATATTAGTATTAGTCAAGGTTAGATACAATTACTTTTAGGTTTAAAAATAAAAAAGGGGGTATTAAATTTGAATTCAATGATATAATATCATTGTATACGAAAAACGATTCTGAGCGGAGACGGTATATCAGTCTAGGATATTTTAAATTATATGGATATAGTTATTTTACGGTAGCTGCTAATTTGAATTAATATTATTCATATTATTTAATTATTAACCTAAAATTATCAGTGATGCTGGAAAAATATTATAACATATACTTTTACTCGTTAATATTGATTTTAATATGTAATTTCGTCCAAATTTGAACTTAAAATGTCTGTAAAAAATAACTGTGTTTATATATTTTTTAGATTTTTTGATTATAGAATGTACTATTTATTAGAATCTTTGTTTTAAATTTTCAATCCTTATTTATAAAAACTGAACATTTTATAATTGTTTAATTACAATGATTGATAATTATCGAGATTTTGATGAGTTTGTCAAAATTCGAACTTTACATGCTTATAAAAAAAATGTGTGCCTATGTATTTTTAATAATTTTCAATTGCTATTGTAACAATATATCAGGAGCCTTGTATTACATTTTCATTAATTTTGGCCCAACAAATAAAAATTAATCGGTATTTAAATAAAAAAAAACTAAAAAATTGAAATTTTAAATGGTCCATAAAAAGCTCAAAAACAGTCAAAATATATTCAAAATTTGATGGTGTATAGAAAATGCTGATATACACATTCAGTGAAATTTCCATGCATCTACAGTTATTCGTTTTTGAATTGAAACATAATAAGAAAATCGCTACATGATAAATCGAATGAATCTTGTAAAAATTTGAAAACTTAAAATGCTCATAAAAATTAATTTGACTTGCTTATAAACATTTTTCTATTGATAAAATTAGGCAAACTTATGAGGAATCTTGTAATACATTTTCAAACCTTAGATTTAAAAAGAAAAATTTTTATGAATTTCTAACTTAAAATAAATTGCACATTTTCGTCATTTTTACGTATTTTGTCAAAATTTGAACTTTGATTACCTATAAAAAAAATTGTGACTACGGATTTTTAATATTTTTCATCTGCCTTTGAAACTTTATATTAACAAATAAAATTTTATTGACATTTATAGAAAAAAAAACCAAAAAAAATTGAAAACTGAATATGTCCGTTAACAGCTCAAAATAAGTCAGAATATTTTTAAAATGCTATGGTGTGTAGAAAATGCTTATATAAACATTCGGTCAAAACTGCATGTATCTACCGTCATTTCTTTTAGAGTTATACCAAAAACCATAATCGGTTTTGTCGATAATTGGTTTTCCGTAAAAATTCCTGTTTTTCCCTTAATTTTTCATTTGTTTTTTACGACGCTTTTGAAAACTACTGGGAAATTTGAACTTTTGACCCCCAAAGTACCAACTAGATTCACTTTCCTATCAGAAAAAGTACTATTGAAGAAAATCGAAGCATTTTTACTGTCCTAAAAGGTGATGACAGACACAAAAATACAAAAAAAATAAAAAAAAACACACATCATTGTAAAATCAATACATTCATCGCTCCGCTCAGAATATAACATAGAAAATCAGTATTATGTAGGTACTTACTCTACGAATTTGTACCAAACCACGTAAATATTTTAATTGAGTCATTAATAATTTAATAATCTTCATAATAATTTGGCTTTAAACAATATATCATATTATTTTATCGTTTTTTACATAATGAGTAATTGCTTTGACTTAGGTATCCCACAGTGGGTACAAACGTAAAACCCGTTTAATTATTTTTGTAACATAAACAAAAACCCCAGCCACCGATAAAATATACAAGTAAGTATATAAACACAGTGAAACCTCTGAATAGCCTTCACTCTCGGACACTGAAATTATATCCGCTATTCACAGAGTTAAGTTTGTAGAAAGTTTGTAGTTTGTTCCTTAAGGAATGTTCGCTATTCGGAGGTGACCGCTAATTGGAGGTTTTCGCTAAGGGAGATTTCACTGTATAATAATAATAATTTACTCAATTCACGCTTTCTTATTGCAACTTTTCTCATTTGTTAACAAATATCAATAATAAATTATGAAACTATTATCGTGCGGCGTTTTGAATAGACTATTTAGCTACACCAATGTCGTGAGTTATGTTTACCGGTATCTCTTAAATCTTTTGGTATGTTAAATAACATCTTCTATAATATTATGTAAGTTTGATATTATGAGTGTAATTGCAGTCCACGTAACGTAATATTTCAAATTGGTTTACTGTATACAATATACACTATAATATATTTACATAATATAATATACATAGTAATTACTTATAAAAAATGCAATGTTCGAAATCATTATTTATTCCTAGTTTGATCATTTAATTGTGTTTATACCTATAACCAGGTAACTTGCATATAATATACTGACTGTAAACCTATTTGGACCAGATTCTTTTAGTGACACCACTCCTACGACAGTGGTTACCAATATTACGGTTGATTACCGATTTTCCCATAATGCGATTGAATTCAAACGACTACAGATCGTTTGACACCAGGTCATAACACACTTGTCATAACACACCACACCGATGTCTCGCCAAGTCTCTTTAAGGATAAGAGCCAACTTCCTGAAAACTTTACATCATTAGATAACTGATTATACACCAAAAATACAAATCTATACACTTTTGTATAAAAAATAAAGAGAAATACTCACAAATCATTGTATCTAATCAACCGAATGAAGATTACATCTTGTTTTTACCAATTTTCTATTGGAATGTTGAATTCAAATAACTAGCCGTTTAGATGTTTGTACGCCACTTTAGCAACTTAACATTTAAAATATTTATGTACACTTTAAGTGAGGTAGGTACACCTAAATTTATAACTGCGCCGGATCTAATTAAATATATTAAAATACAAAAACGTTTTAAAGTGCAACCCGGAAGTTATAATAATTAAAAATAACTACTATATTATAGTGATTATCAATATCACCAATGATTTTATTCATTTTCAGAAATAAGTATGATTATTGATTTATAGATAAGAAACTTTAAAATGTATAATGCCTAATAGTTAATAAAAAGTTAATAAAAATAATACCTCCTTAGTCATTACAGCGACATCTATTAGTATTCAAACGAGTTACAAAATGTGGAAAAAATGTAACAAAAAATATATTTATTTAGAAGGAAATTACTACTATTATTATTAGTTTTGTTTAAAATATAGATTTATTCTGTAAATTAAAATTAAACATCAAAATAATTCATAATTAATAAATTGTGTACCTACTATAGGTAACATTGTCGACAAATGTATTATTATAATATATATTATAGGTGGTAGCTATTGTTTATTGACTTAATTTTCCTCGAAAATTTAAAACCACTATTCATTTTCGATGAGTGTATTTATTGTAACTATTTTATAATCAACCGGTCACGCGTGTAATTAAATACGTGTGAGACTTGGTGTTATAAATTATCTATAATATTGAATTATATAATATATTATATGGTATAAAGGCCAGCCGGCGAATTCGATTGCTATTAATATTATTATACGCGTTATCATACGGCGGCGGTACATAGCGTCATATATCACAATATACGCATTGTGTATGTGTAGCAATATATTACACGGTAATAAACCTGACGCAACGCGTAACGGACTTTGTACAGAAGTTGGTGTGCTGGGCACCTTCGGAGACGACTACTGCTATTATAATATATACCACTATTGCGTCTTGTGTAATATTATATATTATTATTATTATTGTAACCTACGTGTATAAATATATATTATATAATAAAGGGGCCTCTGCCGGAACGGGAATTAGCGGACGAGGTGGACGAGGAAGTGCGGTGGCCGCCTGGTTATTATTCACGATATGTTATCTGCGATGGGACTCTGCGCGCGTGGTATAATACCGACGAGGACGATGACGACTATTATGTGGGCAGCCGGGGCGGTGAGAGCGGGGGCGGGGGTGTGCGTCGTGTGTACTATACAGTTGTGCCGGGCGGGGAGGTGTCCGTTGTTAGGGGCCCCCGAGGGATTTTGGTGAGAGAAACCGGACAGTGCGTGGTAGTGGCGGCGACGGACGAGTACGAAGCAGAGCACGGGGGAGAGCGCGGAGAGGACGAGGAGGACGTGCGGGCGGAGGGGATAAGGAGGATGAGAAACCGATGTCCGAGGAGATCCTTGAGAAGGGTAGTTTGGCCGGGCTAGGACCGCCGCCACCGTCTTACATGCATATGGACAAGGCGAACGGATGGACGGACACGCAACAATGGGATGGAGACGACGGCGCGACGACGAAGAGGAAGTGAAATGCAAATTACAACGACGCACGCGGTCGAGGTGGCGCGGAGTACACGCGCGCACACACACGCGCGCGCGAAAACACAACACACGCGCGCACCCGCGCACACTAAGCCCCCCAACAGTAGATCCCTTCCGACTCCTTCAACGACGACGACCACCACCGCTACCACCACTATCCGCCGCCTGTCCACCAACCGCGGTCTAGGGTATTGATTTATGTACACATAAAGTCCGCGTAGAGGTACAATACACACACACACACACACACACACACACACAGTCGGACAACGGAGATGCCTTCGAGAAGATAATTATTGTTCGACTGTGTGTCCTTCCGCGGCGGTGTTGGTCCGCCGCTCATCCCCCTGCCTCGCTACACCACCAACGCCACAGATCCGCTTGCCCGGCAGCGAGCGGACTCCTTCAAAGTTTTCGGGAACAAAACCTGCAAACTTGCCTCTGTTACGAACGTGTGTGTGTGTGTGTGTGTGTGTGTGTGTGTGTGTGTGTGTGAATACGTAGTATATGCACATAAATTTGTCATCCTCCTCACATCACAAGTCGACCAAACGGTTTGTGCGGATAACAGTATATTATGTGGTCATTGAGTGTATATAATATTATATATATGCACCTTTCTGAACACCAAGCTGTTCACCTCTACCGTATATATATACTAATACCACTCACAAAAACTTGCAAGCAGAAGCGTTTAATCAAACGAATTAAGTAAATATAATCGTCCAAGGAATAGAAATCTATATAAAACTATATAGTGTATAATATATGTAATAGTATAAACGACCACCTATGTGGTAACGCAATTGAAGCATGGCCGTTTTCAGGGTGTCAGGTTTACCCCCCGAAATGTACCAAAAATATTTTTATTGACTTTCCTCGATAATCCTAAACATCGCGTAAATTAAAAATAGAATGTAATTATAATAAATATGAGACGTAATCTTATGGCCAACCGAGGTTTATAGACACAACAATGAATGAATGTTTCGTGACAAGTGTAATTTCGCTATTTTTAGTATTTTTCTATTTTGTTTGTGTAACTCATCAGAAGACGTTATTCGTTGATAATTTTTAATTCTAACTGGTAGACGGGCATATTATTTCTTCATTTGGATTTCTGTCTCCTGACATTACTGTACCTACAAGGCGAAAATCAGTAAGTGTTTCTACTACTATTATACTATTTTCTACTATTGGAGACCGACTATTTTTATTTTATTTTTGCGTTCGAGACGTATTTTAATGCGGTTATTATAATATTAATATCATAATAATAATATTATTATTAAATAATAATAATTATTACTATTATTTGTTTTTTGTTATTATTATACGGTACTATAATTAATATATTATTATTACGTTGAGGACGAGCATCATCTTTAGAACGGTATGTACAAAAAATTGCTTTAGAACATCGATATATTGTCAAAATGACCGTCTGTATTTGTTCAATAATCGTACGGCGTTATACGCAATTTAAAAAATAATTTAAAAAATTCTGGTTTGTTGTAAATTTAATAAAAAAAATGTTGTTAAATACAGTATAAATAAAAATAAAAACTTATATGTATTTGGAATAATGAAGTTAATTTATTCTTGTATTATTGGTACCTTAAACAATGATATGGTTATATAAAATTAAAATTTATAAAAATGATGTTGTAGTTTTATATTATAATGAAACCCCCCCCCAAAAATGAATCCTGGATACAGCCATGAATTGAAGGTATGGGATGGAGGGGGGGATTTGAAGAAGCTTATCACAAAAAATGCCTAGGTCTATACATACAATTTTAAGCAAGAAATTATACGGTGGTAAATTCGATAGATTCATTTTTTTAAATGATTTATATTTATTTTTATACGATGGATATTGTCATAAAAATATGATTGGTATAATGCCTAATTTCAATGACTTGAAAACTAATCCGTTAATGTTTCAAAAAAAAAATCATGACACAATTATGTCAGGGCCTATAATATTATACGATTCTATAACATTCTACCATTTATACAATACCTATTCTATATATTAATTATAATTTAATATGAAATAATATTTTTAAAAAAAACCCATTTAATTAGATGCAAGTACTAATTTAATAACCTTATAGTTGATGCTCAAATAATAATAATAGTAAAAAAAAATAGTTAGAACTTAGAAGTATACGCCCAAAATCCCTTAGTAGCCAAAACAGTTGAAAAATCACGTATCAACACGCATATCTATGTAGTAGAACTCGCATAATGTATATAATAATATTTATAACTTATCATCTTAACGGGGAAAGAATACAAATTACATATTTGCATGTATTAATTTTAATGTTTAATATCTATTTTAGATTCTTTTATTATTATTTTTTATAATCTATTTAGTTTTTTTTTTCTATGAATGCCAATAAAATTGTATTCGTTGGGTTAATACAAGGCTTCTAATACATTGTTACAATAATAGTTGAAAAAAATTAAAAATACATAGTCTACATTTTTATTATAAGCGTTTAAGTTCGAATTTTGAAAAAAAACTTAAAAATCACGATAATGTGCAAATTATTTTGTGTTAGAAATTCATAAAATTTTTCTTTTGAAACCTTAATACAAGATTCCTCATAAGTTTATCTAATTTTATCAACGAAAAAAATCTCTACCGGAAAGTCAAATTAAATTTTTATGAGCGTTTGAAGTTCAAATTTTTACAACATTGGATATTCCCTCGATTTCTCATGTATGTATATACCTAACGAATTTCTTATTTTGCTGTAGTTCAAAAACGAATAGCTGTATGGATACATGAAAATTTAACGAAATGTTTTTATTTTAATTTTCTATACACCATAAAGCTTTTGAAATATTTTGACTCATTTTGAGCTATTTAAAGATATTTTCAGTTTTTTTTATAATTAATGTCAAAAAATTGTATTTGTTAGTTAAAAATCCGTGAAATTTTAATACACGACTTCTGATATATTGTTACTATAGTTGCTACAGTTGAAAAAGAGCGACACCCTGCACTTGCCCACCTTTTTATAGTTAAGGATTAACAATTTAAAACGATTTTCCACGTAAGTCATTCATACTGTACCCAAAAAATCTAAAAAATATAGATAGAGTTTTTTATAGCTATTTGTTCAAACTTGGACAAAATGAGATATTTAAACAAAGTATAACGATTTTAGTTTTATGTTGATCTTTAAAAAATATATAATTTGTAGGTGCCTACTTAAAATCTATACATATAGTATATTATTATATACAAATATAATAACAGGGACGTGCTCAGCTTTTTTCTATGAGGGGGAGGGATGAACTGAATTTTGTTTTGTTGAAAACAATAGTCATGAACACAAATTTATAAAATATACTTATTGGCATATAAATGCATAGGACTCATACATTACATATCTATTTTTTTATACATCCAAACAACCGAGGAGTACTACAAACACAAGCATCATTTAAAAAAAAAATGGTCAAGCCCCCCCCCCCCCCGGGGATATGACAAATTTGTATACATGTTACTTCGTTCAAACGTTCGTTGTTGTATGTATATTGTATATTATACAAGGTACAATTTGTACACAAATTAAACATTTCTCTTTGATAATATAGTTAATTAGTTTTAAAGTAGGTATTTCATTACAATATTACATAATACAGCCATTTAGGTGTATCCGTATCGTGCAGTATACAATATACAATGAATATTGAAAAGGCAACAATTGCATAAGATCTTTAAAACTATTAATATACATTATACATACGACTATACGAGTATCAATTGTATTTTTGAAATTAATTTATTAACAACTTACAATCGTTTCTTTTATAAACTTAATAACATGTATCTAGTATTTAACTAATTTAAAATTAATAAAACGATATAGGTAGGTACAACTATTATTTTATAGGTACCTAATATTGTGATGCGATAGTAGGTAGGTATGCGATTGTAAGTACCTATTGGCTATTCGTACTGCGAAGAGTCAAAACTTAAGAGAATATAACGCTTTACAATATTTAAAATAATATCACAGAAATAAACATCTCAAACATTATTTCTAGTAGTTTTCAAGTTATTATAAAAAAGATACACTTATATATAATAAAGAAAGAGATAGAAGCTACTGATTAAAAGTAGGTATTTTTTTCTCACGCTTCGGAGAGTTAAAAACGTGATACACATTTTATATGACACGTGTTTATATGTAGGTACTAGGTAACCACAATCTACATAATATTACTATATACATATTTATTACTATAATATCATATAATATCTTATAGTTATATGTAACTGGCGTCTGGCATTAATACATACTATAACTTACTTAAAATAGAAATATAGAATAAAATAAACTGTTGTTTAGTGCTGGAGTACTCGTAGGCATTTTTGCTTAAGGTACCTTTACATATTATACCTACCTACCTATTGGCTATTATTATTTTTCAATATTTAGATAAAAACTTTGCTTGGACATAGTTTTAATTGTTTTAAACAATCATATGTTGATGTCATTTAAATTAGGTATTCGCAATTTGGTTTTTTTTTAAATAAAAATATACTATCTGCACAGAAAATTACCTATACATATACAATAAGCATACTATATGATTTTTTATAAAATCAATTAATAAATCATACATTTATAAATTATAATACACATATTTTTTTATTAAAAATGTAAAACAAAACAATCTGTACAAAGAGTATAAAGTAATAATGATTTACGACGATACCTATATATATAGTTGTAACTTGTAAGATACGTGAGTGGGGTGAATAGGATGTTACCCTACCATAGTAATACCTCTGGAATTAATTATTTATATTACATTTAGTTTATTTAATGAATCGCGATTCCAGTTCCTGTTTCTGGTAGGAGAGTTATCACTTATTACTTATTAGGATTAGAAAGGGAGGCCATATTTTTTATTAAAGGGTTAGTGTTGGAAATTAATTTGGAATGTAAACATTTGTATATAGTTTAGCAAGGTCATTAATAATATTAATTAGTAGAGTTATGTGTGATGTTATTTTAGTTAAATACCATGATACACAGAGCGACAAATTTGAAAAGTTTGGGTTGGGTGGATTGGCAGGGCCCCAAAATGGTATATCCTATGATCAAACTGGTCTGGTCATAGATTTGTATAAATGTAGTTTGGTATTGGAATTTAATTTAATTCTCAAACTTTTTTTTTCACGTATCTCTCTGAGTATTATTAATCTTTCACGTACCACTTAAAATAGGACTATTCAAAATTGTTATACACTTCTTTCAAATAGGTAATAATAAGGCAGTACATTACAACAATATAATATGATAAATGATAATTGTATAAACATAATAATAATACCTAACAACTTTTTTATTAATAAATTATTTTCAGATAAAATTCGTCAAAAATTAATTTTAACCCCACCGAAATTAAATTCTGAATACTCCAACTCCACTGTCTATAAGTTATCGTTTTGTATTCAATAACATTTTTATTTTAACCTATTTTATTATAACAGTTATTATTGTAGTTGCTTGTTGGTAAACACTAAACTTATAGGTTTAATAGATAAATCAAAAACTACAAACACATTTGTAAAGTAGGTATTGTGTAATTTCTAAATTTTATTTTATAATAAAATAAATACAAAATATATCATACTTGAAATAGGAATTTCTAGGTTTTCTAAACTATGAATGTTAAGTAAAAGTTATGTACCAACTCAAAACACTACTTCCGACTTCGGGAAAAATAAAACTATTTTACGATTGCCAGTCATCTGCGTCATTATACAATATAAATCCAACTAACCAAACCCTTTTTTTTATACTTTATTTTTATCACAAGTTAAGATAACACTATTATCATTTATTACGGACAACGGTACCTATCAGTTATTGTTCTGTGCTATTGGTAAAGTGATATTATATTAATCAAAGTGGATTTATATTCAAATCCACCTTGAGTCCTTGATATTAATATTATAAGTAATAACATATTATTATCGAGCTTATTATTTAGGTTGGACAAAATGTATTAAAATGTATAATAATATATTATAGGTACCTTAGTTATAAGTACTTATTAATCTATTATTTAATATTTATATACTACTGTGATAGTAGTACTATCTACGAAATCGATCTGGTGACACTTTAAAATTACGTATGCGTTTTAGTTAGTTAGTTGTCTGTTTCATGTTTTATGTAGTACAATAATCGATGCCGTTTAACCATTAATGAACGAACTCCAAAACATAAGTAATCATGGGTTGTGCCTGTGAAAAACAACATGTCATAATACAAGATACCAAATATTACGTGCATGATCAAATTGGACAAGGGTAATTTTAATAAAATAAGTACTTTAAATGTAAATTTATATCTATAATATCTATAATATTATGGTCGTTAAATAATTTTAGCTGTTATAGACAAAATCAACTTCTGACACTCCTGTAACTTGTTAATAAACATTAAAAATATATAATAATATTTATGTTTTTTTAAATATTTTTCAGTGGCTTTAGTTCAGTGTTTCTTGTAAAAAATACTAATAATATGAAATTTGTATTGAAATGTATTTTATGCCATGATCAAAAAGACCACGAGAAAGCTTGGAATGAAGCCAAGGTCCATCAGCTTTTACAAAGCAGTGGAAACAGATATATTCTTAATTTAATTGGATGTGAAATGATTGAAAAATCATTAGAATTTTCAAAAACACCTACAGATACATTTCTTATGTTATTACCTTATTACAAAGTAAGTAGGTAACTAAATCACCCTAATAACTAATCGAAAAACCACATACGAAATGTATTTTTATTATTTACTTTGTCTAGAATGGATCGTTACATGACAATTTAGTTAAACCTCATTATCATATGAATTTGAAATATGTATTAAAGCATTTTCAATCGATTTGTTTGAGTGTGAAAACGTTTCATGACCTATCTTATTCACATAGAGATATAAAACCGGCTAATATATTATTTAATGATAATAATGAACCAGTGATTATTGACTTAGGTGACTACTTCATTTGAGAGGTTGTTAAACTATTAAAAAACAATTTAAATATTATTTCAAAGAATGTATATTATAGGATCTGCTGCTCCTGCCAAAATTACAGTGAACTCGAAAAAAGAAGCTCAAGAACTTCTGGATGATGTGAATGAAAGATGTTCAATGACATACAGAGCTCCAGAACTGTTTAATATTGATATTAATTCTGTTATTGATGAACGAATTGATGTTTGGGTAAGAACAAAGTAGTATACAATTGTACCCACAAAAAAATATTAAAATTCAGAGACAATTCTTCAACTTTTTCAAATATTCTAAATTATGATTTGATAATTATTATATCAAAAATCATAGAAAAAAACTGTACATACCTGTAAAAAGCTCAAAATGAGTCAAAATATTTTTAAAATTATAATATGTATATAAAATACTAATATAAACATTAAGTAAAAATGTCAAGTAGATACCCACAGTTTTTGTTTTTGAATTACAACAAAACAAGAAAATAAATTTTCTAAAATCTGATTTTGGATTAAAGTTCACAGTTTTGTATATTTTTGTTTTGTTTTCCCAATTATTAAAGACATTTCTGGGAATTTTTACTTTTGACGCATTCATACAACCTACTAGATTCACTTTCCTACAAAGAAAGATATTAGAAGTTTAAAATCAATAGTATTTTTTTGTTAGGTACCTTAAAGTAGTTTTTATGATACTGTATTATTTACCTTTTCAGTATTGGCAAAACAAATTAACACTGGGAGCGCTGTTATACTCGTGGTTTGGCGGGTTCCCCCTATATCGAGTCATTATTATCAGAGCTTTTCTTAACATTTCATATACTTTTTGCTTTAAGTGAAG
This sequence comes from Nasonovia ribisnigri, assembly GCA_027563435.1. NCBI lineage: Eukaryota > Metazoa > Arthropoda > Insecta > Hemiptera > Aphididae > Nasonovia > Nasonovia ribisnigri. The sequence continues at coordinate 169,518 of JANEHU010000360.1, read as the reverse complement.
TGTATTTGAATGTATTTGATAATATTAGTAGAAATTGTACTTAACAACATATACAGTTAGCTATATCAGGGTATAAAGTTCAAATAACAAAATGAATATATTAGAAAAAGTAAAATAACTCATATAAAACTACATCGATACATCCTGGATTGGAAGGAACAAATTGTTACCCACGGAGCGCGATTTGTTAATTTGTTTTACCAATAGTTTTTAAAAAAATCATTATTTTCAATTCGTCTAATAATTAAAGATGATCAAATATCAAAATTATTGAGTCAAAGACAAAAAATTTTCAATGAAGCCGATTACAAAATGGTTCCCAACTTATAACAAATCCAATTACAATAAACTTTATAATATTTTTTTTAAATTTAAACCAACATAATACAAATTTTTCATAAAATTAATATTTTATTTTATTTTAGATTAGAAAGTGCATTTTTTTGTCCTTTATAACTTAATATATTTTGATTCTAGTATACTTTGGAGTGCTTTGGAATATTATGTAATGTACAGTTATATTTGTGTTTAAATAATAATATATTATTGATCCTAATAAACTGTATTTATCCGTAGTTATAATACAGAATTATGTAACACACTGAACACTGCCTTATAATAAAATTGTATTTTTTATACTTTTACTGTTATTAATTTATATTATATAGCAAGTAACTGCTTCATTGAAAGATCTTGTCAAAGATTTAAGTTTTATAATTCTTTTATCAGGTGTCCATTTCAATAAAAGAACATATAAATTAAACTTTTATTGTTTATAAATCAAATACAATTTTTTTTTATACATTTTTCCTATTTACATTATACTATTATAACTAGGGCGTTAGTGTATGACACTGACACATATTGTATTAACATCGTCTATTGCTCTCAAGGCATAAATAATGAAAATATAGATATTTTATAACTGATTTTTGTTATAAAATAATATTTCTTAACCACTTTTATAAATAAAAACTAAAAAAGTTAATCAATTTAATTCAACAAAAATTAAACATTATTTAAGTACATTTAAAGATATAATTAAAGTAAATTATTAATATACTTCTATATTCTTGATTTTAAATAAAATATTTTTAAAATCCAATTTTTAAACATACTGATTACCTTTAATGTTTAATGTCTTTAGTCCTTAGGATGTTTACTGTATGCAATGCTTTATAAAAAGTCACCTTTTGACTTGGTATATGAACGTGGAGATTCTGTGGCTCTGGCTGTGATAAGTGGAAAAATGTATTTCCCACCAAATTCTAATGAAGTAATATTTTTTTATTTAATATTTTTAAACTCCTTCTCTATATAATATTGTATAATATTTTAAATGTTTTTTTTTTAGAGTGTCAACAATTTAATTAAGTTAATGCTAACAGTAGATCATTTCAAAAGACCTTTTATTGATGATATATTAGAATCAATCAAAGTTGTTGATGAATTATTTGATCAGGATTTCAATGAACATACAATTTTAAACTCAAATATTTGTAAAGTTTAGAAATTATAATTAATACATACACTTAATATCATTATAAGATCAACTCTTTAAACAGTAGACCAGCGGTTCTTAAACTTTTGGTGAACACCCTTACCAATTTTCTTTTGAATACCTTTTTTTAATAAAATATCTCATGTTGTCATAATAAATATTTTAATACTTTTATATTACAAATCACATGAGTAGATACTTAAAAACACACTTTTATAATTATTTTTATTGCACACAAAAATTCATAAAAAATTAACATTTTATTTTTAGATAGATTTGACAAGGACCATATATAGTTTAAGAACTGCTGCTATAGTTTATCAGTGTTAGTTATATCACTCATATTGAATGAACATAAATACATAATAGCTTAAATAAAGTTTTTAACCAAATACATTTTATTTTATTAAATTTGTACTTAGATTTTTAAAATATTATTCAATATTTCTTTTTTCATTCAAAGTTTTAAATATAGAAATATGTGGAATTTATTAACTAAAAATTATTTTAATAGAAAAAAAATTTTTTTGATAAAATATGTAATTTATACCTTAAGGTTTAGAATGCTAAATTTGTAATACATAATTCTATCATGCTCTTTAATAATTTATAAAAAATATCTAATCAGTATTTCTAAAATGTGTAATAAATAATAACTACTTTAAAAATTTTGAAATTTAATTTAATTATTTATTTTACAATGTTTCAGCACGTTTGGTGCTATTACAAATACAAATACAATTACAATTTAATATTTACATTTATATTAGTGATAATAATGATAATGATTCATAGTTATAGCTTAATATTAGTATTGGTTATTCTTGATCTTCAGATGAGAGCTCTTCAGTGTCCGTTGGGAGTATGTCTTGAGGCAGTTGTGGTTGCAGTTATCTATTTTGGGTTTAATTTCCTAGTTGGTAATGACAGGCTCCGTCCGTGTATTTAAGCTTGTCGTTGAAGTTTTTAAGTTGGGTTTTTATCCAGATGCTTATTAAGGGTATTCCAGTGTCATTGTGGATTTAGTGATTTCTCATAAACCATGGTATTTTTAGGAAAATCCTAAGGAATTTGTTTTGGAGAGTTTGGATTTTTTTAATTTTAGAGGGTGAAGCTGCCACCCAAACAGGGCAGGTATAAGTTAGCAGCAGACTCATTAATAGAAGAAGTGATGACTTTATTTGTAGTTTACTAAAGGGTATAGAATTCTCATTCTTGTATTGCCCTGTACAAGTCTTATGTGGATGTTCCAGGTAAGTTATTCATCTACATGGATACCTAGGTATTTGATTGCGTCGTCTTTTTTATTCCATTGAATGACCTGGTTGTTTATGTGAATGTCTTTGGGGTTGTTATATCGCTTAAGAGTGAATATTGTAACCTCACTATTTGTTGGGTTTAGATTTAACTTCGTTTTTTGGAACCAGGTAGTTATTTCGTTTGGTGAAGATTGTAGATTTAGCATTGCTAAATCTAAGGAACCGTCTTATGTGGGAATTGTCGTGTCGTCCACAAACATTGCAGCTAATTGAGAGTTGAGAGTGATTAGAATGTCGTGGCAGTAAATATTAAATAGAGTTGGTCCCAAGACTGATCCTTGAGGGATAAAATATGTAATTTATATTTTAAGATTTAGGGAACAATTGCAGTTTAGCTAAATTTGCACAAATCATTAGTTTGAAAGTTATAGCGTCCCAAAGCTTGCGATTTTACGTTTAAACGCGTGCGTGGAATGCTGTACCTACTGTCTACAACGAATTTTTCAATTTTTTGTTGCTGGTGTTTAATGTACGTATTTTACGTGCTGAATTCAAGTGTTTGAAAAAAATTGCGAAACTTATCGTTCACAAGTTATGGCAATACAAAGTTGCCTTGATGACGCGTGTATAGGCAATCGTCGCTACGTTCCTCAGCGCAAATCGAAAATATCCCTCGACTTGTTGTGTAAAACCACCTCGGGTCAGGGCCGGATTGGTTAGGCGAGCTACCGAGAAAATCTCTGTGGGCCGCTTAAAGGTTTGGCCGGTCGTGTGAGTGAGGGTGAAAATAATTTTATGTTTAAAATACGGTTAACCACCTATAAGCTCGTAACAATTTTAGACGTAATTTTGGGCCAGTGAATATGTAAATGGGTCGCTTAAAAGTGAAAAATATCGATGGGCTGATACATAACCAATCCGGCCCTGCCTCGGGTGAAACTTGTTTTTCATCAATATTGTTTCTATGTACATTTATTGCCGGCGTGGTCACTCGTTCGCTCGGACAATATTAATCGTTTTTAAATAATCATAATACATAAGTTCCCGCCCAAAAAAAATCAAAATTCGGGAATTTTCGAATTTCAAACCTTTATAACTCAAAAACTAAGTGTTTGCGCTAATTATTTTTGGCACCATCGTTTTTAAAACATTGATTTATCTAAGTTTAGAAAAAAAAATATGGTAGCTAAACTGCAATTATACCAGATTTTTTTTTTTTTTTTTTTTTGTTTTTATTTATATAATTTACAATCTGTTACATAGTAGAACAATGAGCAAAAGTGATCAAAAGAAAAATAATGGCTTGGGTGAAACACAGATTAAAGAAACCTTTCACTAAAGGCACTTTGACAGTTACTTATGTACATGAGTATATGGGTTTACAATATTATTATATTACAATTAAAGTTTTTAGATTAGCAGGTCCCGACACCGCCGCCTTTTTAATCTTTTCCTTGGGTTACCAGGTATATTTGCTGATGCAAGACCTTTGATTAAGGGATTGGTGTGGTTTTGAACATTTAAATTGAATCGCCTGTAATAGGTTCTGGCTACGTCAAGGACGGGTGGGGTACCAGATTTAGAATGCTAAATTTATAATACATATAATGTACATAATTCTATCATTGCTCTTTAATAATTTACATACAATTTCTAAAATGTGTAATAAATAATAACTACTTTAACTTTGTGTTGCATTAAATACTCGGTACTTATATTCTGTACATACTTTTAAATTGAACAAATATTAGAAGATTTTTTTCTCTAAATTGATGATTTTTTTTTTATCAAAGTTGGATCAATTATTTTTTTGTATTGAATGCAGATAAATCTAATTTAATGAATCCATTATATATAAAAAATATTATCTGAAATCTGGCGGCTCTAACTTTATATTAACAATTATCATTCTACAGTTTTGTACAACATTGGGTCATCTATAAAACTCCCCTCTACTCTAGGTTGTAAAAAAAAATAATGTATTTCCTGCACACACAAGACTATAATAGTTGCTTATGAATTACTCATAATCGTTTTCTACAAGACAATAACGGATTGTGATTAGCATACCGTTTTAAATAAGAATTAAATGTTACACGTCACAATAACCATAACAAATATATACTACGCGTTGTAAACGAGATTTCATTGGAAACGACTTGATAATAATGTGGTCTTTTACGACGTGCTTTTTTTTTTTTTATGAAATAGACTACTAGTTTACCACTATTTGCCTTATTCACCTTTGACGGACGTTTGTTGAACTAATAAATGTTCAATACAATGTGTCAATGCCTAATGAGTAATTGTATATTATGTGTGTCGTTTGTGTTTAGCAACGCGATATGGTGGGTTACATAATATATGGGCTACGGCCTCAACAATAAAATTAGGACAATACATTATTGTTTTTATTGTATAATTTGTGATTATTAATAAGAAAAATATAAACTCCTAAAAACATTATTCCCGATGAATATGATTCTATATTACATTATTAACATATTATACCATTGGTCAATGCAAAACCTTTAATACAACTACGAACGTACCTAATCGTTAAAATAGTATCTTCGATAGTGCGATTGAAAATAATAATTTTCAAAGCAGGCCGTTTATGAGTTAATGTTACGGTGTCTTAATAAAATTCCTGCCATCTAACTAATCTTTGTTGCTATAGGATAAGCACTATTTATTAGATCATAAATTCGTGATAGAATAATAGAATTAAATAAAAATAATTCGAACATTGATGATGTGGATCTATTAATATTGACGCCATCGCATAAGAAATTAGGAAATTAATGATGGGTAATAACTTATGGGCTATTATGCTCGACGTATCACGTACGCGTATGCCGTATGGTTATGGTATAACGTATTTTAAATTTTAATAATGCTTATAACTAATGAGTAATAACTTTTGACTGATGACGGGAGTCGGGCGGCCTGCGAAGTGTCAAGTGTGGAGAAAAAACCCGCCTGACAAACGATCCGTCCGGCCGATCGCAGTGCGTCCTGGGCCGAGGGCAACCGGGCTACGTTGCCGGCACTGGCAGCTGTCCGCCGTGATAACAACCACTGTGGCCAATTTACCTGCCACATTTCCCGTTGCGGTGGCATGAGTTGTCGTAGTTGTCGGGTTCTCGACCTGTCAACCAGTTCCGGGCAATGTGTTAACCGACTGCTTAAACCACCATCGCTCGTTCGTGTTCCACACTTATCGAATTCCGAAAATTTACTATCGCTTTCGTACGGGTCATTCTTCCCATACGTCGACATCGACCAATAATAGTAATAATAATAATAATAGTTACAATATACGTCAGTGGTCAGTCGTTTCCTCGTTTTTGAGTCGCCGTCGCCAATTTATCCCAAGAACAAATTTAATTTAGAAGACATTCGTTTCGCTTTAAACTGCCGGCGCCGACGTCAGACCAAACACGTTAATATTATATTACTGTAATTACAAGTGTTGTAACACGCCCGCGTCAAGGCGTTACGAATAAATCTCGCACACGTCGAAATACTCAACCACAGTTATTATTGTTCGCAATGTAAGCATTTTATTTCGTTATGTACATATTATAACATACTATATATTATTATTGTTACATATTTCGATTGTTATTTTACATAGTATAATGCTTTTTTTTGTATTATGCTGATATTGTTCGCGTCGTTGTTATTACTATCAACGGATGAATGATGATTTTAGTTTTATTGCTACCGACGGACGAAAACGATTTGTTCAATTTGTTGTGTTATAATTTACAACGTGAAGACGTCTCGACTTGCTCTCGTATTTGGGTTCCTTGCCCTTTTCACTTAATTGGGTGGTTGTTATCCCCGTCTGGAGTATTATCCAATGCACTGATAATAAATGTGTATTATTGTAAGACTAATAAAAAAAAATGTATCAGCTTATCATTATTCATAAGTAATGACTTATTATTTAGGTGTTGAGATTAATGAAAAATATGATCATATTCAAAGATATCTTCTTCTCACGGTTGTGTTGTAGGTATATTATACTATGTAGCATTCAGACAGATGGTTTGTAGTTTGCTTTCATTTAAAACTGGTTAGATGAATAAAATTAAGACACTGTTAGTGATTAAGAGGTGTCAGTTATTTGAATACCTAATGTTTTCAAATATACCAAGCTTTGTATAATATAAATAATAAAATAATGATCTGATGATAGGAAAATGATTAGGTAGTTTCTACAGGCATTACATATACCTGTCAACTAAATTATTAAATCAAGGAATATACCTATTTAAGAGGTCTTTTTTCAACATAAGATAACTTTAAAATAAAATACATTTTATATTTTTAGTACGACTGTAATATTTTTGAGCAAAACAACATAATATACAAGTTTTGTTAACTTGTAGATATAAAATATTTAATTATGTATACTATAATATAACTAACTATAGGTACCCAATTCAAGTATGTAAAATTATAAAAATCTGACAACTTTGTAAAAATATCTTAGGTCGAAAACAGACTCAATGGTGTGTATACCTCAACGGCTCAAACTGTGCACAATACAATGATTCACTTAATAAGGACCGTACGCAATATGTTGTACCCCTTTTATTTTATTACCAAAAACATTATAGGTCTATAGACTTATACAGTAGTTGTGTAAAACTATCTATAGGTAGTCAGGTACTAAATTATAGGATTTATAAGCCAGAATAAGGGAAGGAATATAAATAAGTAACGAGGATAGATAATCATTGGCGAAAGAGTGATAATAAGTAATAACTATAATGATAACACATCGTTACCAACTGCATTTTGGATCAATATGATTATTTAAATACCTAATAATTAATAAATTTGATAATAACTTGCCTACCTATAGTATATTAATAATTTGATGTCACAATATTAAACTTTAACAACGAAAGATATTTTAATTTTTACTGCAACAGCAATGAATACTTTATGAGTTTAGAATGTTAAACTAGTTAAACACTTGGATATTTAAACTAAAAATATGATTGAAATATTAGAAATATACTTATAACGTAACGCTCTAAGTCTCAAACATTCATCAGTTGAAAACATAAAAAATTTAAACATTGAATATTTTTTTAGATACCTAGGTACAATAACAAAAAAAGCATTTTTAATATAAATTAGCTTTTATTTCACTTCAGTCTGTACTGTACTTTTTTTAAATACCTAATAATGATATTATATTATATTAGGTTCACTCTTCAACATTGTTAAACATTTAATTGTGGATTCAATATTGATATCTCACTGTACATATACTTTATATCTTAAAGTAATAATGAACTTTCATTTTTATCTAGACACATAATAAGTTATACCCACCTAACATTTTATTTACAATTTGCACTTATTATCGTCCAAAAATATATTTGTTCTTAGCAATTGTTTTACTTACCTTAGTCTATTCTAACTTCATAGTTGTCTTAGATATAATAATCAGCAACTCAAGTTTAATCGGGTAATCCTATAATATAGAATGAGTTTCAAATAATATCTTATTTTATTGTGAATAATTTGTTATGTTATTATTTATGGTTTTGAAATATGTACAATTTTGTTTCTGTTTGGAAATTTATCAACAGTTTTCATTTCAAATTATTTGTGTGATAATCGGCTCAACATTTATGTCTTGTAAAATACAATAGAATATAAAAATATTTACATTATTTTTGCTATTTTCAAACAGCAAATTAAATATACTATATTACCTCTCTACCTCTCATGATACTAGGTCTAGGATTTGGGGTTTTTTTTCTGATGCAATGTTAAGTGTATTTTATTAATTTGTATAGCATTTTTTGCAGTTTTATTAAATCTTGATTATTTGTAGTTTCTATTTTGTAATTACTTACATATAAAAACAATTCTTTAAACTTCTTCGATAGTTAGTTGTATTACACAATAGTGATTATATTTATATTGTGCATTCATACTCTTATTATATATAAATAGTACACAATTTTAAATGTTTACTTATTTTTGTATACATATATTATGAAACATAAAATTACTCGTAGAACTATAATACATTTTTTTAATTATTTTTTTTAGGTAAAATGTTTGGTGTAAGATACATTTTTAGGTGATTAAAATCCTAGCCCTTGTAATAAATATATAATAATAGATATTGGATAGTAATTATTAATTTATTGTTTGTATACTAGTTAGTTACCTATCAGAGACTAGGGTGATGGATGGACGATCCCCGCCTGGACCTGGAAAAAATTTGACCCGTATTTTATGTTTCCCCGGGGCCAATTTTTATTCTTAGTCTTCCCCTGATGCCTAATATATTCCAACATAGATAGTTACTAAGAAATATTTATATTAAACTCAAAATGAGCCAATGATTTTTATTGTAAGTAACTTGTAGTTTTGAACCACAAATTGATAATTTGGGTTTTATTACAATATTTATATGACCACAAGATAAATTAAAAAAACATAAATACAAAAAAAAAAGAGTTTTTTTTTATTATATAAAATAATAGGCAACTATAGAGTAATGATAAAGGGTTATCATTAAAAAATAATATAGGTAAATATTACAAAAATAGTTGTGTACATTTATTGATATTATTTTGGTTTTTTCCCTTAGCAAAGAAAAATTTATGAAATGTATTGATGGTTTATTTTATTATTTACTTGCTAACAAAGAACAAGGACATATTAAATATTTTAATCACTGAATTACATACTTGCATGTAATTGTAGCTATGAGGAGTGTAGTAATTTTTATTTTTCAGGGGAAAATTTGTGGTTTGTCTTACCTGGATACTGTTTTTTTTTATACAATGTATTCCTGGGGGAAGTGACCGGCTGATATCTGACAGTACACAACAACTATGAAAAATACCCTTAAAGAGTGGGTCTACCTTTTTATTTTTTAAGTTATGGGCAATTAACTTTTTTATCAAAACCAAATCTAACACGCATTTGTTTATGTATCTTAAAAACTTTTCAACATTTTGACGTAATTTTATTTTTATTTTAAAGCTACCTATTTAATTGTCCTATCAACTAACATACGCAATTAAACCAGAAATATGCAAATAATTATTATTAAATTGAAAAAAGGAAACATTTAAAAATAACACGAAGTAAATAATTAATTATTTGTAGTAATACTTTTAAAAATACCTATTTTTGATAACAAATGTTTACTTTTTAAGTGTAATAAAAATAATTTGCACATTTCTGGTTTGATTGCGTATGTCGGTTGATGTCAATCAAATAGCTTTAAAATAAAAAAAAATTACGTCCGAATGTTGACAAGTTTTTAAGAACCAAATACGTGATAGGTTTGGTTTTGATAAAAAAAGTTAATTCCCCATAACTTAAAAAATAAAAAATTAGACCCACTCTTTAAGGGTTGTTTTCATAATTGTTGGTATACTTTCATATGACATCAGCAGGTAACTTCCCCCCGGAGCACTTTGTATACAATTATAACATTATAATTTATTTATTTAAAACCGTTCTTGATAGATACCTAACTAAAACGCCCGGATAAAAAGTAATGGTAACTAGTTCTTCCTCTGGTCCTCGATATCACGGGGGAGAAAAAAGTACCTAACTAATAAGATATTTAAAAAAAATACGTAATATAAACTTATTTAACAAAATTGTATTATCTATAGCCCATCATAACATAAATGTATTTTGTTATTATTTTATTTTGATTATACAATTAGAACGAGTTGTACTATTAATTTATTTTAATTTTATCTATCTAAGACAATGTAACTTGTACATAAAAATATTGCAAATTCTTCACCATTTCTTGACTGTCTATTAAAATATACAGTATATAATTATAGAGGTTACTAATTTGAATTGTAAAATTAGTATCCCTTGTGTGATCCTCCTCGTGTATTATAATCGTTATTTCATTTAATTCGGCAAGTATTGCATTTTCTAAATTGGCAGTTGTTACACCAGGTATTTATGAATTAAAAATAAAAATATTTAGGATAATTAAACAGTTTTACATTCATCCTTAAAGATATAATTTTCTCGGTCAATTTAAGTGTTTTTATTTATTTCTTATAAAATTATAATTGTTTGGTTATAATGCCATAAGATTGTTCAATAATCAACTAATTCTTAAAAGCAATTCAAAATTAAGTAATATTTGTAATTTAAATATGTAGGTATAACACACCAAAAGTACACTTGACAATATAATATAATGTTCCCGCCTATCGTCTTTGAATAAGTCACTGTAATGGATTGGCAGGGCCTCTACAATGATAGGGTGTACCTTGCGTTCAAGGACCCATTGAATGTTGAAATTATAATAGGAATACTAAGTATTAATAATAAGTCTTATTTTATTTTATTTCACCCTTATATAATATAATAAGTAATTTTATTATTTTAAGCTGTGGGTTAACCATTGATTACCTAGAAATCGTGTATGGGTACCGGTTTATAGGCTGATACACGATTGAGCATAAAACAACTTTTTTGCGACACAATTGAGCAAAATTGTCGGCGTATCAAAAGAAATTGAAATACAAAAGAAACCCTACACGATTGAGCATAAAAAACTCTGCAACGTTGCATTTTAAATTTTAAACTGTATTATACAAAATATTTATTCAAATAATTATAATAATTCAAAATATAACATGTCAAAAAAAAATTACTTAAATATATTAATAGAGATTTTGTATTCTTACAATTTAAATATTTGTTGAAAGCTTGAATATTAAATTCTATTTTTTTTTAATTCTTTAGCGGGTTGTAATTTTATTTTCTCATGTTGAATTGATTTGATCCTAGTGTCCAACTTGTGCTTCTATTTTCTCAATTGAATTTTGATCGTGATTATGTTGTCCAGAACTTTCAATCACTTTAAGTTTATTTAAACCTGAGGAAATTATTACTGAACCTTTATTATTTGTGCCCCTCCATCTTAAAAGACGGAACGCACTTGTGGTGAATCGAACACTGATATTATTTCTGTATTAATTTTGGAATTGTATCTATCTTATATTTTCCCCCGATGCTACATGTTTAAAACGTCGATACTTTATTGCTCCAGAACTAATTTATTAATCGATAACATTGTCGATAAAGCTGGACTCGACTCACGGCTCACGTCTGATATCATAATAATAATTATTATTGGACCAATTATTGGTGTAATAATACGTGAAAATAATAAATTACAAAATTTTGGCAACATCGCATACAATATTCTATGCTCAATCGTGCTTTACCGGATTTATATTACTATTAGTATATATTTTATACCTAACCCTTTTTTTATATTATAGGCAGGTATTATAATTAGGGTACTATAATTTCGGTAAAATGAAGTTTGAAGTAGTTTTTGACAAAAATATTGCATATTATGTAATAATATGTTAAGTATAGGAATTCAAAACTCTATAGGACTCTCTAGAACTTATATTATTTCATAAAATATTAGTTATTTGTTATTACTTATTACTATAGTCGGGGTAACGAAAAATGAGCGCTGATTCCCGCGACCCGTTGTTTATACTCACCCTTATGGCCAATGACTCTATCAACATAGTGCTGCCGCGCCGCGCGCCGTACCTATTGTATTATATTCGAAAAGTTTTTCGTTGCCTCGACTATAATAGCTATAAACAAATTAATGCCGTTGTACCGTGTATAACAAGTTCATGGTATAAAAAGCTTATTATGAATCAAAATATTTTGAAAGTCTCTTTGTATAACTGTTAAAAGTAATTATATGTGTAGTGGTGAAAAGTTTCAAGTCTGGACGGTTAATACTTTTTGAACTACAGCAAAATCGTTATTTTTCGTTTAAATGACCAATTTCGTTCAAAATTAATTATGTATTTTCGATTTTGACAAAAAACGTTGTTGCGTAATTATTCCCTTTTTCCCTATGGTTATTGTTAATTTTTCCCAATTTTTGAAATAGTAGTTGGAATTTGACCACCTTTTGCTACCTCCCCCTCCCCAAAAAAAAACTTTCATCTAAATCTAATTTGCAACTAGGAACCACCCTCAAACTAAAAGAAAGAAGCACTTTTTCTACTCCAAAAATTGTTGGCGGCCACAAAAAAAACATTGTAAACCAAAACATACTGTACCGCTCAAAATGGAAAAAAAATATTATTTATATGTAATAAAATAACAAAAAAATTTACTTATGTACTAAAAACTATTATCTATTATATGTCACATAATTTGGCTTTGTTACGCGTTATCTTAAAGATTTTTGAGCCGAGTTGCTGGCATCTGGACGTTTATACAATAAATAAAAAAAATATTAATGGTGCTTATATATAATAATTGTAAAACTACCTACGTAGTTTTTCAAAAATTTAAGAAAAAAAAAATTGTCTTTGGTAACTAAAATTAGCTATAGGTTCTTTTGGTATAATTTCGAGTTTACTTCAGCGTATTGCACATCCCTCTATTTATAGGAAATTTGACACGTGTATGGTGTTATAATTTTTTCAAATAATTGTGTCAGATTTCAAAAGAAAGTTTTCTGCATTATTTTTCATGTTATATTTGTGAATATTATCATGATCAACAAATACATTTAAGCTCATAAGATTTCAAATATATATTATTTTTTTTCAATTTCGATATGATAAAAGTTACTATTTAAGATGACGACACAACGGCCATGATATATTGTTTCCTCCGTCATATTATATATAGGTACATTAGGTACAAGCAAATTAGCGTCCAGTAGAACCAATTTTGTGTAATTAGATTTAATATTAGAATGTACTGACTTACTGTCAAACTTATAAGTACGAACATTATCCGTATTCATAAATTGGTTTTGTTTACAATATTTCATCTTTTTACGCATTTTATATATATTGTTTTAAGGTAGTACTAATGTAAAAAATTACAATACAAAAATGCTAGAAAAACTTCTTTAATATTCTTAACTTCAACCTTAAAGTTTGATTAAAGGTTAATACTAAACTCACTCGAACAACACAAAATTATTGCTACTACCTACTCATTAACCCAAATTTTGTAGGTTGTATGTTAGTTGGAAAGAGTTGAAGAACCCCACATATGTTACGTGTGATACGTATTGTAGAGAATATGTTATTCTAATTTGTAAATTATTTTGAAATTAATCTATTCTGTCAATTTTATTATGAACGTTAAAAATGTTAATCAAGTTTTAATGTAATAATTCAATATTATTATTAGTTTTAATTTATTTTAGACAATTAAATACAATTTGTATTTTATTATTGTGTGGAAATTGATTTTATTTAGTTAAATATATAATTAGGAGATTAGCTGTCATAGTTCCTTATGAGTGTTAGCATGTTAATTACTTTTGAATACCCTAAATTTAGTGTTTCGGGTAAATGATCCTAATGAGGGTTTATATGTCATCCTTTTTAACAAAACTGTATTGTTATCTGATATTGGTTTATTAATGCATTGTATCAAATATAAATTTATTAATCTATATATCTATATATCATATTAAATATGTGTACATTGTTAGTAGTAATAGTAATAGTACGGTACCAACTGTTTTTTTCCGTTATATAGGGAGACTAAAATGTACGGGATATAGGTTATTTATGACAATTGTTATTTTCCGTTATAAGGAGAATTCCGTCTTATAGACGGTCCGTTATAGGGAGGTTTTACTGTAGTAATAGTTATAGTCAATAGTTAATAGTAATTGGCGTTTTAATAATATGTTAGTAAAAAATAATGATATTTCTAAACATACAATATTAATTAGGAATATTAGAATAATTTGTTGACATTTGTTATTATAATAATAATTGTAGGCACTTATTGCTTATATTAAAATTGAATTTATTTATATTTTATTAATAAGAAGTACCTAATAATCATCAACTTAAATATACTTTTGTATTGGTGTTTGATTTAAAGTATTAAATTAATTACAACACTATTTTTATTCCATTGTGTATAAATTTATTTGGTCAATACTTCTTATTACTGTTACAACAACACATACATATGAACTAGTTTACTAATTATAATATTGTAATATGGGAAAAAAGTCGACCGTAGTCAAATTACACCACATTTATTATATACACTACAACAGATGTTACATGCGTACCTTGTGGTTCGTAAATAATTTAATTATTGGGTTTAATATCAATAATACGTCATATAGTAATACGTCTATATCTTATAAATACGAATTGATGGACTGATACCAGCAGGGTTAGGGTTTATCAATGTCAAGGAGTCCTTGGAGTAACTTTAGTTAATTTATAAGTATCTATTTCTCACACTTGTACTTTAATCACATCAACATTTAAATTTAAATAAACTTTTTTTTTGCAATAGACTAATTATGTATTTATGTATTTTTGAATTGGTTACTTAATATTTATTATATATTATATTATAGCTATATAATTTTGAGTTTTGAATATTAAAGTGAAACTATAGTAACATCAATGGTGATGGTTATGTTTGTACTCGTTTATGTGTGTTGACCTTATTATTGATTCAGTATAAATATAGGTACATTTATTAGCTTTTCGCATGAAATACTCATATTATACTTAATTGTTTTTCTGAACAGTTTAATTAGTATTATTCGATATCAATTGTATTGCGAGTTGCGACAAATATGATACAAAAATAGATAATTCGTTAATCCGTGTTTTCTCCATGTCCTTACATCATATTGTTTACTTTACATGTTGACACGTTTTACTTTCACTTATATCGTTGTATAATTTATAACTTAAGTGAAATCGGTAAATTAACTTTAGTAACAATTCTTCATTAGTTAGGTATCCATTATTAAATTGCCTAAGCAGAGGATAAATTCAATTTTGTGATAATATATGTCTTTAAAAATGTATTATTTATATTATTTAGTTAGCTTACTTTATTTTAGCAAAACTGCTTTAAATACATTGTAAATAAACTGTTAATATTGATAATAATATATAGTAATTTTATATCTTGTTTTTAATGCAAATATAATAAATGTGAAATATTTTTAAATGTCTAAGTGAGATAATATGTGGGGTAGATATTTACAAATAATATATAGCGTGACATTCAATTTCTTAGCGCCGTTTCTTCTAAAATTTCATGTTTTAATAACTTTTGTGAAAAATATGACCTTGTCTATCTACAAGGTCAAAAGAAAAGTATCTAGTACATGCGTGTTATTAGTTTCCTGCTTATTTATAAGCTAAGTCTAACCAGATTCTTACTTGTAGAAAAACTTGTAAAACTACATAATCTAATGACATGACTAGTTTTTTTGCAGGCACAAAATTTGGTTTGATGATACTAAATAATATACCTACATCCTACTTGTATTAGTCCGTTTAGTCAATATAGGTACTAAGTTATAGTTTTTATATTAATTCTAGTCTAATTTTGTATTATGATGACAACCTTCAGCTATTAATGCAAGCAACTTAGTTTTAGTGGTAGTTGGCCTTTGTACCTATTAACTAAATAAATAAATACGCAACACATCCAGCATCACAAATACAAAACAGTTAAAGATTAAAAATTAAACAATTGTAGAGAAGTTTTGTTTGAATAAAATATTTAATTAATTACGCCTAAGTAAATACTGTTATTTACAACAAATTATTCTTTCAGATATTACATTCAATATATTTTTTAATTAATTTCCTAAAATAAGTTTTAATTAAAAACGTATTTATATTGGATACATAATTAATTACAACTTTTATCCATATATTTTAATAATGTAGTTGAATTCAAGTTGTTAATAGCACATTTTCAATTTTATTTCTAGTAGGTATAAATGCTAATGTAGGTAAAACATTGATTTTTGTTTCAATAGATATTAAAATGCTGTTATTTTGATCTCACATTCTTACGTCCGTGTTTTTATCGTAAGCTGTATACTACACATATGATTAAATATTAATACTATTATTGAAACTAATTAGGTAGATATCAACACCTAGGTACGGCACCTAGTTTGAATTAAATAAATAACTATATCATATTTGTAGGCATATACAAATTAAAAATTTGTTCATACATTAAAATCGTATAACTTAATACAAATAAACAAAATATATCTTAGGAATCTTAACACGTTGTTCGACAGTTGGAAATACACCATTGTTCATTATGATACAATTTGAGTATAATATATTCTTTCACATATGATTTCTGTAATAGTATAATATCAATATTCTTATAGATGAAACGTATTTTTAACTTTGAAGTACATACTAATTTGTAATTAGGTACTAATTACTATATACTATCGAATTTCGTGTATCACATTTTTTCCTTCTAAGTAGAAAATTACTTACACTTAGATCACGTTTTATAGTTATTAAAATCCATTTTTATTTCAAAAATTAGTATTGTATAAAAATAACAGAACTTTAATAATTATTTTGTACAATCAAATTAAAAGAACATTTTAATTTAAATATTTTATTATTTACCCGAAGATTTGCTATCGACGGCTTTTTTATGATCAATTGACCCAACAAAACAGGCTTCTCAGTCTTTAATCATTATCTATACCGGTCTAAGTCAATAGGTTATAATATTGCTTTGGATATTGTTGCGACCTTGGTCACGTAAGAAAGGGCGAGCTTAATAACTTTCTCCTATCGTGTCAGTTGTGTTCGCGCCATCGACAGTGTTCACTGTTAGTCGTGAATCGTATTTATTAATCTAATACCGTGTTTTTAGCCAATATATTTTAACGATCTCAGTGATCGGAAGGAATCGGCCCATTTATCAACATAAACACTATACTGACGGTAATTTACTTTTTATAAGTTTTTTTTCTGATTTAGGTATATTATTTGAAATGTACAACATTTAGTTTGTTTGATACAATCAATGTTTAATGTATACATTTTTTTTGTTATTATAAATTAATATGAAAATTAAATAATACTTTAGGTACCATCCTAATTTTCGGTAATTTTTGAAAAATAATTATCATATTGGAGTAGTAATTGAAAAATTTAATTGATTTCAAGAAGCGCAAAAAACGCCAGCGCTTTCAAGACTAGTGAACTAAGGATTTAAGGTCTGATTCATGCCCTTAAGTGGGCCCACCCCCTAAGAACTAAAACTTAAAGTTATAACTGATTATAATGACTAAACATTAGAGTTGAATACCAATTAGATATCTACAATGTTGAAGTTTTGTTTATTACCCGAACATTTTCTGTTCATAATATTTTCTTGAAATTTACTGGTTTCGTTTTTTTCATCTTTTTTATTATAATTTATTTTTAATTTGAACAAAATAGTATATTTACAATCTAATATTTTACATACATATACAAATTGTAATTTAAAATATTTATTTTTATTCAAATTGTTAGTTTTAAAAATTGTAACAACGAATATTCTTATTTTGATATTTTAAATAGCTCAAAGCATAAAATAATCTCAGATTTAACAAAAACAATTAGTTTCAACTATATTTATCTATGCCATTTCTAATAAAACAATTTTAATTTAATATGGGTTGTTTTAAGGGATATTCCAGTAATTAATAAAATAAAATTTAATTTTAAATTATGAAAGTACAATAGACAATCTCATATTATATAGACGCACGTCTTTAAGTTCAATCTCTTATAAGACTCAAAATAGCTTGGAATGGTCTGGAATCTCCAATTATATTGTAAAAGTCAGTTATAAGACTCCGCACTTTGGTTCTAAGACTCAAATTTCAGAAAAAAAATAATTGTTATAAAATGTAGACATTATTGGTACAAATTTAAAAAAAAATTATTTGTGTTGTCGTGGTTTGAATTCATGAATTATATTATGTACAACAATCTTTATCTCAAATATCGTTATTGTAGTGTAAGATAAATATTATGTACCTAAAACTAAAATAATAAATAATAATATGTAAAATTAAAACTGCAAAATAAAGTTAATGGTTGATTTAAAAATGTCTTTCCCCACTTTCCCTATATAATGTTCGTTACTTTGTACTGGTCCCAAAGTGAGTCTTATATTAGGTAAAATCTATAATTTATTTGTAAAATATAAAATTCTAACAACAATATTATTTTAAATGAGTCTTTAATAAGAAAATGTATAAAATGTTTAAATGATTGGATTTCTCAATATCAAAATAAGGAAAATTATATATTATAAGTAGGTACTTAAGTAATAGAAGTAAACAAAAAAATATTATCTGTATCTGAATGTATTTATACATCTATTTTTTTTTTGTAATGATACAATAATATTAGGTACAATCAATATATAGATACGAGGATCACATAATATGTTTCATAATCAATTACTTAAACAAGAATTTCACATAATACTTTACTTTATACATTATTGTGTTAGGTAGTACAAACATAGTATATCCCTTATTTGAGAGAGTATATGAAATGTATTAATGAATAATAGAATATCATAGAAACTATGTACATTTTGTTTTAATATTTATTTTAAAAGCACGTTCCATCCATATTATTTTTAACGATATGTTAATTAATCAATTATGCATGAATTAAATTGATATATTTAGAATAATCTAATATATTATGTTCATTAATTTGTGTAATATACTTTTACGTATCATACATGATTTATCCTTGTTTCAAACTACAAAGTCATTATTTAATTTTATATATAAATTCAAAATATAATATTAGAATAATGTGATATAAAATAAATATTAAGAATTAATGACGAATAATAAAGTTAATATTCACTCTTGCCTAACACAGCATATTATATATTTTAATAATAAAAACGGCTTTTATTAATTTATTCCTAATATGGACCTTATATTATATTATATAGAAGTGTGATATATATTTTTAGGAACAATATATAATATTTAAGGTCGTTCAAGTTTACTTATAAATGAAGTTGACCTTTAATGACCCCTATGTTATCTAATTTTTTTATGTACGCCTATATTTTTTTAATGCTATAAAAATTGATAGAATAAATTGCTCAATAATCACTTATAAGTTATAATTTGATCAGGCTTTTTTTGTTTAAATATTTAATGTTTAGAAACATTTTTCAACTAAACTTATACATATATCAATCAAAAATGTGGCTTATATTATTATATCGGTTAGTTCTACTACAAACTTAAAGTTCAAGTGGTGTCGTGATCTGCTATCGTAAAATCTATAGTAAAAGGTGGACACCGCTCTGCTGTACAGTAGGTTACAAGTGGATCACTGTAATGAATGATGTTCAATTTGAATTTAATGATATAATATTATCATTCTATACGAAAAAAAGATTCTGAGCGAAGACAATATGCCTATATTATAATAATATTCTTAAATTGCAACCAAATAACTAAAATTGTTAATATTTATATTTTAAATATCTAATTTCGTCCAAATTTGATCTCAAAATGGCGATCAAACAAAATTTGTGTTTATTTATTTTTTAGATTTTTAGGTGACGGTATGAATTACTTATGAGATAAGTACCTTGTTTTAAATTTTCAGTCCTTAGCTAATAGCATTATAAATTATAAACTGAACCTTTAATACATTTATAACTACAAAATAATTTTGCTAATTTTCAAGATTTTGACGAGTTATGTCAAATTTCAAACTTTGAATGCTTAAAAAAAAATCGTATATTCAATATTTTTTTTTGATTGTTATTACAACAATTTACGAGGAACCTTGTATTCAATTTACAAGATTTTTGACTAGACAAAAAATTGATATTTATAGAAGAATAATTTTAAAAAAAAATCAACAATTAAAAATTTCTATAAGTAGCTAAAAATTTGGAGTCAAAATTTTTTTTTTAATTTTATCACATCAAAAAAGTATAAAATAAACATATGTTGAAAAATTAAAGAATGTATAGTTATTCTTTTTTGATTTGCAACAAAATAAAAATAACGAATTTACGGCCAGTTTCAAAAAAATTTAAATTCAAACGCTCATATACAATTAGTTTGATTTTCCAGTATTTTTATTCTTTAAGGTAAAAAAACTTGTGAAATATTGTATTAAGTTTTTAAATATTAGATATAGGGGTAATACTTGATATAAATATATAATAGAAAAAAGTAGGTTACTCTCTGCTGTACGTTACGTGTCTAGAGAGTCACTGTAATGTATTCAATTTGTGATTCTGAGCAAAGACTGTTTGTCAGGCGTCAGCCTATAATATTACTAATTGTGTATATTTTATGATATTACTGTGATTAAAGTAATTTATTTTACTATTAAGCATTAGTATCTACTATACAGTAGTTTAAATTAATTTTTGTCGAAAAAAATTGTATTATGAAATGTCATGAGTATAAAATATTATAATATACCTATTACCTACTCTAAAATTTCAACTGTCAAGTACTCATGAATAATATTTTTAAATTATAACAAAATAACTAAAATCGTATGATGTTGTTATTATGTTATTTCGTCCAAATTTGAACTTTAAATAACTTTTAAAAAAAACTGTATTTATATATTTTTTAGATATTTAACTACTATTTAACTATACTTACGTTTTTAATTTTAAATTTTAATATAATTTGTCAACATTTAAACTTTAAATGGTCATAAAAATGTAATTTGATTTTTTGGTAGACATTTTTAACGGTAAACAAACTTATGAGGAATTTTATATTAAATCTTAGATATGAAATGAACATTTTTCATAAATTTCTAACTTAAAAGAATTGCGAAGTTTGTAATTTTTACCAATTTTGTCAACCTTTAGACGCTCTTCAAAAAATATTGTGGATTTACGCTTAACTTTTATTTATTTTCCGATAAACCTTGTTGTATTACATTTTCAATTTTTTTCGACATATACTTTGGAAAACCGATTTTGCTTATAAATTCCCGTAATTCAAAAAAAATTTTTTTTCCGGTGCCTTCGAAAATTACTAGCAATTTTAAATTTTGACCTCCCGAATACACACACTAGATTCACTTTCCCTCCAGAAAAGATACTGAATTTTAAAATCAAAGCACTATTTCAACTACTTATCATGTTGTATATACATATATACACACAAACACAAAACAGATCATTGTAAAATCAATACAATCATTGCTCCGCTCTGGATCTAAAAAAGTTATACATTAATACCTGTCATCATTAGATGACTCCTTTCCTGAATGTTTATCATCATGTCATATTATTACTTTAGACAATATATATTATATTCCTATTGCATGAAACAATACAGGTTGTATAATGGGTACACTTAAAATTAAAAAAAAAAAACAACTTATTAAGGCTGTTTTTACCATTTTTTTTTTCAAAATATCTTTATAGTAAATAAATTAAATTTGTAAGCATGTCATAATATTATTATAATTTTTTATGTAATTTACTAATTACCTAAATTTATATTTCAGTTGATTCATAATGTCAGCCAAAGCAATAAGTGAAGCAACCGGAAAAGATATCATAAACAGAAATTTAGCTCCATTAACATCTGCCGTGAAATGTCGGTTTGCTTCTGTTAATGAAAACACAAAATGGGAAGACCTCGTACTGGATAACCCATGGCTTAAAGCTGAAGTATTTATTTTAAATATTTTATTTTTAATTTATATTTATAATACTTAATAAACATTTAATACTTTTAGAGCTTGGTTGCAAAACCTGATCAATTGATCAAACGTCGTGGTAAATTAGGCTTGATCAAAGTAAAAACTGACTATTCTGGAGCTAAACAATGGATTCTTGAGCGTTTAGGAAAAGACCAACAAATTGGTCGGGCCAATGGAAAATTGAAAAATTTTATCATTGAACCATTCATTCCCCACAAAGCTGTGTGTATAATATATGCCCGATTGTTTAAAACAAGTGAATATCTCTAAAGAATTTTTATTTGTAGGAAGAAGAAGCATATGTATGCATCTACTCTCATCGTCATGCTGATACAATTCTCTTCCATCATGAGGGTGGTGTAGACATTGGAGATGTTGATGCTAAGGCATTAAAACTTGAAGTACCAATTGGACAAAATGTAACTGAGGAGCAAATCTTGGAAAAGCTATTGACCAAAGTCAGCCCAGCCAAACAAAAGTAAAATTATTGTAAAATAACAACTAATACATTTTTATAATTTATAAAAATTCATATATTTTAGAACCATTGCAACATTTATAGTTGCTTTATACAAAATGTATGTTAACCTGTACTTCACATATTTGGAAATCAACCCTCTAGTAGTAACAGATAGTGCTATATATATCTTGGATTTGGCTGCAAAAATTGATTCTACCGCTGATTTTATTTGTCGTGCATCTTGGGGTGAAATTGAATACCCACCACCATTTGGACGGGATGCTTTCCCAGAAGAAGCATACATTGCAGATTTAGATGCTAAAAGCGGAGCTTCACTTAAAGTAAATCATAAAGAACATTTTTTAGTGTTTAGTATTTTTGATTATTATCATTACAACTTATAAAGATTTTTTAAATAATTTCAATTTTTTTTTGATTTAATTTAGTTAACAATTTTAAACAAAAAAGGACGTATCTGGACAATGGTTGCTGGTGGTGGTGCCTCTGTTATTTATGCTGATACCATTTGTGATTATGGTGGTGCTAGCGAATTAGCCAATTATGGTGAATACAGTGGTGCTCCATCAGAACAACAAACTT
Organism: Nasonovia ribisnigri; assembly: GCA_027563435.1. NCBI lineage: Eukaryota > Metazoa > Arthropoda > Insecta > Hemiptera > Aphididae > Nasonovia > Nasonovia ribisnigri. Next base: position 146,112 of record JANEHU010000360.1, on the reverse strand, counting down.
ATGAGTATGCAAAAACCATTTTGAGCTTAATGACTCAAGAAAAACATCCCGATGGCAAAGTTTTAATTACGGGAGGTGGTATTGCCAATTTCACCAATGTAGCAGCAACATTCAAAGGTATTGTCACAGCTTTGACAGAATACCAGACTAAAATTTTAGATCACAATATCACAATATACGTTCGTCGCGCTGGTCCCAACTATCAAGAAGGTCTTAGAATTATAAGAGAAGTAGGAAAGACTTTACGTATTCCCATTTATGTATTTGGACCAGAAACCCACATGACAGCTATTGTTGGGTACGCTCTGGGTAAAAAACCAATACCAAAAGAAACTGAACAAGAATCTGTAACAGCCAATTTTCTCTTGCCTGGTGGACAAGTAAGATAATACACTTAACATACAATTAAATTAATTGTTAGTATTACAAAAAAATTGTTTAGGATTCAAATTCTGTGAATGCACAACAAGAAGTGGTTGATGGTTCTCAAAGTGGTGCGACAAGTCCAACAGTAACATCTACTGTACGACCTAAAATAACTTCAACGGGCCCTTCCGTTAAACCTTTATTTGGAAGCAATACTAGAGCTATTGTTTGGGGAATGCAAACTAGAGCTGTACAGGTAAATTTACAGGTTTTATTGTACAGTTCATATTTTGTTTTTGTTCATTTTTGAATGCACAGTCTTGATAAAAAATAAGTCTTACCTAATTAAAATAAGATTTACTCATTTTATTTTCCAGAGTATGCTTGATTTTGATTTTGTTTGCCGAAGACATGAACCGTCTGTTGCATGCCTTGTATATCCATTCACTGGTGATCATAAATTGAAATTTTACTGGGGACATAAAGAAGTTTTAATTCCTGGTAAGTGACACCTATAATATATTTACTTGATATATGTAATCAAACTAATTATTTAAAATTTTTTAGTGTACAAAAGAATGGAAGATGCCATGTTGAAGCATCAAAATGCTGATGTCTTAGTAAACTTTGCATCTTTGCGATCAGCTTATGACAGTACAATTGAAACTCTTAACTATCCTCAAGTAAGACTAAAACGGTCTATGATTTTACTAACTTTACATAATTTTATGTCAATGTAAATTGTATAGATCAGAACCATTGCTATTATTGCTGAGGGCATTCCTGAAAATATGACAAGAAAATTAATATTGTTGGCCAATGAAAAGAAAGTTACGGTTATTGGACCTGCCACTGTTGGTGGATTAAAACCGGGTGGTTTTAAGATTGGTAACACTGGTGGTATGATGGACAATATTTTACATTCCAAATTATATAGAGCAGGAAGGTAATATTTCAACTTTATGGCAATTCTTAATAATTATAATAAATATTTTAACTAAATTAATAATTGTGTTTATAGTGTTGCATATGTTTCTCGATCTGGTGGTATGTCTAATGAGCTAAATAACATAATCTCGAGAACAACTGATGGTGTTTATGAAGGAGTAGCTATTGGTGGTGACCGTTATCCAGGCACTACATTCATGGATCACATCATGCGATACCAAGCAGACCCAGAAATAAAAATGATTGTACTGTTGGGTGAAGTTGGAGGAACTGAAGAGTATGAGGTCTGTCAAGCTTTGACTGAAAAGAAAATCACAAAACCACTTGTTGCCTGGTGTATTGGAACTTGTGCCAGTAAGTACACTCCTTCATAGGCTTAAACCAGACTATTTAGGACTGCCACTTCCACTTTCTGCAATGAATTAATTTTCTAGATCTTTTTCTATTGTATCATACTATCTTTACTGCAGTTTTCCTCTTGATATTTTCTCCATTAATTTGTTTTCCATGACTTTTTTATGATTAGGGCTTATCTTTGCAAGACATGTCTGCTCGTACCAACCTCTTTCTGATCATACACCTTGTTTATTATACAGTTGTTAAATGTTTTCATTTGTTCTTTTGTAAAAACTTTCCGAGTCATTATTTTAAACCAGTCTATATATTTTCAGTATTTTTCTTTCAAAACCCTGTAGTTTTATTCTTCTCATTGGTTACTTGACCTCACCTTGTATGTGTATAATTACCACTTACCAGACTACAAAATAAAAATATATTTAATTTAAAAACAAAATGTATTTTGATCAGGTATGTTTACATCTGAGGTTCAATTTGGTCATGCTGGTTCATGTGCCAACTCAGATCAAGAAACTGCTACTACCAAAAATGCCAGCCTTCGAGAGGCTGGTGCTTTTGTACCAACTTCATTTGACTTTTTGGGTGATATTATTCATGATGTTTACAAGAAGTTGGTGAAAGAAGGTGTTATCATTCCTCAAGCTGAATTACCCCCACCAACTGTTCCCATGGACTACTCTTGGGCACGCGAACTTGGCCTTATTCGTAAACCAGCTTCATTTATGACTAGTATTTGTGATGAACGTGGACAAGAATTATTGTACGCTGGTATGCCAATCAGTGATGTTCTAAAAGCAGATATGGGTATTGGAGGAGTTATATCACTTTTGTGGTTCCAACGTTCTTTGCCGCCATATGTGTGCAAATTCTTTGAAATGTGTCTTATGGTAACTGCTGATCACGGACCTGCTGTATCTGGTGCACACAATACTATTGTCTGTGCAAGAGCTGGTAAAGATTTAGTTTCATCTCTGGTTTCTGGATTGTTGACAATTGGAGACAGATTTGGTGGTGCATTGGATGGAGCAGCTAAACAATTTACTGAAGCCTATGACTCTGGATTGATTCCAATGGAGTTTGTGAACCAAATGCGTAAGAAGGGATCACTCATCATGGGAATTGGTCATCGTGTAAAATCGGTAAGTTATTAATTTTTAATAATTTTATATATTTTAATATAAATGTTTTCATTAATTGTGGAATAATTTTTTTTTAGATCAACAATCCTGACATGAGAGTAAAGATCATAAAAGAATTTGTTTTGGAAAACTTTCCAGCCACACCATTATTGAACTATGCTTTAGAAGTTGAAAAAATCACCACATCCAAAAAACCCAATCTTATATTGAATGTTGATGGATGTATAGCTGTATCTTTCTGCGACTTGTTGAGACATAGTGGAAGTTTCACACGTGAAGAAGCCCAAGAGTACATCGATATGGGCTCAATTAACAGTTTGTTTGTACTTGGAAGAAGTATTGGATTTATTGGTTAGTAATATACCATCTAAAAGATATTTTAAGAGGGTGTCAGTGCAATATTTGTTTTTTCTTTCACACCAAAGCTCAACATAAATAAAACGTATTCATGTAAAATCTTTTTTATGATTTTTGAGTAATCTTGGAGTAAAATCACCTATTCCAAAAATTGTAGATGATAATATTTTTGAAGCTAACATAAAGATTTTATATTTTATTATTAATTGAATTTATATATGATTTACAAAAAACAAATTGATATTTCATATTATGTTCTTAAATATGAATCTCTATCATTTTTGTAATGGATAATGAATTACATTTACCAGTCCACCCCCTTAAAAAAAAATGATTTTACTGATTATGTTTTCTTAGGCGACATGTTTCGCGTAGCCAGATAGAGAAAATAATCAGTCCGCTGACTTCCTCTTAAAAAGTATTAAAACATATTTTAACTAATATTCAATTTTTTTCTGTATTTTTAGGACATTTTATGGATCAAAAGAGATTAAAACAAGGGCTTTACCGTCATCCATGGGACGACATCTCATATGTCTTACCAGAACAATATAACTAGGAGAATTTTTTTAATTTTGTTTTCTATTTTTAATTGGTCGACAAGTGAACAAAGCCATTTGCGCTGTATAAAACGCCAATAGAAGTTTTGGTTGCGCACAATTTATTACCTGATAAGTCTACACAAGCATTTTTCCATCTCAGTTTCAAATATTTAAAACAGTTTTGAATTTGATTAGATATCAATATAAATAATTATTACTGTGTACATAATAATAACTATTTATTCATTGGGTTTATAATTTATATGTAAGCCTGTACAAAAATTGCATACATTTTTAATGCACCATCTTATTTTTTGTTGGTCCTTACAAAGATTTTTTTAGAAATTGTTTAAGATAAAATAAGTTTGTTATTATTGACTTGATTATGTATTGACTTAAATAATGGTGATAATATTCAATTTTTAGATTTTTATTTTCGTATTTTTAGTGTTATTTCAGATGTAAACTCTCACCGGTCTGAAGTGTATAATAAATGTCTCCAACTTCCTAGTTGCTAGTGACAATACCCTACCTTAATCTTAGCCATATATTTAACCTCAAAATTCCAAGTGTACTGATTTAAACTTTGCTAATTGTTTAAAGGACTAAGGTATAAGAGAAACAATAAATATAAATACTTAACCATTCATTTGATATTTTAATTGAGTATTGTATTCAAGGATTAATATTAAATATCAAAACTATTTATATTTTATAAGTTATAGGTAAGTGATATACTTTTGTAAATAGGCAAGTATTACAAATAAATAAAGAAAAATGTAGTTTTTAGTTTAGCCATTCATAAAAATGGTAATAAGGTGACATTATGTAAGAAAAACTATACATTATACACTTGTATCTATTTCTATACAGTTCAACAGTTAATACAAATTCTGTTTGGCTAAACTATTTAGCTGTTACATAGTGTATGTATATCAGGTACCTAGTACCTAATTGTAATACAATCATAATATTGTAAAAAGTAAAAACGTGTAACATTGGATTTAAGATTTAATTATTATTGATAAATAACAGCATTTTACTCAAAAGTTAAGACTTTCGTTGGCATGGATATTAATTGGTGAATTTAATGAAAGTTGAAACCCTGGAAAATGTATCTGACATTTGGAACTTTTTTTGAAAAACAAGAAAACGTAAAGCATAACAAGTAATTATACATTAACAAAAACGGGAAAAACAAGTGTAATTTTTAATTAAAACAAGCTATTTAAAAAAAAAACAACAAAATATGGCTAATTTCATTTAAATTGTAAAAATTTTGAAACGAAAATAGGTATGCTGTTGTGAATTGTGATTAGTTTTTATTTACGAATTTCGGCCTAGTTTATTTTAGAGTAAATCATTACTGAATAATTGAATGTTTTTTCTTGGTCTTGAGATAAATTATTATTAGGTAATAGGTATAATTGTTGTCTTTAAATGGCTCGGCGCGGTGGGTGAAATCAACCACACGAAGTGATTGAGAGTGAGCAACGGCCATTAGCTCCCTGGGTCCATAGTTGCAAAAACCTTGCCAACCAACGATGCTAACCCTACAATAGCGAATGGCCATAGTTTTTATTTAAAAAAAAAAAAAAATTACTAAAACCTAGTTGTCCAGGCCAAATATTTGTATTTTTTTAATAATTATATTTGTACAAAATGTATAATGTATATGCCATATTTCTTCTAATTTATTATAATGTAGCTGATCCTGCACACTTCATTGCCCGTTAAAAATATGAAATCTTAAAAATTGTAATTGTTCAACTTCTTATGGATGTAACTCGACTTAGTGATACTCGGCCCCCTCGCGAGGCAATCCTACCATGTTGGATCGCGGACAATATCCTACACCATATCAAGTGGGAATTGTGCTGAAATTCGATTGTATGCATGCTTGATCTGCCTGATTAACTAATGGCAACCAATATATAAATGAAATACTAATTTATACTAATTATTATTTCTCCTATAACCAATAGCAATAATTTATAAACAAAAATGTCGATCGTAAATCTCAAAATTACTGTTTGAGCAAATCTCCAGGTTGAACCTCTAATTTGCCCTTCTTTTAATTACCCTGTTACTCAGGGATAATGTAGTATTCTAATGGTGAAAGAATTTTTCAAATCGCTCCAGCAGTTTCGGAATCTATTCAATGTATACGAACAAATCTTTCCTCTTTATATAGTGTTAGTATAGATTACAACAGTTAAAAGTGTGAACCTGAGAATTATTCCAAATCAAATTATCTGACAATTTGATTATATTTTTTAAAAATCTAAGTCATTTAACCCTTGATTATCCATCTAATCATATATTCATATCCATAGAGCACGGGAAGTATCTCCGCCTTATAATTGGAACAAGTTGTTTTTGAGTTGTTTAACTTAGTGTACACTGTACCTACTAACTATGAACGGTCAGGTCAGGGCCGTGTCTAGGGGGCAATTATAAAATTATTGTTGTTTATTTCGTTCAGGTGAATGTAAAATTGTGCTTATCGTATTGAACTTGAAGACTGAAGAGGCAACATAATACCTATACTAATAATATAACTTAAGTAATTATTTATCAATGATCATAGCTAATCATATTTCACATCAGAACATTAAAAATAATATCACTTTAGATTCTAGGCAGAGCGAGTTGGTACATTTGAGAGGTCAAAATTGAAAATTCCCAGTACTTTTCTTAATTATAATTGGAAAAAATAAAAAAAAAAATTGGAAGTCAAAAATAAAGAATAAACATTTCCCACTTTCCCAGTAGTTTTCAAAAGCCATGAGAAAAACAAAATAATAATTAAAGAAAGACGTGAATTTTTAGGGCGGAACTGTTTTCGGCCAAAATAAACCTTTTCGGCCATTCTGAAATGACCGTTTTCGGCCAGTACACTATTTTGGCCACCAATGAAATATTCTTTTAAAGTTTTATTTTTGTTAAACTACCAAGAATATAATATAGGTATTGAATTAAGTTAAAAAGTATAAAAAAAATAAAAGTTATATTTTACCTATTATTAATTTACACAATAAATATAAAATTATATGGATTTTTAATTTTTTTTACAATTATAACACATATGTTTATTAAATTCTATCCGTGTTATTTCTCCTCTCTCGTATTTCGTAATATTGATTTGGTTTTTATCTTGACGACTCCGAACTTTTTGATCTTTTGGGAATTTTAGAATATTCACACTTCGTATTTTTACATATGTTTCAGTTTGAATTTCGTATATTATATTTAACCAATACATAATGGGAGGGGAGTCTTTGTAAAAACATTGGTTAAAATATGAATGAAAAGACTCGCATGCATTAATTGTCGTTCTAGTCAAGTCAGAAGAAGAACCTGATGCCCAAATAGTAGGAAGAAATATGCTTTTTAAATAAGAATAAAATATCCCTATACTTTTATATATATTGTGTAAATTAATAAAAGAATATTTCATTGGTGGCCAAAATAGTGTACGAAAACGGTCATTTCAGAATGGCCGAAAAGGGAAAGGTTCATTTTGGCCGAAAAGTGTCCCGCCCAATTTTTACGCAAAATAGGTGTTCGACAAAATTGATTTCGGTTTTTGGTGTAACTAAAAAAAATGACCGTAGATATATTATGAAACACTGAATGTTTATAATACTATTTTCTATACACGATACAATTTTTAGAATATTTTGATTTGTATTTAACTGTTATATATTGTTAGGTACCTACAAAAACAATTGAAAAATATTAAAAGTCCATAGTCACAATTTTTTTTTATAACCATTTGTTTTTACAAATCACGAAAAAATGCAAATTATTTGAAGTAAGAAATTCATAAAAAATTTTCTTTTTGTATCTAAGATTTGAAAATTTAATTTAAGATTCCTCATAAGTTTGCTTTATTAAAAAAAATATCTACCTGAAAGTCAAATTAAATTTTTATGAACGTTTGAATTTCAAATTTTTACAAGATTATTGGATATTTATTCGATATCTCACATGTAGCGTTTTTCTTATTTCGCTGTTTATTCAAAAACGAATAACTGTAGATATTTGAAATTTCCACCATAATCATATGTATTGTTTTTAATTCCTATACTTGATAACATTTTCAAAATATTTTGAGCTGTTTACAGTAATATTTTTAGTTGTAGATACTAAGCAGAGCAGTGAATGTATTGATTTTACAATGATGTTTGTACTTTTTTTATTTTTGGGTGTCTGTGTACACGATAAGTAGTCGAAATAATGCTTGGATTTTCTTCAGCCGTATCGTGTTTGATGGAAAAGTGAATCTAGTTGGTGCATTGGGAGATATTTTTTTAAAATTTCCAATACTTTTCAAAAGCGCCGGGAAAAACAAAAGAAAAATTAAGGAAAACAGGGAAATTTTACGCAAAATCAGAATTTTCAAAATTTTTTGAACTGTACGGACATACTCATGATAGGAAAGTAAATTTAGTTGGTACTTTGGGGAGTAAAAAGTAAAAACTTAATAGTTTTCAAATGCGTATGGAAAAACTAAAAAATTAAGAAAAAACGGTAAATAAAATTATTTAGCGAAAATACGGTAAATCGATTTTGGATTTTGGTATAACTGAAAAGCAAATTACCGCAGATACATGAAATTTTCACTGGTTGTTATATTAGCATTTTCTACAGACGATAAAATTTTCAAAATATTTTGTTTCGTTTTGAGTTATTTATGGACATATTCTTTTTACAGTTTTTTAAATTTTTTTTCTATAAATGTCAATACAATTTTATTCGTTGGGTTAGCTTGAAAATTGAATAAAAGGCTCCTAATATGTTATTATAATAGAAGTTGAAAAATATTAAAAATACATACGTACAATTTTTTTTATAAGCATTTAAAGTATAGGATATTACATTTATCAAATTTTAAATTTAAATATTGATAACATTTTCAACTTTTATAGCTAAGGATTGAAAATTTAAAACAAGGTTCCACGTATTAGGACATTAGGTTATTCTGTAACTAAAAAATCTAAAAAATATAAACACACAGTTTTTTTTATAGCTATTTTATGATCAAATTTGGACAAAATTAAATATTAAATAACTAAGAATAACGATTTTAGTTTTTTTGTTGTAATTTTATAATATTAATTCAACTTACCGGCTACCGTATAAATAATATGAAATAACTTAATAAATATTCACACTGACAAACCGTCTCAGCTCAGAATCGTTTTTCATATACAATGATATTATATCATTGAATTCAAATTTAATACCAATATACCATATACAGTGACCCACTTGTAACCTACTGTACAGCAGAGCGACATCCACTTACCCGCCTTTTTTTTTCTATATGGATGTCAATAATATTTTATTTGTTGTGTCAAAAAGCGTGAAAATTTAATACATAGCTGATATATTGTTACAATATCAGCTAAAAAATAATAAAAATTAATTTGTATTGAAAAATGTATATATAATGTTCACCTTGGTAGCTAATTATTGAACATTTAAAACAAGGTTAAACGTAAATAGATAAACATAAATAATTTTATTCACAATAATATCATCAAATATACCTACTTATATCATAGGCTGACTGACGGTCGTCGCTCAGAATCGTTTTTCATATACAATGATATTAAATCATTGAGTTCAAATTTGAGGGGCTTCAACATCGATTTATTTTGAGAAGTAGCCAATAATAGCCAAGTAGGTAGGTAAAAATTTAAAAATTATAAAAATCAGAATTTGAATAAATTCATTACTGAAAAAAAAATGGGGCTGTGCATCATATATACATTGTGAATCACTCTGTATATAAAATGATAAACGTACCTATATTAGTATATTTTAATGCATGTTGCTACTAATTTTTTTATAAAATCCTAAACCCTACGTCGATAACATAATATATGGAGTTCTGATAAAAATAACATTGCACGAGTATCAGTATAGTGTACATAGGTTATAGGTCTAGGTACCTAAAATTTATATACCTAATATGAATTGTGAACCATTTCTTAATATTTGGACCTATATCATTATATTGAATCATATAATATCAATAATTTTATTTATCATTAATAAATACATTCATACATTATGGTATTACTATCTCGTATAGTTGGGTTATCATATTATTATTAATATTATATACTGATAGGTAACATATCATTAATAACAACGCATAAATCACATGATGAATGGTAAATGGGTGTGAAAAAAACATCGTGCAACCTACCTATATATATAGTACCTAGGTAAATAAAATCCAAATTTTTCCTTCCATTAATCTACTATTATAATAATATTATATTATATAAATCGTTTAAAACTAAGTACGTTTTTGAATTTTTACATTCAAAATGTTGCCAAACATGTTTTTTCATATAATTACGTGTGCTGCAATCACGGTCGCAAGGGCGTTGAAGTGTTGAACATTTTAGTGTTTATGCCGATGCCGTTTAAAAGTCATTTTCATGGATTTTAACCGTTGTTCGAAGAGTTATCTCGTAGAGGGCACAACGTAACCGTAGTCAGTTCGTACCCTCAAAATTGTCAGATTGCAAACTACACGGATATAGGACCATTTGTTTCCAAAGATAATGGTTCGTCAACCTTTTAAAATATAAGCATGTTTTATGTAAGGTAATATTAGGGTTGGGCAAGTTACTCAATTTATTATAACTGGTTACAAGTTACTATATAGATACTTTGATGTTGTGTAACTAGATACAAGTTACAGTCGTGTAACTATAAGTTACATTTAATATTGAAAGTTACATCGGTAAATGTATAGACAATTATTGACCGGCCTCGAGCTAGATATAATAACGTTGTGGTTGTTATGTTAAGAAAAATAGATGTACCAACTATAATCGTATAGGTATAATCACTGAATTTTTCTATTGGTAAATTAGGCAAACTTATGAGGAATCTTGTATTACATTTTCAAACCTTAGATTTAAAAAGAAAAATTTTTATGAATTTCTAACTCAAAATAAATTGCACTTTTTCGTCATTTTTACGTATTTTGTCAAAATTTGAACTTTGATTACCTATAAAAAAAATTGTGACTACGGATTTTTAATATTTTTCATCTGCCTTTGAAACTATATATTAGAAGCCTACTATTAAATTTCCAAGATTTTTTACCCAACAAATAAAATTTTATTGACACTATAGAAAAAAAACTAAAAAAATTGGAAACTGAAAATGTCCGTTAACAGCTCAAAATAAGTCAGAATATTTTTAAAATGGTATGATGTGTAGAAAATGCTTATATAAACATTCGGTCAAAATTTCATGTATCTACGGTCATTTCTTTAATTTTTCATTTGTTTTTCACGACGCTTTTGAAAACTACTGGGAAATTTTAACTTTTGACCCCCCAAAGTACCAACTAAATTCACTTTCCTATCAGAAAAGGTACTATTGAAGAAAATCGAAGCATTTTTTCTGTCCTAAAAGGTGATGACAGACACAAAAAAAATAAAAAAAAACACACATCATTGTAAAATCAATACATTCATCGCTCCGCTCAGAATCTAAAAAGTTCACCTTATTAAAAAAAATGAAATTTACAAAATTTCTGTATACCTATACAATATGTTTTGTTTTATCCGTCGTCGGCAGTAAAATTAATTGATTCACGGGATTTCTGATTCTGGAGAGAGCTTCATATGGCTGACCATGCGAAAAACAATCTTCACGCAGATCAACTCCCACATATGTAAATGTCTGCCCTTGCGACTTATTGATGTTGACTGCGAAAGAAGTAGCTTCGAATTGTAGCTTCGATCACATTATTACGCAAAGCCGTAACTTGCAACCGCGTTCCGTTGCACAATCTGGGAGGATTAAGATTTCGAAGCAACATAATCGGAGTTCCTATTTTCAATCGCAATTTGTACCGTGGAAATCCAGGGGATCTAATGAATTAAAAAATTCTGTTAGAAAATTCGTTGCTTCAGCAGCCGGCACCGAGTCTAAAGCAAGATATTCTCTACGCTGGAAAGGCAGAGTTACTGCCTCCAAGGTGCGCTCTCATGTTTGTACGCAAACGCAGTGGTTATCAGTGGATCGAATATCTCTTAAAGTTCTATCCAACGCTTCAGATATTAAAACTATAAAAAACTATAAAAATTATGATTATAAACAATATATTTTAAAAAAAAATCCAGTTATACATATCCTTTTATACGTCATATAAATACAATATATTTAAAAAAAATTCAGAGGAATATTTGGTAACCTACCCGTGTTATAACGTGTTTAGATTAAAATTAAGTAGTAATGCTATTATACTTGTGGGTGACTCGAACGCTAAATGTGGAAAAGAAATGCAGTTCTCTCTTACGCGTTAGGAAAATAAAGTCTACATGAGTTGAGCAATGGGAATGGGCTGAGGTTAATATCATACACGGCAAGAAACGATATTATAATAAGTAGCACAACGTTCTCACATAAGAAAATGTATAAAGGTACACGGGAGTCACCAGATGTGTAACAATTAACCAGATAGATCACGTTCTGATCCAAAAAAAGGTTTCTCTCGTGCATTAAATAAGTGCGTAGTTATAGAGGAGTGGACTGTGATACGGACCATTTTCTAGTCTTAGCAAAATTTAAACTAAAATTACAAGGTTCCTTATAACTTAAAGCGTTTGAAGGATGACAATATCTAACAAGAATACTCATTTGAGATGAGAGAATATATTGAGAATATTAAAAAAGAGGATATAGAGAGAGAATGGAGCAAGATAAGTAAAGCTATTAAAAATAGCAGAACAAGTAATTGACAAACTAAAAAGTAGGGGGGGAATGGTATAACGATAAATGACGGGAAGCGAAAGAGAAACGTATGGACAACTACTTAAAATGTAACGACGCAAACACAAAAAAAAATATGTAATAGAGTGAAAAAATTGAAAGTGTTGCGGCTGGTACGCCCGACAAATTATTGCTCAGGAGATTACCAACAATATAGGAATATGAAAGAGATAATTAAAAAAAGAATGAAGATATAAAATATATAGTAATACGTAAATAATATTCGATAATAATAATAATAATAATACAAATGACGCCTTAACCTATGTTAGTACCCCTAACTCAGGCGTTCACAGACGATCCACCGTAATAACTACAGCACATATAAAATATAGATAATTCAATAATAGGTATAATAATAAGGTAAACAATAATAACAATACTATCACGGTACGACCTGACGATGGTGATATGGCACCGCGGCGGAACAGCTGGTTTATGACGACGGTGTGATATCACGTGTAGGTGCGTGTGTGCCAATGATAATATTATATACTACTCGAACGGCTGGCTCGCGCTGCGCTTTCGCGGACGGGCGACAATGATGAGCCGTAAAACCACTTAGGTAATGCATTCGCACTGCGACGAGGGACGGGCGATAATGCGTAAACCGAGCGAATTTCAGTCGTACGGCGAAAACTCGGACTGACGACGGTTGCATGCGTATTACACTATTACATGCGTACGAATCACGGTTGTACGAGCAGCCGAACGCGACACACTCGTCGGGGCAACCACACCGGTACTGGAGAAGCGTACGCGGAGTCACCGCCGCCGTGACCGGTCGGCCGACAGATAAGCTTATCGTGCCTTTGGTGGTGGACACGGCGTGCAGGTGCGAACGTTTATTGTGGCGTCAACAGAAAGAGAATTTGCAAAAAGAAAAGAGGAACTTTTTAAACGGTATACTTCAGGATGCTGAAAAAGACCGTTTGCAAGGAAGTATAAGGAACATCTTCAGAACAATCAGACGATATAAATCATTCAATCCAAGCTTGAGAGCTATTAAAAATCGCGATGGAGAAATAATTTTGGAACCAGAACTAAAAGCTATAAGGTGGGAAGAATACTTTAAAGAACTATTGAAAGCAGAGGTACCAGTAAATCCAACAAGAAGTAACTCAAGAAGAAACTTAAAAAGCGATAGCTAGACCCAAAAATTGAAAGGCATCTAGGTCGGTAAGCATACCATCATAGCTAATCAAATACGGAGGCAAACACCTGAATTATTCTATGTACAAAATATGCCAGAAGATTTGGAGGAATGAAAGTGTGAAAACGAGTTGAAATGAAGCGATAATTATACTGTTACATAAAAAGGGAGATAAGATGGTTTGCGAAAATTACAGAGGTATCTCATTATTAAATTCAGCTTACAAAATATTCTCGAAGATATTATTGAACCGACTAGAGCCTTACGTGGAAGAGAATATAAGAGAATACCAGTGCGGTTTACGGAAAGGGAGATCAACGACGGAGCAGTTGTCAGTAATTGGCCAAATTATAGAGAAAAAGTATGAAAACAGGCAAAACATTTGGCAGTTATTTGTTGACTTCAAAAAAGCCTATGACAGTATACATCGGGAAAGTCTGTACAATATAATGGATGAAGTTGGGATCCGAAAGAAGTTAATATGTTTAACCAAAATATGTATGGAGAATACACAATATCAAGTAAGAGTGTGTAACACATTGTTGGAAGCATTTCAAGTAAAGACTGGCCTAAAACAGGGTGATACACTGTCCCCAATGCTATTTAAATTAGCGTTGGAGAAAACAATTAGAGAAATGTACAAAGAGCCTACAAGTATAACAATGAGGGGTGAGAAAAATTCAAGTGCTTGCGTTTGCGGACGATTTAACCATTTTAGGAACCTAGCTAAATGACAACAAAAGAGCAGCCCAAGTATTGGAACAAGAAGCCGGTAAAGTAGGATTATAAATTAATAGGAAGAAAACGAAGATAATGATAGAGAATGAAAAGAATACGGTTGATGATGATGAAGACGTACTCTTTGAAAAAGTTAACGTTTTTAAAAGTAAGTTTAAAGTACGTTTTTCAATACTTAGGACTTTAGGAGCCATGCTGAGTGTCGAGAAGATTGGTCAAGAGAGTTTGGAATAATAACAACAAAAGCTGAAAGGGAAGCATTTGCACTAAATAAGTTATCTGAAATTAAAATTATTTTCAAAGAAAACAAGGGCAAAGTTGTACACGGCGATAATAAGACCCATGTTAACTTATGAATGCGAAACCACTAGTAATACAGAAAGGAGACTAAAGACGTTTGATAATAATATATGGTGAATAATTTGTGGTCCTGCATATGATAACGGGATAGGTGCGTGGAGAAGAAAATTTAATCGGGAACTTCAAGATGAGTTGTAACTGGCACCAGTCAGTAGCTTCATAAGTGGCCAACGAATACAATGGCTTGGTCTCGTAACGCGCAAAAATTAGGAAGAGACGGTTAGGGCGGTGCTGGAATGGATGCCTACAGGGAAGAGGCCTTGCGGATGGCCTAAAAAGAGATAATTGGATAGAGTGGAAGAAGATCTCAAGAAAATAGAAGTACGAGAGTGGAGAACAATAGTTCATAACAGAAAAGAATGGAGGCAAATCGTGATGGCGCCGAAAACTCTTCAAGAGTAAAAAATGCCAGCAGAAAAAGATAGGTAGCTAATGTAGGTTAGATTTAGCAGTAGATATCGTTTGTACTTTTCTTCTTCTTCTTTTAGGCTCTAAAGTCCTATCTATATGACATATAAGCCATATAAGCCATATGGGACGGGTTTACATAATTATTAAAAACTATTTATTTAATATTGTTAAATAGTGTTTAAATCAAATTTCAATTTAAAATAAATTATATTATCATAGGTAGATTCACAACTACCTACATATTATTTTGTATGGATGATATTGCCATTAGATTTATATATACTATTATGTATTATACATCTATATATATAACTGGATTTCTGTCTGTTTGACCTTTATACATTTCTAAACGGCTGGACCGATTGCAAAGGAAATTGCTACAGAGATAGATGAGACCTCTGGGAAGAAAATAGGCTAATTTAAGAAGGGAAAATTCCAACCCGGGGAGGTGCTCAAACAGGAATTATGAGACTTACGATGGAAATTTTTGATTATAAATGGTTGCCATTGGTTACAGAAGAAATAATAAGTAGAAATTAGTATTTATTTATTACTAGCTGACCCCGTGCACCTCGTTGCCCATTAAAAATACCTACTCTATATGTATTTTAGTGATTTTATTAATCTCTAAACCTTTTTTAACCTAAATTTGTTAAAAAATTAAAAAAGCAAAAAAGCATTTTTAATGGTTCTTTAATGGTTTATGCTTGCCATCTACATAAGTGCATTGTGATACACAATATTTTTCGTATAACCATCTGGTGCGTACACATATAAATCATTCGGGCTCCCGACGCGGGAGCAGGCAACATACAGCTGTCCATGGGAGAAGCATGGATTTACCAAATTTAGGCCACACACTTGTAGTGATTGGCCTTGAGCCTTGTTGATGGTCATGGCAAAAGCGATTCGCACCGGAAACTGCAAACGTTTGAATGCGAAGGGCAAATCTGTAGGAACCATTGGGATTCGTGGCAACATTACATATTCGCCCTTAAACTTTCCGTTTAAAATTGTAGCTTCGATAATGTTGTTCATCAATTTCGTTACCGAAAGCCTGGTACCATTACAGAGTCGTGGTGGATTGATGTTTCGTAGTAGAATGACGGGAACGCCAATTTTTAACGATAGAACGTGCGGTGGCATGCCTGGCAAATCAAGCAAATTTAAGAACTCAGTTGGATAATTGACTACTTCGTCTTGACTCGTTACAGTGTCTATGGACTTGTAAGTTTTCAAATCGCCTGGAATTTTGTTTTGAATTCTGAAATTGATAGCATTCACATCGATGTTTTTGGCTGCCAATATGGCCCGGGCACCGAGCCACTGAAGATTTCTGTAATTTTGGGGCAGATTCGGGAAGACCTTTGCAATTAACTCATCCGCGGTAGCCGCGATCTTACAGAAATCGGCCGGCAATGCGATGCATTGTGTTGATTGATCGATGGCCATTTTTCCATTACCCATATCCAACAATTGTTTTGCGAACAAATCTGCCGATGCCTCATTTTGTAGTTGTACCCGCATATTAGTCTTCAAGCTCAATTTATGCACGTGCTGCCATAAACCAGAAGATTTGAGACATGCATTGAGCTCATCTGCTGGTGTTGAACGTGGTATTACCGGTAGAGTTTGCCGAAAATCACCGGACAGCAAAATGAGTGCACCACCGAATAATAGCTCAGGTCTTCCTCTTAAATCTCTTAGGGTGCGATCAAGGGCTTCTAATGATTTTTTGTGCGCCATTGTACATTCGTCCCACACAATGATCGTACATGATCGGAGGATTTTCCCGATTCCTGAATTTTTAGTGATATTGCACG
This sequence comes from Nasonovia ribisnigri, assembly GCA_027563435.1. Lineage (NCBI taxonomy): Eukaryota > Metazoa > Arthropoda > Insecta > Hemiptera > Aphididae > Nasonovia > Nasonovia ribisnigri. Next base: position 129,104 of record JANEHU010000360.1, on the reverse strand, counting down.
TTGGTCTCTCCGTGAATTGTATGTTCAACGGCAATTTCAGTGTTGAATGCGCGGTTCGCCCACCCTCCAGAAGATTTGCTGCAATTCCTGAAGATCGTATAGAGATTGTAATGCAGCGACAATTTCTCGTCTCGTGCCCGCATTGTGGGTACAACGTTGGTCGATTTGGTCATCGGTGTTCCCCATGAAATATATTTGTAGATATTTAGGTTCCATATCTGGCAGGGGTAATAATGATCCAGCTCGATGATAGATTTGACCTTGCACCTTGAATGTTGGCATGTAATTATCCCTCACGACATTCGTTGCCCCAAATGAAGTCATTTGGAAACACGAATTGTAACGACGGATATTTGTTAAAAAATGTTTCGAAATGCTCGTATCGCCTGCCACCAACGTTGATAATGGTTCGGGTGGTGCATGCAAGGCTGGCAAATTTACCTTACCCCGAGCACAGCACATTCCTGGTGCTTCATTCTTAAACTTAAATGCTCTACAATAAATGCAGAGTACATCCATTATTCCGATGGCCACGCTTGAGTGTGTGCTGTAATTAATATCGGCATCATAGTGTAGTGCACAAAGGTTCAATTCGGTGGTTCGTCTGGATCGAGCACCCATTACTCGCATGGTCCCCAATCTTGCATCTCGGTGCTCATCTGTCTCGGATGAGCGGGCCCGGGACTGCCGTTCTCGGTTGGTCCTCAATCTGGTTTCTCTTTGCTCGTCAGTCTCCGATGAGCGGGCCCGGGACTGCCGTTCTCGGTTGGTCCTCAATCTGGCTTCTCTTTGCTCGTCAGTCTCCGATGAGCGGGCCCGGGACTGCCGTTCTCGGTTGGTCCTCAATCTGGCTTCTCTTTGCTCGTCAGTCTCCGATGAGCGGGCCCGGGACTGCCGTTCTCGGTTGGTCCTCAATCTGGCTTCTCTTTGCCCGTCTGTTTCCGCGGCTCGTGTTTCCCGCTTCTTGAGTGCTTGAACTGCGGGACTATTTATCGATCGTTTGTTGTTGGGCATAAAAAATTAACTTTTAATAGTTGCAATTCTTATAATAGTTGCAATTGAATTCAGTTATATTGAAATAAATAATAATAATTATTATGAAATCTTGGTAACCTTAGTAACCATGGCAACCTTGGTAACCATGGTAATATGGACACACACACACACATACATTCATTTTTATATATATAGAAGAAGATTGGTTGCCATTGGTTATTGACCATTGTTACTACATAAACATTAATTTATGTACATATTATTATAGACTAATACTTTTTCCTAGTAAATTTAGTTTTGGAATTTAAAAACTAATATTCCAAAGATTTAATTATTGTAAAAAAAATGTACAGTGACGTCAAATTTTATGAACAATTTGTAATTATTTTAGAAACATTTATAAAAAAAAACAAACATTAAAAATAATAAAATTTCTCCATTCTATTATAAAAATGATTTAAATATTATTGAGCGTTTCATAATTACAATTGAAACAAAAAAAAAATGAAAAAGTAATAAAAAATTGAAAAAAAGGAGGGGTCCTTGAATGGTTTGGATTCACAATTGGGCAAGGGAATGGGGTCAATGAGGAATTTTGAGATTCATGATGTATACTTTTGTTTTTGAATCGTTGCTATAGGTTACAGGAGAAATAATTAGAGGAAATTGGTATTTATAATTCTATTGGTTGCCAAAGGTTAATCGGACAGATCAGGGAATAACACGAATCAAATCGAATTTTCGCACATACAGCCGCTTATAGGTGTTTTCTACGATCTGACATAGTTGGATTGCCTAGGTGGCTGAGTTGCACTCTCTGCAACGAGTTACACACAAAAAGAGTTGCACAATCACCTTTTTTTTAAGAGTTGTTGTCATACTTTACAGTCAACAAAGTGCACAGGATCAGCTAATAAAATATATATATATGATTATATCTATGTTCTTTTTTATAAAAATGGAATTTTGTCTGTCTGTAATTAATAGACCAAAAAACGACTGGACTGTATTCAACAAAAGTTATATCAATAGATTCCTTGAGACTCGGTGAGTGTAATAGCTTATATTTTCAAACCATCGGGCATGGTTGGTCGTTACGACACGATGTATAGCGTAATGGCCAATACGCCATGTTGGGGTTCAATTCCGGCCGAGGAAATCAGCTGTTTTGAATCTTATTTTGTTAAACAAATCATAGAAACATGTGTCAAGGCCACCGACTGTAATTCCGTGTATGATGGTTTTTTGCGTACCTTATATGGAAGTTTCACTTCATCCAAGCGTACTTGCAACACTCACTGTGATCTTACTTGTTGATTCTACCTTTGCTAGGGTGACTGGACTAGAATTCTAGATATTGCGATTCCATCCTCGTGGATTGGTAATGCTGGAATATTTGATATTTTATCCCACATTCGCAGCATAGTATTCTGTCTACGAATGTCTGGGATTCAATATTGGCCGAAACTGGTAAATATTATAATTTTGTGAATTTGACTGTACCGGTAACAATGGGAAAATTTACTGACCCGGCCCACAAAGAACATTCTGAAGTTTCTGTAACTATTTCCTAGGCATATTAGATAGAGTTCACAAAGTATTATCCCTTCCAGATTGAGTAATAGGCCATGTTTCCAGATGGTCTCATAGGCCGTAGAAAGGTCCATAAATGCTGCGCCGGTTATAGTATAATTGTTTTACCCTTTTTTCAGGTAGGATTTTTTCGCAAAGGACTGGTCACAGCAATTTTTATTTGGTCGGAAACCTAATTAGAACCTCGAAATAGTTTTCTCGTCAATCGGATCGATGCGCTTTAATATTATTCATTAATTTAGAGATAATGGAAAAAAGTTAAATTGATCGGTAGCATCTTGTATCATCTTTTAGTTTGCTTTATTTTTGTATCACACTTACATCAGCTTCTTTCTGTGATGTTGAGACTTGTTGAGTCTTAAAAATATCAATGTATAAGCTCACAACCCATTGGAGAGCTCTACTACCAAGGTTATGAAGGAATTCTGGTTGAATGCCGTCTCTTAATGAGACTTTTCGTGTCTTGACATCCTAAATGGTATCAATAAGCACTAAGCACTGAAAATGAGATGAAGTTTATAATTAGGTAGGATCTCCTGTAGCTTATGTTTGACAGATCTATTTTGCTCTTTTGTTACAGTGACCTTAGAGTTTTAAATTAGAAGAAAGACTATCGCATGAAGCTCGATCTTTGCTTAAGTGCACCTCAATATATTTTTGCCTCCTAGTCTGTTTAATATTTCCCAAGCCTCGTGACTACTTGATTTCATGTCAAGATGTTCAACAGTTTCAATTCATCGTCCAACGATGCTAGTATCTTTCCCCATTCTCAGCAGTTTCATATAAAGTATACCCTTTGTAGAGTTTTTTTGATTGAGCATTCTAACCTGGTAGGCAGTTTTTCCTTAAGTCTCTTGGAATATTTATTTTCTCTGCTTATGCAAGAGTTTTTGGAAGCGTGGGAGTGCATTTCAGAATTTGGGTATGCGATTTAAAGTCCTTTTTATGTGCTCATTGAGTTAATTCCAGTTTGTTTAATGGAAGTTCTATCCAGGCGTCATGAAGTATTTAAGGGAAACGTAGGTCCAACTATAATCATAATAACCCCGTTTTGGCTGTTACGGAAAGAACTAAGTAGGGTACTAGTGTATGACATCATCGTCAATCGATATCATAGTCAAGTTAGGATATAGCCTATATTCTGCCTAGCTGATCAGAAAGTATGTGGGCCTTTACGATCGTGGAGTATTCAGAGGTCAGATCTAGAAATCCAATCTTGGAGAAACACTCTAGCTTCAACACTTTTTTGATACCCCTAAATAATGTTAGAGCTATTCAAGTTCCCTGTAACCAAAGCAGGCTTAGTGATCCACATGAGAGTTCTCATTTTGCGTTTGGTGGTTTATAGGTGTGGTATATGTTGAATTCCTATCGTTGCCCGTTAAAAGTGAAAAATTTATAAAAAAAAGGGTCAAGTGGATGTCGCTCCGCTGTACAGTAGGCTACAAGAGTTTAGGAAAAAAAAGCAAGTGAATAAAAAGCAAAGGAAAAAAAAGCAAGTAAAAAAAAGCAAGTGAAAAAAAAGCATATGGAAAAAAAGCAAATTGAAAAAAAAGCGAATGAAAAAAAAGCATATTGGAAAAAAAAGCGAAAACCAATTTTTATTATTATAGGTATAAATTATTACAAATAGTTTGTTAAAAAAAAATCAAATATAAAATAATTCATTAATCAAATATATTATGTATATTATAATATTATAATAAGTCATAAGTGTAGGTATTACATGTTACATATTAAAATCGAAAAATAATTATTACAAATATATTAGGTATAAAATAGTTTGTTAAAAAAATTAAATCAAATGTATTTATTTAAAACGTATGTGATAAGCTACAGCATTTAAGAATTGTTCGATATAATTATCATCATTATTATTATTGTATCTTGTTGACGTAGTTGCTGCCTTATGTTTCATTCGCGCTAAGCATTTATTGACTTCAACTTCATGCGTGTCTGGAGGATGAGTATGTGCTTTATCGATTATTGGTATTTCAGTATCATTTTCTTTCGATGTTTTTAATTTGCCTGGACACTTGAGACTTGATGCCTTAGAGCACCTCCAAACATCAGATATTAACGTACTGTAATGTTTCGTATACATGTGGCCATTAAAACAAACTTTTTCAGCATTTTTGTTAGATTTTATTATTTGATATTGCGACATTTCAATTAGTAAAAAAATTATAAAAATAATATTAATTTAAAACAAAGCATGCAGAAAAAACGTCGAATTGTTATATATATAAAAATAATGAACGCAGCTGAACTGTGTAATCTCGTAGCTTTGGACAGACTGAAGTCGTAGATATTATATTTGGGTAATTTTAAACTTTTATAATCTATAATCGGTGTGCGATCGTTGCTGTTGTAAGCCATTATCCGAGCTGCAGCGATAACAAAAATATTGACGAGTTATTTCCCACGATTTTTAAATTGGCAACCGATAAAACGATAGTAGGACCGATAGTAGGATCCGGCACTTATGACACTATAATATGACAATAATTATCATCAATAACATCATTGTCATAATATGCTGTAGCATAGGTTATAATCCTAAAATTAATACTATTGTAGTAATTTTTGTTATTATGTAAAATGTATACCTAATAATAATTGGTTTTCGCTTTTTTCCAATATGCTTATTTTTCATTCGCTTTTTTTTCAATTTGCTTTTTTTTCCATATGCTTTTTTTTCACTTGCTTTTTTTTACTTGCTTTTTTTTCCTTTGCTTTTTATTCACTTGCCTAACCCAGGCTACAAGTAGATCACTGTACTATAATGGATGGTATTAAATTTGAATTCAATGATATAATATCATTGTATAAGAAAAACGATTCTGAGCGGAGACGGTATGTCAGTCTAGGATATTTTAAATTATATTGATATTGTTATTATACGGTAGCTGCTAAGTTGAATTAATATTATTCATATTATTTAATTATTAACCTAAAATTATCAATGATGCTGGAAAAATATTATAATATATACTTTACTCGTCAAAATTGATTTTAATATAATGTAATTTCGTCCAAATTTGAACTTAAAATGTCTATAAAAAATAACTGTGTTTAAATATTTTTTAGATTTTTTGAATACAGTATGTACTATTTATTAGAATCTTTATTTTAAATTTTCAATCCTTAGTTAAGAAAACTGAACATTTTATAATTGTTTAATTACAATGATTGATAATTTTCGAGATTTTGATAAATTTGTCAAAATTCGAACTTTAAATGATTATAAAAAAAATGTGTGCCTATGTATTTTTAATATTTTTCAATTGCTATTGTAATAATATATCAGGAGCCTTGTATTAAATTTTCATTATTTTTGGCCCAACAAATAAAATTTTATTGATATTAATAGAAAAAAAAACTAAAAAATTTGAAAACTGAAATCGTCCGTAAAAAGCTGAAAAACAGTCAAAATATATTCAAAATTAGATGGTGTATAGAAATAGCTTATATAAACATTCAGTGAAATTTTCATGCATCTACAGTTATTTGTTTTTGAATTGCAACAAAATAAGAAAATCGCTACATGAGAAATCGAGTGAATATCTAATCTTGTACAAATTTGAACTTAAAATGCTCATAAAAATTTATTATGACTTGCTTTTAAACTTTTTTTTATTGATAAAATTAGGCAAACTTATGAGGAATCTTGTATTACATTTTCAAATCTTAGATTTAAAAAAGAAAATTTTTATGAATTTCTAACTCAAAATAAATTGCACATTTTCGTCATTTTTACGTATTTTGTCAAAATTTGAACTTTGATTACCTATAAAAAAAAATTGTGACTACGGATTTTTAATATTTTCATCTGCCTTTGAAACTATATATTAGAAGCCTACTATTAAATTTTCAAGATTTTTTACCCAACAAATAAAATTTTATTGACATTTATAGAAAAAAAAACTAAAAAAATTGGAAACTGAAAATGTCCGTTAACAGCTCAAAATAAGTCAGAATATTTTGAAAATGCTATGGTGTGTAGAAAATGCTTATATAAACATTCGGTTAAAATTTCATGTCTCTACAGTCATTCTTTTAGAGTTATACCAAAAACCAAAATCGATTTTGTCGAAAATTGGTTTTCCGTAAAAATTCCCGTTTTTCCCTTAATTTTTCATTTGTTTTTCCAGGCGCTCATGAAAACTACTGGGAAATTTTACTTTTGACCCCCCAAAGTACCAACTAGATTCACTTTCCTATCAGAAAAGGTACTATTGAAGAAAATCGAAGCATTTTTCTGTCCTAAAACGTGATAATTTTTTCGTTGTTCATAAGATGTTCAAGTTCTTGTTTACGTTGTACAAGGCCGTTAGCGTTCCATGTTATGATTCGAAGCGTTCTACTCATTTCTTCTTCTTTTGTGCTTTGGTTTTGGGCTGGCTATTTTCAAGCCTGTCCAACATCTCATTTAATTTTGTTAATGCTGTCATAACGTCAGATAGTGACGGTACATTTTTTTTTTTGTTGTGTATGGGTTTGAGTCAGCGGACCCTTTTGGTTTTCATTCGAAGAACTAGCTATCTGCGCAAAAGAAACTTCATGAGTGACTGGCTTCGCAGGATTTTGTTGGATTCTTTGTACTGCTGTAGTTTTTTTAGGATGAGCTTTTTCTATTGCATTTTTATAAATGATGCATCCTTTCCAATTTGCGGTATGTCCTTCACCACAGTTAGCGCATTTCGCCTTTGATTTCTTAGACTTTGGTGTTTTGAAACAGTAGTTTTGAGTGTGACCAAACACTTGGCAATTTTTGCATTGTGGTAGTTCTTTTTTTTTTCTTGGAGGTTCCACTTTTATTATATGATAGCACAAATTTTTAATATCATAAATGTCTTTGTTGTTTGCTTGTGGCTCCAAATCCACGAAGAATAATGGAAGCCTTAAAATAGTTCGATCACTAAACTTGTTGTTAGGGTCGACTTTTTTTTTAATTTGAATGTTTGTGACATTATTTACAAGATGTCCTAGCTCGGATAATTCGCTCTTAATGTCACAGGGGTCAGTTTCAGGGTGTAATCCACGAATTACCGCCCGAAACTTTTTTCTGTTTTAAGTTGGCATCTGTGAAACTCAACTTTTTGCTCTTCTAATACTTTTATAGTTCGTCGAAACTGGTGTTCGTTGCCTGTTAGTATCTTAATTTCACCATTAGCCAAAGTTTTCATTTGTTGCTCATGCTCCTCAGCTTCTTCGAGTTTTAAATTACTCATTAATTTTTTTAAATCATTGACACCACATACTGTTATTGGAGGTGGTTTATGGATTTTTACAGAAGTTTTCGCTACTTCTTTCGTCACTTTGATTGATTTTTTAGGCGAGCTCAAAATTTCATTGGAGCTCACAGCGTTCATTTCAGAAATCTGAAGATGTAATTTCTCATTGTTTAATCGCAATTCCGTTACCATATTTTTCAAGGTCGCGTTGTCATTTTGTATTTGTGTCCAAATACTAGCATCAACTGTTATATTATGCGGCGGATTTGAACCGTCGTCTATATTGTCATACATTGTGCAATTCGGTCAGTTTGAGTGTGACCCACTTAAAATAAATTTATTTAAAAAAACTTACCATCCGTCCGACAGGCCGTGGCTTGCATTGTAAACATTAACAAAAAAAAATTGTACTAACTTAGTCAGCACTATTTCGCGACTGCGAAAGCGAAACATACGTGTTGCTTGTTCGGTGTGCAAATCGCAACTATGAATTTAAAACTGTTGAAATTTATTTTATAATAAAATTGATTTATATTCGATATTTTTATATGACATAATTATTCAATAAAATATTAGAACCCGTAGGTACTTTTTAGTGGTATTTTTTTATTCTTGTTTGACCATTTTAGCGGATATAAAATATAAAATTATGGCACGGTGTGTGGCACTAAACGTGTTCTGAGTGCAATCACCGGCCGGTGTCGCAAGTTCTCGGAAGGATGACCATCCGGTTTTTAGTGACAAATCCTTGCCACGCATAAACATGCTTGTTCCACGTTGGGCGCCACTTTGTTATAAAAATGAAGGTGGGTATGAACAAAAATGAAGATTAACCTAACATTTAATTTGCATTACCTTTTCCTGTTGGAGGAAGTATTATTTAGGGAGTCGTGAGTCCTATAATTTTGATACTTAAAGTTCTTACCTGTCTTGGACTCTGAAACTCTCTTCTCGCTCTGCCACGCACCGAAGATGAACTATTCTCAGAGCTCAGGAAATACAAAAGAAATAGGAATTGTAGATTTGTAATAAATGAACACTTATTTTTGTTTGATAAAAGTTTAAAAGAGACACGTAGAAACGATTTGAATTTATAGGCCATGGATAAAATTAAGCCTCTTATGGGCAGAAAAAACGATGTACCCACGAGTGGACACGGGGACACTCTGCACCCAATAATGTTTGGAGGGGCGTTTTATACTATTTTTAGAGATCAATCGTTCCTAGCGTGTTATCTTTTTGTTTATATTTTATAATATTATAATTTTACAATAATTAAAGATTACTCTAATGTAAATAGTACATCCGTGGGAAATAGAACTTTGTATTTTGTACATAATGTTGATGGGTATTTCTAATAATATAATTTAATAAGATTATTTGCTTTCAAATATATAATAATGTAAATATATGTATAGTATAATGAATAGTTATAGTTGAAGGTTATTTTAATGTAAACAGTACATCCGTGGGAAATGGTACTTTGTACATTATGATATGGTGGTATTTTTAATAATAAAACTTAATATCAAATAAAATAATAGTGTTGATAATTTATATATAATAAATTATATTGATATCATTACACAATCCAGCCGTGCCCCCTCCTACAAACATCTAATGGCTATAATTGCAGGGCTTGAGACCAATATAATAAAACAAAATAGAAAATAAAAAATTCTAATATTCATATATTTTTTTTTCATTGGACTTAAGCCCGGCGACTATGGTCACTAGCTGTTGTATGAGTTATGAACTGTGGTTGGTAAGGTTGGTACGGTAAGGTGTTGTTACGGTGGTTAAGCAACACGTGTGTATGTGTGGCAAGGTTTTTACTCCTACGAACCAGGGTAGTCAATTATCCGGGAACTAACTATAGGATTAACAAAAAGTACATACAAATGAGCATAAATTGTTAATCTTTCTCGTGTGAGATGGTCACATTGACGCAAAAGCCAACACGTTTGGGTACACTTTATAAACACGTAATCTACAATACTGGTATCTATACACTATACTCATATACTTTCTCTTCAAACCAATTAATATCAATTAGTTGTATTATTTTAATTAGGTATTCTATGATTATTGTCATAGTATACGCTACTACGAACTTATACGTGCTTATACGTAATACATCATGTACTTGTTATCGACTATAATCATTATTACTATAATCAATATAATATATTGTATTTTATCTTTATACATTTCTTTATTCGTTCAATGTGACTGTGTCTCAATTGTGTGTTCAGTCTTCAGTGTCATAGTGAACAGTCATGGAAGATCGTATAAGTGGTACACATAATATTAATTAGATGCCTTATCCGGATAAAATTATCATACCATTATCTTATCTTAATAAATTAAAAAATTGGAATCTTACTGCCATCTAGATAAATTTGCATGCTCATTGAATTATTTAATATTTTATATTGGCTATCAAAGGGCATTAACTAGTTAAAAAATTAAGTTAATTTTTTTTTTAACTTCTTAACTTAACTATAGTTACTTAAATGTTGTCACAATTACCCTCTCACCACTGACTGTAAACAACTTTCGTTTATAAAAACAACTTTTGGTACGGACATCACCGGTGTCGTAGGTTTCTAATACCTATACCTTCAAATATTTTTACCCCCTGTGTAAAATTAACCTAGTATATTTTTATCGGGGGTAAAATATTTGAGGGTATAGAAACCTGCAACATCTTGTAATTTATTAATCTGTACTCAAGACAACTTTGGAGTTTATTTCAATAAATAATAATGAATAATTAAAAATAATAATTACACATTGTTAATATATTTTTTTACAAAATTAATAATTATAATTTTTATTAAAGTTAGGTCTAGTAGTTAAAACTTGTAATTTTAAAATTGGATGTTCCTGGATGAAATTAATTTCTATAGGTATTTACATAGGTACTTTAATCAATGATTATAGAACTACAAACAAGATTACCTACAACATTTCCCAATGTGATGGTTAATCATTTTTAATTTTACTTTGTTAATAATTATTATCCTCTAAATTGTAATAATCAAATGCATTATTACTATATAATAAATTATATCACAGTATATTTTACCCGGGATGGGTGGGAGGTATAAATAACCTAGGTTTATTTTACACCCATTTTACATACAAGGGGGGTAAAAATATCCGGGGGTAAAAACTGCCTATTACAAGTTGACCACTGCGTGAATATTATTTTTATAGGTGTACAAGACTGCCTATATACGTACCTATATAATATAGAATAGATATTATGTGAAAAATAAAACTCATTGAATTAATCATTACTCATTACTCATTAGGTATAAAAAAATTACGAGTTATAACTTATTATAAATTAGAATTGTATCTTATGAGTTATGCCTCAAGACTTTTAACATGTACTTCTGTCAATTAAACTAAAATATGAATGTTTATTTCATGTACTTATGTATTTATTATTATTATTCTACGATCAGGACGTGGTGAAACACGAAGACGATAGGATTATTTGATCTCACGTATTTTATGTATTGTGCTATCGGAAATAAAATATGCGTCTACAAACAAATTTTGGGTTGCACATAGTGCATGGTATCAAATATTTATTTTAAGTTTAAAAATTAATTTAAGATCCAAAATAATATTTTTATTCCATCAAACCAACTTACGTAAACATCGACTCTTTTGTAATGTGTACACAGTTAACCGCCGGCAACATGAGAACGTAAATAGCTTACCAAATATACATTAAATTAAAAAACATAATAATAATTAATGAAAAAAAAAACCGTACGGAATGCAGTCTGTTGTTCATATCCGCTTAGCTTGTTAAATTTTAGAAACGTTAATCGACTGTGTTCTCTGCAATGGTTTTGGCAATTGCCATAGATATTATAGGTAGGTATTATACTATTATATTACGTCAATATGATGAATCCACAGATATAATATTAATATATTATAGCCAGTAGCCACATAATATATCTTATCATAATATCAAAGAGGATTCGTGTTAATAAATTGTTTTTTCATCATTGAAAATTTATATGACAATATCCAAGATAGTTTATAATTTTAAATGTAAACTATAAAACAAAATATTATTTAAATTATTTATTGTCAGTAGGTTATAATATGTTCAGCAATAATATGATTATAATGTTAGTTATTTTGTCAATAACCCGTTGAATGTTTAATTTTAATTTTGCCTAGGTACCTATAGTTAAATATTAAGTCTCAGTTTTTTGAAAAAATATTTTATTCAAACATTTACTAGTTTTATACCTAACAATAATTAGGTACCATTCTTCACAAGTCAGTTATATACCAGAGTCTAGAACTTGACAGCTGGACTTAAATACAACGATTTGATATAAATAAATTTATCAATTCTAAAATAGAAGTTTTTGCCCGAGTTTTTATTAATTATTAGGTATAGATAAATTTTTAAAACGTCGCCAGTTACTATACTGGTATAATAATTTTCATTTGTTTCATATAATATAAATATTGTTAAATTGATTTATGAACATTAAACTTATTATTAATGAATTGTTCATTTGTATTTTAATAGTTTATTTAAGGATTTATTAGTGTAATTAACTAACCTATTTGTTAAAAATCAATAAAAATAAAAATTGTTGAATTTTTCTGAACACAAGTAAGCTAATGTGTGTTAACATGTTTTATTTGTTTACAGGTACCTAAACATAAGAAAAAACTCATTGATGATAATATGATTAATATGATATAGAGTACTGTAGAGTATAAGCTATATTATATATTTATATACTATATAAAACATAACAAAAAAAAATTAATTAAAGTAACGTTTAAATTAATGTTAAAATACTAATAATTATTTCGTTTGAGTAACTGTTTAAAATACTTACAGAAAAAAAAAAGTCATAAGTAAAAGCAAAAAATTATTTACTGACAATAATGAGAAAAAAAAAATTAAAAATTACTTATAAGGTCAAAATATTTTGAAAGTTTTATCTAGTATAGAAAATGGTTATATAAACATTTTGCGAATATTTAAAAGTATCTATAGCGTCTTGAATTACAACTAAAATTTCTTTTAATGAGTTGGAGAGTTTGAATTCGCCAGCTATTCTTTTAATAAAACGTAAAACACTTTACAAGTAAAATTATCAATATAAGTCTGAGGACAGATAGATGGAGTTAAAATAAAGCCAAGATCACAAACATACATATCAATATGACACCATTAATAGAGTAGTAGAATGATATAGAAGGTATATTAAGATAATAGTTAATAACCACTAAATAATTCAAGTTTTTATATATTTTTATTACAGATTAAGCGATCATTTGAACATGAAAACTATATTACAATTTTGTTTACATTTCAATTATAATAATTTGGCATAATCAAGATTAAAAATTATGAAATAATAATTTTAAAAAAAAACATGGTTACAATAGCTTATTGTAAGAAAAACTATTTAGTGTCACACGATCAAATCTCAGTTTCTTAAACATAATTATACCAATAAAAACAGTTCCTTGAAATATTGAATATAATCTCAAAAATATTGGAAAAGAATACTACTACACCTTAATTAATATCACAGTAGTTTTGAGACTTCTATTAAGTCATAACAATCAGATGATCCTTGGACCTGGTTTCAGTAATGGAGTTCGTTCTTGTAAATTGGCGTTAGTTTTAAGAACAGATTGAGAAACTGAAGTACTAGTATTATTGCCTCGTTCGTCAAGTTGTCTAGAAGAACACAAAAGTTATGAGTATTATATTATTAATTATTTATATATTAATTAAATTAATGTATGATTACTTTCTATGAATGCTATGTAAAAGCAACGCGCTCTGATTTACTTCTATTGAAGTTAAATAGTCGGTTGTAGAAAATATTGATGATCGCATAATAGAACTATTATTGATTCGGTTTGGACGACCAGTCAGCCTAATTAATCAAAAAATTATTATTAAAATAAAATAATTATTGAATTACAAAAATATAACATACCCTTCTTTATGTAGTAACCGTGTGCTCTGATCAAGCCCAATTAAACAGGAAGGTATTTCTGCAATGTTTACTGAACTACCAATCACATCATGATGTTGAAACTAAAAAATAAATTAACAAGTATTGTGTAATCAATAGTTTTGTATATTTTTTTAATTAAAAACTTACTGGGTTTGATGTAGAATTGCTGGTGGATGAATATTTTTGACGTGTCTTTGCAATTATTTCATCTACAAACTCTTTGGCTTCAATATCAACTGGATCCCAAGTAGGATTGCGTACAGAAAAACTGAGAAGAGACATTTCTACTTTTCCATCTTCAGCCTGATCTACTTGAGGTAATTTTACTGTAGGAGTTCCAGGCGATGTAAGGCCAGGAGAACGCCAAGCAGGGTTACCATTTTTACGTAAATTCATCATAGAAAAAGCACATACATCACCTACTCCTGCTACTTCTGCAGTATAATTACGGTAAAAATCTACAATTTCCAAGGATCTGGGACGAAGCCAGAAAAACAGTATAAATGGTGTGACTAGTGGAGATATTAATTCATTAAACAAATAATTCTGAAAACCAAATATATTTAACATATCAAATTTGAATTTTTCTAAAAAAATTTAAATTACTTACAGCTTTGAATGGGAAAATTTGGGAAAACTGATTGCTGACTTGTTGTGTATGAGCTTTTCCAACCCATGAATCTGGTAGGTAATGAACTTCAGTCAATATAGCGGTCATTAATGATTCTTGGCAAACAATTTCCTTATCATCATCAACAAGACTTCTAAAATTAGAAAATCCATTATTTAATAGAAATTAATTAATCAATTACGATATTAATATTTACATTATAATATATTTTTAAACTAACCGACAAACCAAAAATAATAGTGATAATCCACTCAATATAGTTATCATGTGTTCAATTGATAAAATGCTGTCGTCATAAACAGTCATTGCAAGTATTGGTACCATAATAGCACTAGTAAAAAACATTGTATTCCTAAAAATTGAAATTAATTATAACATATTTTTATGTGTTAATAATAAGAGTTTGAATTTAACCATACTTTGCAATTATAACGCTAACGGGTGCTGCAAAACTTTGTAAATATTTAGCTGCAGGCACATACGCACGACTAAGTCGAGCACTGAGCTCATGGTCCAGTTCATTGAAGTGACGCAAATATATTTTTGAATATAAGGACCACATACGTATACTGAGTACACTAGGTTCATTTTTTACCATCTAATGATTACAACGATAAATTATACAATTAATTTGTATAAATTATACAATTAAGACTGATATTATTAAACTATATATCTTACTTGAGCATTGTCACACAACTTGTAAATCAATTGCCAAGTAAAAATTACTGGAGATAGCAATATATTAATTAAAGCAACCCAGCAAATAGTTTTACGCATTGACTGTGCCAACTCCAAACGCTTTCCAGGTTGTTTATATTCTGGTTTAAGATGCCAATTATTTTCAAATGGTGACCACGGACCCCCTAAAATTATTATTTTAACTTAATATTTATACACTTTAAAAGTTACTTTTTTTTATACAATTTAGAGTATTTTATATTACTACTTATAATGGATGAAAAACATTTAGTTCTTCAAAATACACAATTTATAGTACACAGATTTCATGCTAATAAAGAACAATACTAGGACCCATCCTATCTATGGCGTAATTATGGAGGGGGATTTGGGTGTCATATAATTTTATAGAAATAATACAAAAATAAACCTTAATCCTATATGCTAGCTATACATAATGATGATATTACTTTGTAATAAATACTATTGCATAAATAATAATATGTTATGTTAAATTGTATTGAGGTAAGAAAATAAACTACTGAGCAGTCAAAAAAAATATTATGGCGGAGCAATAACGCACATCAGCGACAATGTATTATGTATAACTACATCAATTGTATCAAGTATTTGTTTCCGTGTAAACAAACATTAATGTATGCACTTATAGTAATAAAATACATATCACAATGGTTGGATTGAGAGATTCTTATTATACATACAAGACTGTTTTAGGAAGATCATAGGTTAAGTGTGCAAAAACATAACAGCGCAATAAATATGACCAAATTATGCCACTTCACTTTATGTTGTATAATATGTATTCCTTATTTTATAATATAAAATATGTATACAACATAAATATTAACTTTGTTTAACAAAATAGAACATACTTTTAATGTTACCTTTTGTTTAGATTATTAAAATATATTTATTTTATTTAATTACTTACAGAAAAGCAACAAATTTAAATTGTACTTCATTCCATGAGAAAAATAGATTACATCACCAAGAAATGGTATATTGAAATGTGTAGGAAGCACAGATTTATTCACAAGAGCTATTAAGTAGTTTTTTGTTCTAATAAAATAATGAAAAAGTAATTAGATACAAAGATACAATATTAGACTATTTATAATATACTAAAAATATATTTTAGTCACCTCAGAATACGTTGATAAATGTCAAGTTCTGTAAGCTCCAGTTTATGTATACACATATTTTGTTCTTTTTGTGCTTCTATTACTTTGTGTATAATTTCTCGCCAAGTATAGTTTTGTAACTCTTTCTATAATATAAAGATTATTTTTAAATTTTTAAACATTCAGAAAAAAATAAATTTTAATTAATATTTTTAAAAATCATATCTTACATCAGGTATATGAAGAGCAACATTATAAAATGCTTTGATATCAGCAAAATGGTAGGCAACATTAAACACTTTCATAAGACGGAAAAAAGCAAACATTAATAGTGGTATCATGTATAGATATGTGAAAATTGTAAATTTGCTAGTACATTTTGAAGCAGGGATAAAAACATCAGATAGACGTACTTTATCAGTACCATTCATTACTCTGCTCGAATCTGCTGGTTTATCCCTAAATATTGAATAACAATTTTAAGTAAGTTATAAATATAAGTATATTGATCTGTAATTTATTGACCAACCTTTTAAAATCTAATTATTATATTTATAAATTTGTCTATTTAGTTACAAATATATTTTAATTTTATAAATAAATAAAAACTAAAACACCAACATCAATTACAATTATTAGGAGACAAGATATTTAGATTTAAATTATAATTAATTTTGTACATCGAACTTTAATTTTATAATAAATCATAATTTCAGTGTAACGAGTATCAAATAAAGGTGATACAATTTATGACTCACCATTAGTTGATGAGTAAAAGATTATTGTTAGCAATTGTTACAATAATTGGCATACAATAAAACAATTTAAATGTATGGCTTATATTGGCAGTATTAACATCAAACCCAAAATGTTTTAACTTAAGATGTCTTTGTGATATAATAGGATAATTATTTTATATTTTTAAATAAGAAAGAAGTTTACGATATTTGTGATAATATTTTATTTAAACTAATTTCAATGTAGTTACTCAATTTAATACAATATTATACCTGAAAAGTACTGGATAGTCAATGCAGTAAAACAGAAATATAGAAAACACCAATAAGAATATCACTTGCAAGAGATCTAGTGTTGATTGAAGAATGAGGCAAATAAAACCATGTCTTTGGTGGTAAAGATAGATTCTAGTAAAAAATGTATCCAAGTCCTCTATGTGATTCCATCGATCTATAACAATATATTATTTAATATTAATAATCAATTTAAAGTGCAAATTTTAGTTTATAATGAATAATGTTAAGTATATAACTATTATTATGTCTCCATCAAATTAAATGTCAACATTTTAGAACACTTACTCCTAGCTATATTGGGAGTGAATTGGAAATGAACTTCTTCTTCTCTTTCAGAATTAAGAACTTGATATCCAGTTTCAGGCATTTTAATAACTAAAAATAATGATAATTGTTACAATAAAACCTTCCTGTTCCAAATCACTCAGGAAATGTTTTAACTAAATAAACAAAAATGGCAATTACTCTAATGTTGCAAAAGAAAAAAAAACAAAGGACATAATGGTAGGAGGTCAAAGTATATTAGACTTATATAAATTCAAAAACCTTTGTTCTCCAGAACCTTCAACGTGCAGGTACTCTTGGCTTAAGTGAGATCAGCGTTTTTTATTTCATTCCAATGATGGGTTTAATGCCCCATTGTTTGAAGAACGAGATCAAATAGGACAACTACATAATAAAAAAAAATTATTAAATATTTACGAAATAATTTTACAACAGTATGAAAAATTAGTTAAAAATAATCAAAACTGCGCATTTGATCATTGATAATACTATCGTCATGCTGATGCTGGTATAAACCATACTAGTAATACTCTATGGTATAAACCTTGTTCACTGTTAATGTTGTTACCACTAACTTCAAACTTAAAGTTGTCCTCCCCCTCACTCAAGCTGTAACTATGCAATTTGTATTTATTATCAGTGTTTATCGTGATAAATTTAATTTAATTTATCGTGGTCTTTACTATTTACCATTCGGAATTTGTCTTGATCATATAGCAAATAGATAATAATTGAACTAATACCGCAGAATAGGTGAAATCAGAATGGACACTGATAATTATTTTACATTGGCTCTTATGGAGAGTACGGTAATTTGAGCTAAAGTGCCACCAGTGTTCACAAAAAGTACAATGACAAAAATATTGTACGCAATAATTTTGTATAGAAACATATTCAACGTTGGCGGTTTATTTGAAATTTGGTTATGTTATATTATTATATTTTAGAGTATATTTCATCAATATCAGTTAATTAAGATCAGTTTTACCAAAAAACTGTACTCGAAATACATACATATTACATATATTTCTATTCTATATTCGATTTGAAATGGAAATAAATTAGATTCATATACTTTCTAGTAATAAATAATTTTTATTTTATATTTTAAAAAACATAAATATTTGCAAGAATTGATAAAAATAAATTTAATTAACAAACTTACTATAAAATTATAGGTTATTTATTTGATATTTAATGTAGCAGCCTAATGTAAAAATGTATTTTCTTCATTATGCAATAGGACCAATATAGGTAATTGTAGATGATATCAACCAATAAATCAATAAGAAAAATTAAAAAAAAACAAACATGATTTAATAACAAATAATTTTATCCAATAGTCTAATTTAATGTTCCGAAAACAGAATTGAAAAATATGTACAGGGTAATGAGTGGTAAAGTGTACCCTGTTTCCGCGGACACACGGTATAACACCAAATAAAATTGTTCAAATAAAGATTTTTATATACCTATATAGTTTATTTATTATTTATTTGCAATTGTTTTTGTAAATAAAATTATTTGTTATTAAATCATGTTTGTTTTTTTTTAATTTTTCTTATTGATTGTATTCTTTTCTTTTAGGAACCTTAGAAGAATTGAAAATGTCGAATAACTTATCCATATCATTTATAAAGTCTATGGTGAATTGGGCACACGGTGGTAAAATACCAGACACTAAACTAATTGACATACCAGCAGCCACAGAACCACTAAATACTTGGGTAGCTAAATAAACTCTCATTTTTTCGAAAGGCCCTGGGTATATATGAGCATAAGTTAATTTAGGTGCTAATCGAAGATTACACCCGGAATCATAATTATAAAATGAATTAAGATGGTCTTTAGTGACAAAATTATCGTTAATTTGAAAGTTATGTTTAAAAAACATATTGCGGGTTGACTTTATCAAATGAGGGGGATCAAAAATATAGACAATTGATTTTCCTTCAACATCAAAATAAGGCTTACTAGGAGAAACATAAAGGCTTTTAGAAAACTGCATAAAATTAGCGCCTTGGTCTGTAATAAATGCCTTAATATTGAGTTTGATATTTTGGAGACGACAAATTGTTGACAAAATTATGTCTTTCAGATCAATACCATTACAGCTACTTGAAACAAGAAAATAGGCAATTGGTTGTTTCCAGTTATAATTTATACTTCTCAGCATAAGGACCAAAGCATACTTAGCAGGTTCATATTTTCTACGGTTAGAAGATTCATGAAAGCCAATTATTTTGTCTCTATTAACTCTATAATACAGATTAGTTTTACGAAAAATCTGTAGCTCAGACTAGCCGTATGCTACATAAAACTAGAGTTCACAATAGTTTTGTTGTGTGGCTACACTGGTGGCACTTGAGCTCATTTCGTCGATTTTGGAGAGTGTCCATTCTGATTTCACCTATTCTGTGCTAATACTAGCTTTAATCAAAGTACCTACACAAATTATTTGACCTGTGGTACGTCCTGTTTAAAATAAGGAGTCTTGAATCTTGATGAAACCTTACAGATTTTGAATGATTATAAATTATAATATTTTATATTGTACACAGTCCACAAACTACGAACCGTGACATAATAATGTAGGTAATATATATTAATAATTCGTGACACAGTCCAAACCAGTGACTAAGATAGAGAGGACTGGAAACGATAAGATGGCCGGATGATGGGGACTGGGGAGTCGGCCCGCAATTGCCTCGGTCCCTCAACCCTTCCTTGCCCACGTTGGTTCACAGCTAACATTCACGCTATCTGCTTGGTGAAATATCAACTATTTAGATTTAGATTTTTCAAAATATATAAATATAGGTAGTAGGTTCTTAATTAAAACTAATTACCATGGACTATGACACGTGTATTTTTTAGTATTCTGATTTATTAGTATCTAAATAATATTCTAATTTATATTTATATAATTCTTATTATCGTTCAATTGCCACTAGGTAGCGTTAAAACCAGCCAAGTACTAATCAGCAGAAGCACTTCGAGCACAGAATAAAATTCTGTGCTTCGGGCCTGTTAAAATCTTGCTCGTTTCCAATCCTCTCTATCTTAATCAGTCCCCAATTCATGTACCTTACCTATCTCCTTATCTCTACTGGGCTTAAGCATTGATAAGAACTATTTTAAATTTACTATGGCACTCCACGAGGACAATAAAGCTATATAATATATAGTAGTTAGTACTTAGTTGTTACTTGTTAGTTGTTAGTACATGATAACTATATTGTCATTAATGAAAATTGTTGTCTTTCTTTCATAAATTAGAACGTGTACCTTTGAAATTACTTATTGTTTTATTATTCATTTAAATATTATTTTTTGATTGTGTGTGTGTGTGTAGTACTTATTGATTAACTTTAATAATATTGTGTTGAAATTGTCAAACTCCTTAAATCAAGTATGACAAAATAATAGATCAGTTTTAACGAATTTTTAATATTTATTTGAATTTAAACTTACAGACATTGTCAGTATACAATAATTTAACAATTTTACATTTAAGTATTAATTTGATTGTTGAATAGGTGGTCTGTATATTAACCTACCTACCTAATCATGGCAAAAGTAAAAGCTAGTGGGCATAAGCACATTGACATTGGTCAATTGCCTAGATATACAAGATCTTTCCGTGTATATTTAAACAGCGATATAACAGAATATATGGAACCCATTAACATTTGGAGTTATAATTCAAGTGCTATTGAAAAACAAAAGGAGGAAGAAGAAAAAATATTTCAAAAGTAATTATAATATTTTTATTAATATTTAGTTTCTATGTATGTTGAAAGATATTTTGTTAAGATTTTTCTTGTGGGTAATAGAAATTTAATAAAAATTAAGGTTTCAAAATTTAATAATTGAAAAGTTTATATATTCTACATTTCTACTGATGTATCAACTATCAAGCATTAATTTTTATTTTCCAATTATATTAATCTATATACTATTGATAAAAAAGAGTGCCTCGAATGTTTCAAATTACAAAAATTAAATCTTATAGATATTTTGAAGACTTAGTTTCAAGTTTGTCTGGTTTTCTTTAAGCATAAGGAATAATAATTTAAACCCATATAGTTTTGAAGAAATATTAAAAAGTACATTTAACTAAACAGCTCAGAGAAATATTTTATATTTTAATTGTGATCACTTTCAAATTTCAAATCTCAATCTGCCACAACTTTGCTCTGAGATGAACAAATCAAAATAAACAATTCCAGTCTCTGTATCCTGTCAGGCTATTGTCTAAATTAATTTTATACTTCCCGTAACTTTTATACATTTAGTGTTTTACTGTTATATTGTAAATAACAATTTATTATAATTAATTTAAGTTTAATTTCTAGATGCCTTACTTTTACTGAACTTTGTAATGTTATTAATGATACTAAAAATGATATTATTTTGAAGAATTTGAACCTGTTGTATGGAATAGCACAAGAACTTTGTAAGTATTAGGAAATACAATTATTGTCAACATAAGCATACATATTTTAAATAATTTAATCTTTTTACTTTTTATACTTCATTTTACTCTTTTTATTAAATAAAAACTTTCTCTGTAAAAATATTATGTTTTTCTTACGTATTCACAATTTTTTTCAACAATATTCCATTTTTTTCATTTCTTATATGTTATTTATATTTCAGCAAAAGATGAACAACCAGAAATATTAAGTTCATCAGTGTTATTTTTCTTCAAATTATTTATTGGTGTTTCTGGACTATTGATGAAACATATTTTAGAACTTAAAAGTATGTTTGGAAAAGTATCAAATAATAATGCAGATCAAATATACAAGGTAAATTCATAATTAATTAGTTAGTGTATTACCTATATAAGAATTATAATTTTATTCAAATTTCAGTTGGTTAAAGAAGTAGAACAGTTAATGAATGATAAAAGTTTGAAAAAATTAAAAATACTTTGGGAGAAACTTGATGAATATAAAGCTGATAATGGAGAAAGTCAAAACGAAGATCAGAATTCTTTAGTCAATGGTATATTACGTTATAAACCAAACTACAAATGGGTACCTCCAAATTTTGCTAAATTACCAGTTCAGGACTATGGTTCAAAGACATCTAAGTTATTTTCCATGGCTTATAATGAAGAAAAAAGAATAAATAATAGTTCTCCAAATGTAAATTGGTTTTTTTTTTACATCTCACAACAACTTACTTGTTAAAAATATTGGTATTCACCCTAACATGAATTCCTTCAACCCAATATTTTGAATTAGTAAATTATCTTCACATATGATATGATTTTTTGAACAGTTAAAATATTATTTTACCTTTTTTTTAGTTTGGTAGAACTTGGCTATTGAAACAGATTACTAAGACTTCATCAATAGATTTAGGCGTTTCAGATGAAGATTATTATACTAGTATCATAGAACTACTTTCAACCCAAAAATCTGATACTGAACTTCAAGATGAAGTAAGCATTTTAATGGTTTATATATTATTAAAAATATAGAATGCTATTTTAGTAAAATACTTATAAAATCTTTATAATATAGCTAAATAACATTAAATTTCTCAAATATGTTTCATAAGGTGGCCAAAGTATAATATTCCAAAAATAAAAATAGAATAATAACAATATCACTATTTGCTCAAACTCTAACTACAGTATTAAAATAAAAAATTTATTTTGAGCATTAATATTGTTAGACATAATTGTATTAAATTTATTTTAACCCCCAAATATGATCCACTAATATGAATTAACAATGTTTATAATATATCATATTAATTTTATATTGCTGTAGACAGTTTACTGAAAACACATTAATTTCAAAGGTTAAATTTGTTTATAATTTTTTAAGTAATACATTTACAGTTATAAATTTATTTTTGAAACAAATATCAACTAAATGGTATAACTTAATTGAATAATAGCTTTATTTAAAGATTGTTATACTTTAATTTTTTTGTTTGTAATAGTATCAGTATCTTCTAAATCTAAACATTTACGTTTACTGACAATTTCTGTTTCTTTTTGTTCTTCATCTGATTGTTCCTTTTTGATTGACTCAGTAGATACCTTTTCATCATCTAATTCATCATTGCTACTATCGGTATCCAAATCAGAATCATAATATCCCTTGGATTTAATTTTTTTCTTTATTGGAATTTCTGATGTGCCTGCTTTGAAACCGCACTCTATTGCATCTGAAACGGATTCCGTCATTTCGGACATATGTTTTTCATAGTGTTCATCTTTAAATTCTGTTTTGGGTGCTTGACATAGACGTTGTAATTTGCGTTTTTTACGCTCTTCAGGATCTTCTGTGCTAGGGCCTCCTTTGGCCAAAAAATCTTTCACTCTTTTTTCTTCATTGATATCACGTAGTCGACGACCGCTTAAATCTCGACAAGCTTCACGGTTTGTTGTTTTTTCAATTTGTGCACCAATTGCTCGTAGCATTGAACCAAATCCTCCCTTGCCTCCCATTATTCGAGGTACAATGTGAACAATCCCATTTTGAACAGTATTGTCATTTAAAATTTTCCCATTAAACAACAAGTAAAAGTCCTTCTGTAACATACCCGTTTTAATGCTAGCAAATTGTTTTATACGAGGCAAACACATTTCTGATGTAATATTAAACGTCAATTTCTCAATCTTCATTCTATCCATTTTTTACTAAGGATTTCAATACAATAGTATTTATAAAACAATCGACTTTTAAGTTACAATTTACGATCACAAATCACAATATTTCATCAAAATAAAAAAAACTATAAATTATCAGAAAACACTTGACACGACTTGTAACTAATCTTACTAAAAAATATATTCAATTCTTGGTAATACCATTCTGTATTTAATATTTATTCATATAATTTATATTTAAAAGTTATATTTATTATTTTGTTTGTTATTGATTCATTATGTTTATCGTGTATTTGTGTATGTACTACAACAGCTCACAGACTTATATTATAATTTATAGTCCGGGATATCAGCTTAATCCATGGTGCTATAATAATTGATAAAAATCAGTACTGACAACTCACTGTCTGCATAATAAAATATTAATTTATTAAAAACACTTACATTTTATAAGAATACCAACTTACTACCATGTCTGATTGTCTATATAAATACATTTATTTAGTCATGATTAATATATCTACTTCCTAGATTATACCGATTTATTTTTTAATATTAAACAATGACTATGGACTATCAAGGGTGTCCGCAGGAATTGGAACAAATCTAGTTTAGCGCCCACGCGAATTTTCGAGTTTTTTTTTCCGAACCCTAGGTAAATCAACGTTTTAAAAATGATGGTGTAAAAAAAAATTGGCGGAAATCAATAGTTTTTAAGTTACAGTAAAAAAATTTGACTAAATTTGACTTTTAAATAAATATATATTATCTAAACGACTTAACCTATAAAGAGAAAGGAATAATTAATTTTTAGATTAAAGAAGTCCAAAGCGATCAGTTAATCAGTTGAAAAAATGATTATGATAATTGACCTAGAAAAAGCTAAGGGGGGCAACTACTTACCCCCCCCCCCAACCCAACCCACCCCTGCGGACCCCATCGTACACTATGGTGACTATATACTGTACTATTAATAATATACTCTATGAGATGTTAAAAGTTAAAACAAATTTTAATTACTTACATAATATTTTAATTGTGTAATGAGTTATGACAAATACAATATAATGATAATTATTTATACTATACTAAACGATTGAATAAATTGTTACATTGAAATAGTGCATTCTCAAAGGTTAGATCAATTAGACTTAGTTTTCATGAAAATGTTAGGTATATAGAACATGAATTGCTTTAAATAAAAGTAAAAAATCAAAAAACCACTACATAAAACTACATAGTTAACAAATTAAAAATTATAACTTCAAACTATAGACTATGAATAAAAAATGATTAGAGTAACTCAATACAAAAATACCTCACCAGACCTTGATAAATGTTCTGAATATTTGAACAATAGTAAAATATGTTGTTTCAATAAAACTATTTGAATTATTGTTGACATATCAGACTAAATTTTTATTTTTATTAAACTTACAAGACGTGTTTTAATTTTTAAAGTAATAAGTGTATGGAATTACTTTGAATTATGCAAAATAGTACACAAGTAAAAAAGATAAAAAAATCTCATAACAAGATAAACTGCAAATTGCAATTTACAATATAAATATGAAATCAAATTTTCACACTTTGCCTACCGAGGTGGCTGAGTTGCACTTATAGCAGGTCGATTGCTTATTTGATATGCTGTTGCATATTGTCTGTGATCTGACTTAGTCAGATTGCCTACTAGGGTGGGTAAGTTGCTCTTATTGCAGCGAGTTACCCCCATAAAGAGTGAAACAATCACAATATTTGTTAAGAGTTGTCATTTTTTATGGGCAACAAAGTGTGTGGGATCAGCTAGTACTAATATAATATAATATTATATACAGTGTATATTACATTAAATTTGATTGTACAGTAGGTACCTATTTACCTGTTATTTTTTTATTTTTTTGGATTAAAGCCACCACTGTGAAGACTTCCAAACACCAGTATTTGTGGTATTATTACTCCATTGTTTAAATATATAATCATTAAATTAATTCAAAGTTTAACATTAGGTTTTTATTTTCTAATATCTTATTATTGTACAAGCATATACTTTTTAATTAAAATTATTGGACTGATACATGCTAGCATACTTATAAATAATAATATATATATTCCCAATAGTGCATTTAATAGAACCATATGGAGAAAAAAATATGAGTGTTTTTATAAGTTAAAATAAAAAATTGAAATTTATACATTTATTAATGAACTTGAAACTAAGAAACTAGTTCATAATTTAACTGAACTTTCTTGGTATATGTATATGTACAAATATTAACATCAGCAATTAATTTCTATTCTCTATAGATATCTATAAGTTAGTATTCAACATACATTTTTATTATAAAAAAAGTTTTTAAAAACATAACTTGATATATGTATATATGTATATTGATGTA
Source organism: Nasonovia ribisnigri (assembly GCA_027563435.1). Lineage (NCBI taxonomy): Eukaryota > Metazoa > Arthropoda > Insecta > Hemiptera > Aphididae > Nasonovia > Nasonovia ribisnigri. The sequence continues at coordinate 102,440 of JANEHU010000360.1, read as the reverse complement.
TAGTGGTATAATATAGTATTATATTTAATAAGTGTACAGGTTTTTAAAAATTTAATGATTTTATTTTTTAAATTTAATTTGTTCTAATATTTTATAGTTGTTTAATCTGCTTGGCTTTGCAAGACTTACACTCATTGAAACCCTTTTGAAACACAGAAAAGATATTTTGAAACAGTGTTTAGCAACAAATGAAAAAAAAAGTTTACTTTCATTGAATTTAAGTATGAAAATGAATGTGCAGATTATTTTAAAATATAAATTCTTAATATTGTCTTCAACATTTTAAACAGAAATGGAAAAAAGACCTAGACATATGGAAATGATTACTATTGAAACCGAAGAAGATAAATTACTTAGAAAAGAACTAAGAAAAGAAGAAAAAGCTGGCCAAAAAATAAATCGCCGACAGGATTCAGATTCAGATGATGAGATTTTAAAAATGGTTTCTAAAACGTCAGTTTTATATATACTTAATTTGCTTTAATTCTGAAATAAAATGGAAAATTATGGTTATTGTTTAAAGGACAAGTGCAGCAAACGTTCCTACATTTATTGACCCTAAAAGTAGAAAAGCACCTGCAGCTCAGAAATACCCCCATGTATATGATATGAATTTTGAATCAAAAGTATCAAGTTGTAAGTATTTTGTATAATTTGAATTTTTTATTTTATGCTTCTACATAATATAATATTTATCAAATAGGTTTCATATCTGGAGAATCATGCGTTATCCCTGCGGGAGCCAAAAGAACAGACCATCGAACACATGAAGAAGTTTATATTCCAGTTACTAAAACGACACAAGAATTGACTGTTGGAAAAGAATTGATTTCCATTAAAACTCTTGATGAAGTTATTTGATTGTATGCTAGACATTTGATATTATTACTAATATTTATTTTTGTATTTAAAGGTTGGGCAGAAAGCATTTCATGGAATTACTAATCTGAATAGAATACAATCTGTAGTTTTTGATGCAGCATATAACACTAATGAAAATTTACTTGTATGTGCCCCAACCGGAGCTGGAAAAACTAATGTTGCTTTGTTAACCATAATCCATCAAATTAAACAACACATTAGGAATAATGAAATACATAAAAATGAATTTAAGGTATACATTTTCACCTTTATTATCGCATCTCTTCTTACTATTTAAAATTGCATTTCAGATTGTATATGTAGCTCCAATGAAAGCTCTCGCAGCTGAAATGACTGCAAATTTTTCTAAACGCCTTTCTAGCCTAGGAATTTCTGTTCGTGAATTTACTGGTGATATGTCACTTACTAAAACAGAAATGCTCAACACTCAAATATTAGTTACAACTCCTGAAAAGTGGGATGTAGCTACTCGTAAAGGAACTGGTTAGACATTTTTATTATATAATATGTATTATATATATCTTAAATTCTATTATATTTATTTTTAGGGGATATTGCGTTAACAAGTTTAGTTAAACTATTAATTATAGACGAAGTACATTTATTGCATGGTGATCGTGGTCCAGTCCTTGAAGCTCTTGTAGCACGTACATTAAGACAAGTCGAATCTTCCCAAAGCATGATTCGAATTGTTGGTTTATCTGCTACATTACCAAATTATAAAGACATAGCACGTTTCTTAAGAGTCAATCTTTATAAAGGACTATTTTATTTTGATGGACGATTTCGACCAGTGCCATTAGTTCAAACATTTATTGGGGTTCGTGGTAGCAAGACTGTAAAAATGGTACAGGAAATGGATACAGTTTGTTATGATAAAGTGTATGATATGGTACAAAAAGGACATCAAGTAAGCTAACTTGGTAGTATTGATTAATAAATAGTCATTTAATTTTTGTTTGTTATGTATTTAGGTTATGGTGTTTGTTCATGCTCGTAATGCTACTTTAAAAACAGCTAATGTTTTTAGAGAACTTTCAACCCAAAAAAATCACCAGACTGCATTCCTACCTCAAGACTCTAATAGAATAGGTATAGCTAAAAAGGCTTTTGAGCGTTGTCATTCAAAAGAATTAAGTGAATTACTAAACAGTGGATTTTCCGTTCACCATGCTGGTCTTTTGAGATCTGACAGGTAAATAATTTATGGTTTTACATGTTTATCTTTTAAGTGATATGCAGCTTCATTGGAGTGAGAAATGAGGATAACATGTACAACTCTGAATGTAGATAAAAAAAGGTTTATTTTAGTTATTTAAGTACAGCACATTTACCAAAAACCCGGAATCAATGCATACCTTATTAGCAGGTTTGGGATTTTATAGCACTTAAAGTTGCATAAAACGGAAATTAATAAATTAATAATTCAACACTAACAAAACCAGCAGATAAAAAAAGTTAAAAATTAGAATTGAACAATGGGAAATTATGAACGGTGCGGTGTCCCCGCGTCCCATCAGCGTGTCCTTTTATCACACTATTTACTTAATCTATTTAATATTTACTATTACAATTTGATTGAAAATAATCCAAAAAAATGTTAACTTAACTATAATTTTATAAAGTATGACCAATTTTTATTCAAAGACAGGTAGAAATGCAAAACATCTCAAAAAGTCCAAAAATAGCACTAAAATCTAAAAAATCGCAAAATATAAAAAATTACATTTTTAATTTGAATTCTTTATATCATGAAACACATTTTTAGCTTACTCTGCTATTTCTTAAGCCTATCATAAGAAATAGGCAAATACTATAAAATCCCAACCCTGCTTATTAGTAAACAAATCAAAAGGCCCATGTATATTTAAAGAAAGCTTTGGAAGGAAAATAAATGGGAAAAGACCTAGGGGTTACCCTAGATAGCATTGTGCAGACAGGGTCAATGATAATCTAAATAAGTGCTCACAGGAAGTAACAACAGTCCTTCAAGAACCATAAAAGCAGAAGAAGACGATTGAAGAATATTGTGAAAACATTTTACTGTTTTAGAAGAAAAACCATTTACTTATTTTTCTTTTATTATTTTGTACAAATATTCTTAGTAGATTAATTTATTAAACTGTAATTAAATTGTACATACTTGTTATTGGTAGCAAGTATTTGAATATTTTTTTTATATATATATTTTAAGAACTTTTAGTTTGTTTTATGCAAAATATTTCAAAGTTAATTGATGTATTAGATCTTTATGTTAATAATACCATTGATTATAAATACTAATATTTATAACTATTGTTAATACTAACACGTCGTACAAGTTTAGACTAATCATAACACAATAATTATTATTTATGTATATTACAGAAACTTAGTAGAAAAGTACTTTGCCGAAGGAGCTATTAAAGTATTAGTGTGCACAGCAACTTTAGCTTGGGGAGTAAATCTTCCAGCTCATGCAGTTATAATTAAGGTAAATTTAACCTATTGAATATTTCATAGTTATTTTTTAATATAAAACAATATTATAGAATTTTAATCGATTTTAGTGTTAAAAATATAATATCATAATTGATAATAAAACATAATATTATGCTTGAATTTAATGTTTTTAAATAAATAAATAAAATAATTTTTAGGGGACAGAAATATATGACTCAAAGCATGGAACATTTATAGATCTGGGTATGCTTGACGTTTTACAAATATTTGGTCGTGCTGGAAGACCGCAATTTGATACTTCTGGACATGGAATGATTATTACCCCACATTCCAAACTTCACAAATACTTGTCGTTACTTACCAATCAAATACCAATTGAAAGTTGTTTTGTACAACATCTTGTTAATAATTTGAATGCCGAGGTATGCATTTTTGAATAATAAGTCTTACCTGTTTCTTCATTAACAAATAATTTAAAATTTTGCAATAGCACTGGATCTAATAATTTTTTTACAATTTGTAGGTTGTATTGGGGACAATATCAAATGTTGAGGAAGCTGTTATGTGGCTTAGTTATACTTATTTATTTGTAAGAATGCGTATAAATCCTCATGTCTATGGCATATCGCTTGAAGAAGTTGAAGTAAATAAACACCTTAACTGTACAGTGTTATTTATAAGTAATTTTTACTTAACTTTTTTATTATTATTTCTTACAGTTAGATCCAATGTTGGTCAACAAAAGAAAAGAGTTTATTATTAGTGCAGCAATGGCTTTAGATAGAGCACAAATGTTACGTTACAACGAAAGAACTGGAGATCTCTCATCTACAGGTTCATTAATCATTATTAATTTGTATTATATAAGAAGAATGTTTTTATATTTAAATTATAATTTATTTATTTTACAGATATGGGTCGTACAGCTAGTCATTTTTATATTAGCTATGACAGTGTTGAAATATTTAATCAATGTCTAAAGCCTTTTATGAATATGTCAGAAATATTATCAATGATTTCTAGTGCAAAAGAGTTTGATCAGTTAAAGGTTCATTATAAAAAATATATATTATATATGTATAATACATTTTATTATTAACTTTAATTGTATTTTAAAGGTTCGTGATGATGAAGTTATTGAGTTAGAGACAATGGCTCGTAAATATTGTCACGTTGAATGTCAGAGTTCTGCTGTAAACGTGAATGGTAAAGTAAATATACTTTTACAAACATATCTTGCGCGTGGTAGAGCTAAATCTTTTTCATTAATATCCGACCTGGTGTATATCTCACAGGTAAATTTAAAGTTTATATTAATAGTTTATATTTTGTTGTTGTTTTTTAACAAAAAGATGTATAAATATTTGTTTTTAATAGAATGCGACAAGAATTGCAAGGGCATTATTTGACATGGTTTTACGTCGTAATAACGCTATGATGTCAGCTAAATTATTGGAAATTTGTCAAATGTTTGAAATGACACAATGGGAATTTGAATCTGAACTACGGCAATTTTCTGATGTTCTTCCTTGGGAAATTATAGATAAAATAGAACAAAGAAAATTATCATTTAACCGTATTCGAGAAATGGATGCTAAAGAATTAGGTATTATACTGAGAAATCAAAATGTAGGTGCTGCTGTTAAAAAGTGTGCCATGCAACTTCCATATATTGAAGCTACTGAAAGTATTCAACCTATTACTAGAACTATTTTAAGAATAAATTTAGAGCTATTCCCAGAATTTGAGTATGTAACATAACAAGTCTTATAAATCCGTGTTCTTACTTCTTTTATCTATACAATTTATTATTTTGTAATTCAGATGGAATGATAGGTTTCATGGTAAAACATCAGTTGCATTTTGGATTTGGATCGAAGATCCGGAAACAGATATGATATACCATTGGGAACAGTTTCTTATTACTAAAAATCAAGTATTAAAATAATATTATTCCCATTCATTTCCTGTGCACTTTTTAAGATTATGTGTGTAATTTTAAGGTTATTAGAAAAGAAACACAAAAGTTGATATTTACCATACCTTTGGTTGAACCATTACCATCACAATATATACTACATTGTACTTCGGACCGATGGTTAGGAACAACTTTCACTACACCATTAACATTCCAGCATCTTATAATACCGCATAGCCATGCTTCAGTGACAGGTATATAAATCAATCTTTTAATGAGTTTTTTTTAACAAAAACAAAAATTGTGTTTTAGATTTATTGGAACTTCAGCCATTACCAATATCTGCCCTTAAAAATCAGGGTTATCAGTCTTTATATAGTTTTACCCACTTTAATCCAATACAGACACAAATATTCCACTGTTTATATCATACTGACAATAATGTACTCTTAGGAGCACCTACCGGATCTGGTAAAACCATAGCTGCTGAAATTGCTATGTTTAGAGTGTTTAATGAACAACCTGATGCCAAAGTAATAATAAATGATAAAATAATCTAATACGTATTTTGTTTATGTTGAGTAAAATTATTTGTTTTTAGGTAGTTTATATAGCTCCATTAAAAGCACTTGTGAGAGAACGTATGAATGACTGGAAAATCAGATTAGAAGAAAAATTAAAAAAATCAGTTGTAGAATTAACAGGTATTATTAGCTGTATAGTGTATAATATACAGAATGATTATTTTAACACTGAGCACCTATATTCTAGTTATTATTATTTTAAATCAAAAAATTTTAAAATTTGATTTACTTGAATTTTGAATTAATTTCAAATAATTAATTTTTTTAAGGTGACGTCACACCTGATATAAGAGCTATTTCAAATTCATCTGTAATTGTTACTACTCCAGAAAAATGGGATGGTGTTTCTCGTAGTTGGCAAACCCGTAACTATGTCCGCCAAGTAGCTTTAGTAGTACTTGATGAAGTCCATCTTTTGGGTGAAGATCGTGGTCCAGTATTAGAGATAATAATCTCTAGGTTAAATTTTATATCAAGGCATACAGGACAACATACTCGACTTGTAGCCTTGACAACTGCCCTGTCAACAGCTGCTGATCTTGCAGCTTGGTTACACATAGGGGAAATGGGCCTTTACAATTTCCGCCCATCTGTGAGGCCAGTTCCTCTAGAAGTACACATCAGTGGCTATGCTGGACGAAATTATTGTCCAAGAATGGCTACCATGAACAAGCCTATTTATCAAGCCATTAGGCAACATTCCCCAACACAACCAGTTATGATTTTTGTGTCGTCGAGGAGACAAACCCGACTAACTGCATTGGATTTGATTGCATACTTAGGTGTGGAAGATAACCCTAAGCAGTGGGTTCGCAAAAGCGATTATGTGAGATAAAATTTTTGCACATTCATTTTTTTTTATGGAAAAAAAATGGTTAAAATTATTGTTTTGTAGGAAATGGATCAAATCATTGAAAATATTAGAGATCCAAATTTGAAGCTTTGTCTTGCTTTTGGTTTAGGCTTACATCATGCTGGATTACAAGATAGAGACCGTAAGATTGTTGAAGAATTGTTTGTTAATCAACATATTCAAGTAAGATAATAACGCTCTCTCTTTATTTAAATAAAACTAAATAACAAAAAATTATTTATGTTTTAAGGTTTTAATTGCTACTTCAACGTTAGCATGGGGTGTTAATTTTCCTGCACACTTTGTTATAGTAAAAGGTACTGAATTTTATGATGGCAAACTCAAAAGATATGTTGACATGCCAATTACAGATGTGTTACAAATGATGGGAAGAGCAGGACGACCTCAATATGATAATATGGGAATAGCACTAATTATGGTATAAATAAAAGATCAGAAAAATCAAACCAACTTGTTAACTAATTTATAATACATATTTTTTCAGGTTCATGATGTAAAAAAAACTTTTTATAAAAAATTTTTGTATGAACCTTTTCCTGTTGAATCATCTTTATTAGATGTATTGCCTGACCATTTCAATGCTGAAATAGTGGCTGGAACTATTAAGACAAAACAAGATGCCATTGAATATTTGACTTGGACATATCTTATACAAAGACTAATGAAAAACCCAGAATATTATGGGTTACATAGCTTAGAGGAAAGTTCTATAAACAAATTTCTTTCCGATTTAGTGGAACGATGTATTGGAACTCTGTATTCTAGTTATTGTGTGGAAATTGATGAGGTATATTTATATATTCATCCTTTGCTATTATAAAGCTAAACAATTAAACACATTTAAATTTAGGATCAGCGTACAGTAAGACCTACTCCATTGGGCCATATTTCTTCTTATTACTATTTACAACATAAAACAGTTAAGACATTTCAAGAGAGACTTAAGGGTGAACTTAGTATGGACGATTTAATAAAAGTCCTAGTCGATGCTGAGGAATTTAGTTTACTACCAGTTAGACATAACGAAGATCTCATGAATACGTAAGTCAAATAAAAAAACAATTATTCATCTTCATAACACTTTCATTTTGTACACAGCGAATTAGACAAACAATGTCCTATTGATGTTGGTAGCCGTCTGTATGAATGTTCTCATACCAAAACATTGATTTTACTTCAAGCACATTTCTCTCGTTTAAAAATGCCATGTTCGGATTATATAACTGATCTCAAGTCTGTATTAGACCAATCTATACGTATTCTACAAGCAATGATAGATATCAGCGCAGAAACTGGTTACTTGGTGCTGTGTTTAAGATTAGTGCAACTGATGCAAATGATTATTCAAGCCCGATGGGTGACTGATCCACCTGTAATCACTTTACCGGATGTAGAAAAACATTTGATACCATCACAAGTATTGCCGATGCTTAGCTTACCCCATTTGTGCAATATGGCACTTAAAAGTTATAAATTGTTTGAAGAAATTATGTTGAAAACTCAACTTGAACATGAAGAAATTGAAAAAGTGAAATTTATTAAAAATATTCACCCTTGTAATATTTTTTAAGTTGTATAATTTTATTTTTATTTTTAGGCATTTAAAACTATTATAGATATGCCAGTTGTAGAAGTGCGTCTGTTTATTCAAGGCGATTGGTCTGATAGTGAAGAAGTTCAAAAGGTTCTAATATTTCCACACAATTCAATTTTAAACATTGTTTAATTACACTGAATGAAAACTAAAATGTTTATAATTTTTATAGAAACCAGTAGAGAATGGTAAACGAATAGACATTTTGGCAGGGTTGGAGTATACATTAGTTGTAGAGGTAAAAATCCTCAATCGTGTAATACCATCAAAAGCATATGCGCCTAAATTTTCCAAACCAAAGGATGTTGGTTGGTTTATGATTCTTGGTTCAATAGAACAATGGGAGTTGATAGCACTAAAACGTAATACCAATAACCGCTATAGAACCACTTCTAGCAGGCTAGCATTTAATACACCCACAAAACATGGTAAATAACTATTAACACTAAATATTTTTTTATTTGATAAATACCTATAATTATCATTGAGAATTTACACTGATCCATCAAAATTATTTTTTGAACCCAGTTATTATTAATTTATTATGTATAATAATTTTAAAATTTGTATTAATTTTTCTTTTTTATAGGTTTTTTAAATTGGACTTTCTATATGATGTCAGATTGTTACCTTGGTTTGGACCAACAATATGAAATTGAATTCAATGTGATATAAAAAAAAAATATTTAAAGAGACAAGGTGAACAAAATGTTGTATTGTTAATATATAAAAAACATTTTATATTTTTTAAATACATTATTTTCATGTTATGTTATTTTTTTTATATTATTCCTGCCACCACTGCATTGTGTGTGTATGTGTATGAACCATAATTGTTCTACGCTAGAGAGCCTTAATATATAGGTTAATATTAATGCTCTCTATTCTACGCTATTAATATTTATTGTCAACAATTATTATTAGTTATCAGAATTATACATTTTTTGATAACAGAAATATTATTTTTATTCTTATTTTTTGTGGTATATTACCATAGTATAATCACAGGTATAGTACTATATTTTATTTTCGGTTTTTGGGATTTTTCTTTATCGTTTTATAGTTTTTTGATTTTGTTTTTCTTTTCGTTTAAGAACAATTTTTAAAAACATTTTCCATCCCTGTTTTTTTAAGAATGTTGTGGTTTTTATATAAAAAAAAATAATATACTAACTGAAAATCTAATCTATTGAAGTTTTATTATAGTTAATATAATATAATCATTGAATAACATTGTTTTAACTATTATAAAAATATAGAAACTGTTAACTGATAGCATTTATTCAATGCTTGCAACAATTTCCAATCGATGGTAAATGTTTTATTAAACTTGAATTATATTCATCGTAGAAAAATGCAAAAACTTTTTTTAATTCTAAATCAGGGTAATATTACTCATGTTCTAATCTGATATTAGTTTATAATTTCATACTGCTCAGAAAAACATATTTATTGATAACTAAGATCACAAGACATGAAATGCATACTTTTCTTGTCTAAACATTTTCCAAAATATATTAATTTATAATGTTAAAACAAATTAGGTGTGATAATTTATAAAACCCTTTTATATATTAGGTATTTCTCATTACTTTTATTTTCTTGTCTAAATTTAACTAAATAAATACATCCATTTTATTATTGTTATTTGGCAATTGATTACACTGTGTCACTGTAACCCTAAATCTGGACATCAAGAATGTAAGTGCTCTAGGGCTTAGACCCACATTAAAAACAGTTTTTTTCTACAAAATAATGCATGTATATGTTTGACAATTAACTTTTATTATATTGGGCGTCCGTTGATTTTTTTATTACCTGGCCTATACTGTAGGGAAATATTAAAATAAAAATAAAAATAGTTTCTAATACATTTTTATTTTTATAGTACACAAATAACATTGAAAAAATATACAACTAAGTTTATAATATATATAAATCACTACTCTATACATAATTTGAAGCAATGGCCAACAATTTAGTATAATCAGCTCCTTTTGAGAAAGTTTTTTCTTTTAATATAGTCCTAAGAACGATTGGTATCGGGACATTTATACGTGTTCCAAGTGGTGTACCATTATCATCAATCAACACTATATTGTTGCTGTCGAACCTGGGAATATTGGGTTTTTGTTCCTTGACGCAGCCTACAATGATAGCCTTTACTTTTTCACCTTTTATGGCAACCATTATTTTATCACCGATCGTGCCAATACCTTTCTTATTATAAACGTGTATGCAACGTGGAGGTTTACCTTCAGCCATGGCTTGCTTGCCAATTGTGCTGTTGTCGACCACACGCAGGCGGGTCAGTTTCATTATGTGATTGCTAACGGCCGAAGTAGAAAATTGTCGGGCAGCAAAAATCGTCGACTGAAAAATAATTTGAAAACAAAAAAATTCTTATTCAAATTACCAGAAAATATAACCATGTGTAATTTTTTTTTTTAAAACAAAATTCACTACCAAGAAAAGTGTACAAGACATACCATAATTTAAAGTGGCTATTTACACTTGCGACGCGAATCTAATAAATCAATGAACAACACAGGACTGAAGACTAGACACTGTCTAGATAGAAATTAGTAAGTTGTTAGTTACAGATTTTTATAAAATATTACAAATTACAATGCGTGAAAACTGAACTATGACTATCCATAACCATAGTCCGTTATCCAATTGTCCATAGATAATAAAGAAATGGCCAGCCAATGATAAGGAAATCCTCACATCGCTAATGGCCGATGAGTTGCCTATAGTTTGCTCCTACTGCCCCTCATCCCACAGGGCTTGGATTATTATTTTATACCGTATGATCTAAGCCTTATCCATACTATAAAATAATATAGACTCATAGAAATCCAGTTGAAATTACTGAACAATTCTAACACCCTGGATAAGCATGATATATCTGACATTCCTACATGATTAAATCATAAAAAATTTTATAAATTTTATTTTATTTATTTAAGTGTTGGCTATATTATAAAAAAGCTTCAATTCACCCGCAACGATCGATCTGGAAACATTAATAACCTACGTAGTAATGCATAATCGCAAACAAAATCATTATGTGTTATGTATATAATCGATGCCAATGGTGTTGTGCCGTTATGGCGGCGCACATATTATAATAACAAGTGTATAATAATATATTTATTATTTATATTCCTATTATAATAATCCACCTTGCAAACGTACGACCGCCGTCTGACAATTTCATCTCAACGATTACGGCTTAAGGGGGCTCCAGCCGTTCATATTTAAAAAAAAATTAATATTGGCAATTTAACAATATGATGACATAAAAATAACACGTAAGTGTGTACAAAGAAAAAAAAAATAGATTGTGTTTAGGTCAATTTTCCTAAAAATGTCCTGAATTATACTGTCGATCCTCATAATACCGGCGCCCGGTTTGTCAGTCGTTATTTATATTAACCGTTAATTAACTCACGTACTCGCAGGCATTTGCCAATGATATTAAATTAGATAAACTTTTTTCAATTTAAAAAAGTGGTTTTTGGTACAGTCGGTATATTCTTTACAATATCGGTAAGTGACTTTTAGACCAAAAAGTCAGACAAAACTGAAGGAATTTGGTTTGACGGATTTCAATTTTTAAAACTGATTTTCATTGATTACCAAGTTTACTAGGTTTTGGTCAACGTGATTTTGAATATCTATTTTTTTAGCATGATTAAAAATATGATATTTTTGTATTTATATTATTCATTATAATATGACACGAACAATAATTTGAAATTTGAATATTAAAAAACGCCTCTGGTCAAACCTAGAAAACTTGTTAATCAATCATAATCAGTTTTTAAATTTCGGTGCAAACCATTTGCGATCATCACACCTTTTTTATAAGCCACTTGCGCCCGAAATCATAACCCATTTGCGCCCGAAATATTTTTAATGAAAATGTGTTAAACCCGTGCGATGTTGCCAAACTGTATTCTGGAATAAAAGCAATACTACTTATTACCTTATAAAGTTAAAACTATTGTACATATTATTTTTCCCGTTTTAACTATTTTTAATATAAATATTGACTTATTATTATATTATTAGCAGTCACATGTCAAATACGCACCGTCGCGCGCTTGACGAACAATATATACTATTTTTTTTTTTCTAAAAGTATCAATCTTTTGCCAATTGTACAGATTTTTCTAGTGATTGGAAACAAATTCTGAAAACATATTTGAATTCGTCATGAAGTTTACTTGAAAACGACTTTCTTACATTTTTAAATTGATTTTTTTAGCTCAATATTACTATTATTTTAAAATTCTAAAAATTCAAAATTTTGGATTAAAATTTTATGGGTTTAAGCGAATAATTTCAAAAAAGTTGAAAAGTCGTTTTCAAGTAAACTTCATGACGAATTCAAATACGTTTTCGGAATTTGTTTCCGATAATTAGAACAATCAGTACAGTTGGCAAAATATAGGTATATTTTTGTAGAAATCACAGCCGGGTGGAATCCCCTTAACTTATCATGAAATATTTTTTATATACTTTTTTTTATTACATATCACCTAATATATCAACCTAACCTATCACAACGGCAACTTTGCATACGAAATGGGCGCATATGGGCTATAAATCGGCAGGTAGTACCTTATCTTTCGGGCTTATCTGTCGCATATCCCTCGGGGCGCAAATGTACTACTCTGGGGCGCAAATAGGCTGTACCCTTAAATTTAAAATCCGTCCAACCAAATTCCTCCAGTTTTGTCTGGATTTTTGGTCTAAAAGTCACTTACCGATAGAGTAAAGAATATACCGACTGTACCATCTTGGAAGTATGAAACACGTCTCACCCGAATCACTGCTATTTTCAGTGAAGTATGGGTACTTGTATTTTCATTTAATGTAAAGATTTAATTTTAACGAACGCTTATAATATTTGAGTGGTTACTATATTAATACATGATAGACCACTTCAACAAAATTAATTCATTTTCCACCGCGGACCGGTTCCTATGGTACAATGAAAAAATAAGACGTAGGTACGTAAAATATTTATTTATTCTCATAATTTTCGTATAAACATATTATTATAATTTAATATTCGGTCACAAAAACGAATATTAATTGTTTTATTATTCATATTATATTATATCGTTATTATAATAATAATAAAATCTGATTTACGAACAAAACCCGCACCTAAACTTGTTAATTTTTGTTTGCAGGAAAGTCGGCGTACCATCCGTACGAGCCCAAAGGGCCGGTGTGTGCGCCGAAATCAACATAACCGCTTCCGCTACGTCGTTGCGCCGCCGCATTGGGTTTATTCGATTTCACTGGGCTTCCGACGGTGAAACACGCGAACAGCTGCAGCCAGACGAAAACCACAACGATCGTGTACTGAAACGCGTTCATCTGCAAACGAATTAAATACATAATATTACTGCAATAATGATACTATATAATATAATATATCTCTATTCGCACGATTTTCTAGAAATCGTTTTCGTATAATATCAACATTATATTATAGCACTATAGTATAGGTAGGTATTAGGTAAGTATAGGGACAAAGGTGTTTTTTAAGCATGCTCATCCTATTTTTATCCTTAAATTATGCATTTGTTCAAATTCTGATTTTGAAATGTTGAAATACGTACGTTTGAAGACCATATTTTTGAATAGGTATTCCTACGCGTGAGATTTTGTGTACCACTTAAGGATGATCCTGTGTCCTGTGGGCTGTGATGTTAAAATAGTTAAATTTGGAATAACTTAAATTAGTAATAATTTATCACTGTTAAAAATGAGAAATCAAAAATCAAAATAGGTTAGGTTAGTTCCATATAATATGGCGTTTAGATTAAGATAAAGTTTCGCAAAAAAATAAGAATCAGAAATTAGATTTTGTAATGTAGCTTGTAGTTGTTCATATTATATTAGTTTTTGTTATTTTTTAACTATATTTTTAGGTAAGTACCTACTATTTTGTATAATCTTTACACTTAATACTTTTAAAATGAAAACACTTATAAGTTTAATAAAAAATAAAGTTTAGTCTGATAGATACTCTAAAGTTCATATTTCTTTATACGTACCTACCTATACCTACATACATTTTTAAGATTGTCACAATTAAGTAATTAATACAAGATTAATGGCTAATGTGGTCATGTGGGTTTGGGACGTTTGGGTTATATTATATGGTGCTGATTTTAAACCATTATGTGTGCTGTGTATGGTCAACCCCCCCCCCAAAAAAAAAAAATAAAAATAAAAATAAAATAAGCCCTAGAACTGTCACCTATTACTACACTGCAATCATTAAATGGAAACAGTCATAAATTATAATAATCATAAGCTTAGGTAAATAAAATTAATTTGTAATAATAAAAACACGTATAAAAGTAAAAAGAGTAAAACATACATTTTTGTCCCAATATAAGTTATATCATTGATTAATCATTAATAGGTATATAATATAATTATTGATATATCATTAATCAATGGTTGGTTATATATATATTATATATAAATGAAGATTAACGCTTATTAATTATACGTGTTTTTATCATGACTCCAAGTTGACCGCAGTTAAACTATAAACTTAAACTAAACTGTTGAAGCGGTTACAGATGAGTCAGATTATAGTGATACAGTGGTAGGTATCTATTATAGTAAGTATAACATAACATATAACCATAAAGAAACTTACACATTTTATAAATATTTAATAAAATAAGGCTAATATTACATTATAAAATATAACTAATAACTATAGACACCTAGGTAATAAATATATATTATACATTTATATGCTATTATACTTACATCGAATATGTCTGAAAAATGATTGGAAGCTTAAAATTGTCCAGTGATTGAAAATTGCAATAACGTATGGAGCGTGTTAATGTGTTATAGTACCTGCAGGCATTTTAGTACAAGTGACATGAACAGTGTATACCGTAGAAACAATTGTGTACCTATTTATGTTCAGTATGTTAAAAATTGGTTTAAAATACTTTCACTAATGCCACTAAACTGCGTTGTTATTTGTCACAGTTATTATAAACTGAGTAAAAGTACCTATTGTTTTTTTTATTCACGTATTCATTGCCTGTGTTTTTTTATAGGGAAATTATCAGCAGAAATGGTAGACAAAATTATTTAATTTTTAATTTTATATCAAATAAGGAATATATTATGATTTATGTTAAAACTTAAAAATCAGATGTATATATATACTATAATTTATAATATATCTGTTAGTCAAAAGACTCACTGAAGCCGCTGACTGAGAAAATATTTTTCAAATTATTCAATTCACATAATTATTCTAATTGTTTTCAATTAAAAACCAACCTTTTATATTTTAAAATGTTAAGCAGATGATGTCAAAGAAACCGTTTGAAAGAAAGAAAAGTATATACCTATAGTATAACCTACGCGTTGCGTTTGAAATAAATATGAATGCTCTTCAACGCAAATATACACGATTTTTAAATATGAACTCTGGCAAACGTTGGAATATACACTGACAAAAGTATATATCACTTGATATGGTATAGAGACTTTATATGTTTCGGTGAGGTGAGGCGTGTACATTGTAATCATTATGGTTTAATTGATTTAGGTTCAGAATTTCTCAAAAGATATTTAACATAATATTATATTAATTTATTTTATTTTAACTGAAAACGGAAACCTCCATAAGTAATAATTATAATCTCCAAATAATCATGTAATCCCCATAAATACCAAACTTATAAACTATAACACCTACATAGGTAGGTACTATTATTATATACGGCTACACAAAGTTATAAATACCCAGTTCAAAAACTACTCGTTCTTTCTAATTTCGGTTTAGTGACATTAATATTTTCAAACACGTCATCTGCTTAACATTTTATTGGGAAAAGGTTGGTTACTTGGTTCTGGTAATCTCATTTGGTTTGCCACAGGACATTCCTTAATACACAAATCTGGGCCTTAATAGTATACACATAAAAATTCTAAAAATCAGAATTTTAATAAATGTATTATTCAAGGAATAAATATTGAATCGTCCTGTATATTCACTTTCTACAGGTACAGGAAATCACGATCGGTGAACACGGCGATGGCTTCCGAGTCCAGCCGCAGACAAACACGGTCTATTGCACACGTCGCACACAAAATTCGAGCGACCATGACGAGGACGGTTGTCGCGAACGCTACTGCTTGTTGATACTGATGCTGCTTCTGTGACGTCAGGGCTACGTTCTTCCAGCGAAACACGATTCTCATCTATAAGACATTAAAAGTGTACATCAAGACATCAGGTATAATGCACATAATATCTGGTATCATAATCACGATAAACAACGCTACGAATTCAATATCGTGTATAAGCTATAAGTTATATATTCTGATGAGTGATGACATATACCTATGATATATAATATATAGGTAGGCACCTACTACCTGCTACTGCCGTTTTATAAGAGCTTAGGGCATAAGGGATATGTTACCTATACATTAAATGCAAAAAAATTATGTCACTTATACAGAGAGCAATTTTTACCAATAGGTAATACAGTAAACAATATTAATGTGTTAGCTGGACCTCAATTATTCAAATTATACAAGTATAAGTAGTAGGTACAAATAGGTACATGTTAACTGGGTCGATTTCGTTTTTATTTTAAAGAATAATTTTTAATAAAAATGTAAATCAAAACAATCTGTAGGTATACCTTACCTAAAATAATGTTGTAACTTATATAATTATTGTTTTTATTATAATATACCTACCCCATTTATTAGTATAATAAATCACGATTCCAACTGCATTTTAGGTGGCCAAGAAATAGGAATAGGAAGTGAGGCTACATATATTTGTATTAAAGGGTTAATGTTGAAGATTAATTTTTAATAAAATCGTTTGTAATGAGTTTGGCATGGTCATTAATATAGTAATTTGTAGACTTTTAGAACTTTGTATTAAGTTATATTAGTTAAAAACCATTGGAGCATGAGGCACCAATAATATGGAGCTTTTTGTATTTTGAAAAGCTTGGATTATGTGAATGTTAGATGATTTGACAGGCCCCAAATTCGTATACCATATGACCAAACTGGTCTTATCAGCTTTGTACAGGTTCTAAAAATTAATTTAGACTTAAGAAAAGGACGAAAAATAAGAAGTCTGGAGTTGGATATTTTTCTTTTTGTTTGAAGATGTGGTTTCTGGCAGGGTACTGGTTAACTGTTTGTCCTCAGGAACAATTTAACCATAATAGTATAATACTATCAACATCCAATGCACAAGACGTCAGGACACCAGAATATTGAGGCCTGAGACTATTCCAATAATACCTTACAAAAGTTTTTCTTTTCTTTTTGCATTTCAAAATTATCTTGCATATAACCAGTTACATCCAGTGCACAAGACGTCAGGACACCAGAATATTGAGTCCTGAGACCATTCCAATAATGCCTTCCAAAAGTTTTTCTTTTCTTTTTGCATTTCAAAATTATCTTGCATATAATCAGTTACAATATGTATCATCTTGTAACATATTATATCACACATCCACACACTAACTAAGAAATACTTTAATATATTACATTTATTTACTTGAATAATTGTCATCTGCACGCGTATCAGCATCATCATTCCCGAAAAATATGTATTCTGATTTAGATTCAAGCATGTGATTAATTAATAAAAAATTAATAACGGTTTTTATGATTGGCTGTTTTGCACTCTTATGACAGTTCTAAATGATGATTTTAAATTTTAGTAAACGTTTGTTGGCTTTTTATTCAAAATAAAAGTTTATAATAAATAAATAATTATTATTTCTTCTACCTAAATGGGCTAAATGTAAGGCTTAATCTTATATTTGAATATAAATCCTACCACTATTTGTCGACCAGTGCTAGATCTAGGAGGGGGGGGGGGTAGCCTTGCCCAGGGTGCTGTCGGTATAAAGGCGCTTAGACACTCTTAAGTTTATGAAATAAAAAAAGTCATGAACATAAAATATGTTTACATTTATTGTAATATATTTCCAAAAAATAATAATAGGCAGGTAGGTTGTGTAATACAGTCATTTATTATTTAACACGTTGAACGCCGATGTCAACACCGTGTTGATAACGCGTATATTTGACACAAGCCCCCATAGCTGGTTTTAACGGTGGCGCTTAATTTTTGTCAAGAATAATTAATTCAAGAAAATATTTGTCAAGAATTATTAATTAAAAATTGGTCTGTTTTTTTTCAAAAGGCCCTTATTCCTGGCTCCTGCAGTGTTCTATATATTCAAAAGGGACTTATTCCTGGAAAAGGAACGTTTTGTCCAAAATAATTATCTTCAAACTTAAAAGTATTTTAAACATTTTAAGGAAAACTTTCGGTATCAGAAATTAATTTACCATTTTTTTTACCTATTTTTCAATATATCACAAATTATTTAAAAACTAGAGAGACAAGAAAAAAGATATCATAAAAATTAAAAAAATGGAAAAGGTTCGTTTTGAATGGAAATCACTTAATTTGTTTTCAAAAACCGATACCAATTGTAAGCAGTTTTAACACTTGTTAATGTCAATTGATTTTATAATGATGTGTGTTATTTTTTACTATATTTTTTTGGGCCAAGGATAAGTAGTCGAATGCTACGATTTTCAAAATTAGTATCTTGTTCGATGGGAAAGTGAATATTATAGTACATTGGGAAGGTCAAAATTTAAAAATTACCAGTAGTTGTCAAAAGAGCCGGGAAAAAAATTAAGGAAATACGGGATTTTGTATTCAAAATCGTTTTTCGTTTCAAAATTTTATTTGTTGGGTCAAAAAGCTTGAAAATATAATACAGTAAAACCTCCTTATAACGGACCCTCTATAAGATGGAATTCTCCTTGTAACGGAAAATAACAACTGTCCCAAATAACCTATATCCCGTATATTTTAGTCTGCCTATAACGGAAACCCCTTTAAGGGAAAAAAACAGTTGGTACTGTGCGATTCCGTCATAAGGAGGTTTTATTGTATATTGTTACAATAGTAGCTAAAAATATTAAAAATACATAGCCAAAATTTTTTTTATAAGCATTTTAAGTTTGAATTTTGCCCAAATTTATCAAATTTAAAATTTAATAATTATTTTGTAGTTAATATAAAATGAGTTAAATTGATTTGTATAGCAATGTAAAACATTTTGTTTTAAAATCTTGAGTTGATATTATAAAAAGGTTATTACCTATTTTTTAAATGTTCAGGTAGTAAATGATCAAATATTGGGCTTTGCCTAAAAAACAATTTCCGAAAACTCATTACATGGTACATGGTACATTGACACATTTATTTTATTCTATTATAATTATTATCCAGAAAATAATAATCAAGAAAACTTGACAGTTTGACAAATATTAATTCATTCGTGGTCATTTAACTGTCAGATTTTTTTTTAAATAGTTATTAATATAATCTCAACAATGTTGCTGGGAAACATTATAATGTTAATATATTATTTTATATTTAAGAATTCTTTCAAATACTTTCGAATATGCATTCAATCAGTTCGAACATAATATTGACATATTCTGTACTATATATAATATGATATGAAAACAATGGTTTCAGTAAAAATATACTTTTTGATTTGTATTACGTCCTAACATTTTGTTTTGAGTTGACACCCGGCACACCCCGTACCACCAGCTGCATAAGGGCGCTGCATTCTTATTAACCCCTAGGCGTCAACTATACAGTAAGTATAGTGACATAATAGGTTAATAGGTATATATAATAATATAATACTGTAATATTTTATGTTTATTTGAATAAAGTATATTTTGTATAAGTAGGTACACGTCGGGATAATGTAAAATTTGTAAAAACAAAACAATTTTATAGATGCTCATTATAGTACCTATTCGTAGACTTGTAGTCAATGTAATATATAGTCATATACCTAGAATAACATTAGAATCAAAAATAATGCATGGTCAACATTAAAATTTGAAATAATGTTGTTACTATTGTTACATGCCCATTGCCCACATTATACTTATACAAGTTACAATGGCTGCATCCGAGTTGGGTCCCGAATTAAAAATTGCTATACTAGTTGGGTCCGGGATTTTTACAGATACTACACTAGTTGGGTCCGGGTTTTTTACAGGTACTACACTAGTTGGGTCCGGGATTTTCACGGATACAACTTACACTAGTTGGGTCCTTAATTTTTTTTTGGTGAGTACATAATATAATTTCTTTCCCATTTTAACAGACTTAGGACTGTCTATGATCTATTTAGACCAAAAGTATGGTTAAAAATGTTTTTTACAGTTCATTTTTTTTATTTTCTTTGCCATTAAAAATATAAATTATTCAAAATTTATTTTAATAATAAATGGCAATAACATGCAGGTACCAAACAAAGAAAAAATATTAAAAATGTTATAAATCAACAAAATTTACAGAATCAAATCAATTAATTATTCCTGCATTATTTTCATTTATTTTGTCTTATATACATTTTTCTTTTAGTATAATACAGTTTCTTTTTTTTAATTATTTCTGAGCTTCTTATTTTAATATATGTGTCTTAAAATAATCCCAGACCTAACTAGTGTAGTACCTGAAAAAATCATGGACCCAACTAGTGTAGTACCTGCAAAAATCCCGGACCCAACTCGTGTAGTACCTAAAAAAAACCCGGACCCAATTAGTGTAGTACCTGTGATTTAACCCTAGTACTCGGGACCCAACTCGGATGCGCCGGTTACAATAAGACAGTGTATTGTGAATTAATTAGTTATAAAAAATAATTTAAAACAACCATTTTATTTTCTTAATTTTAATTTTTATAAATATTTAGGTATTTTGGTATAATTTAAAGGTATAAATTTAATATGTTTACAGTCAAACAATTAATTTGCCAATTTAATTACCCATAGGCTATATAATATGAACAGATTGTAAATATTTCTATAATAAAACTATATCCCTATGTATAATACATATTTTGTTTTAAAAATAGTTTTGTTTATAAATAATTATTCCATATTAAACCATACTTATTATTACCATGATATAATCGGTAATTGATTGCTCATCAGGATTTGGTATTAAAACGATTGCTCTAAAAACTGCTCGAACGTAGCATGCAAAACATGTTAAATCTGGACAAAAACATGGCATAATTAATGATGCCATATCTAAAATAAACATAAAATGCCAATAAAATAAATATTGATTGAAGCGTTTAGTAAAATGTTAGATTATATAAAGAATGTACACTTACAAAGCCAATAATAAACATCTAGGTTGTATACAAACACTTAATCGGTATTTTTTTATCAGCCAGTATATTTAAAGTACAAACAATTTTATTAATTAGGTAAAATGTTATATCCCAAAATAATAAAAGTTGCAGACAAGCTGCTAAACTATGGAATTAACTATTAAGTATATCCTAATCCAGATCGTCAAAAATCATTGTACAATTATGTCATATATTTAAATCAATATAGATTGATGTCTCGATTTTTGGAAAAAAAGTAAAATTGCGTAATTCTCTAGATATAATGTTACAATTAACACATTTTACAAAATACCTCTAATAGTTTAGATTTTTACGGATTGTCAAATAAAAAATTAGCGTTTCAAATGTTCCAATCGAAATGTATTAAGTCATGCGATTCATGTCATGCTAACATAATAAGGTATTATTTTAACGAAAATGTATGCATTTTTGAAGAAAAAAATTAATTCTTATGCCTTTCAGTTAGAATTTTCATACTTACTACAACAAAAAAAACCACAATTAATTATATTTAGTTGCTTAGGAGTATGTACTGAGGCCTAAGGGTGATACAGGACTTTAAACTGGGATATAAATGTAGTTTAGTTCTCTGCATTCTCGATTTTGGGTTTTTTTTCTCCAAAATGTGTGTTTAAAAGCACTAAGTACAAAAGTCTAATTTAAAAATTCTTTCAAATCATTATTTTAGAAGTTATATCTTTCCAAAGTTTACGATTTTAAGTATTTACGTATGTATGTACAATGTACATGCACAAAACACTGTAGTGCTGTACTTTACTTTCCTACGTTATGATTGGATCTTACCACTTACCAGTGACTACTGCAATTATCAGCGATTGTTGTAAGGTAGAATTATAATTATTATAATATTATATATTTTAGTTTTTATCCTGTGACCTACATGAGGTTTTGCATAACAAGTTGAGGTATATTTTTGATTTGCAGCGTTATACACCGTGTAGTCAGTACCTACTATATAGTATAATATAGTCACTGCCGAGGGATATTGTGATATCGAGTTGTGATATTGTGTTAAATTGTTTTATTAGAGTATTATCAATGTTTGGAAGATGAAGGATTTGTTTACTTAACCGTGAATCATTCTATTCAAATCCGGAAACAGCAGCACATACATTTATAAAATATTGACAAAATAAAAAAACAAATTAAAATTGAAAAAATGTTTGGTTACAATTTTTTGAGTTTTTAAACAGCAAGTACCATGATTAAAATCTATTTGCATATTTCCATCCATCATAAAAAAAAATAAAAAAGTAGTTTTTTTAATGTTTTTATCGAGGATACCATAATCGTATTTTTGAAAAATTGACCGTTTTATAATTGCTTTTGAATAACTTTTTTAGTAAAAAAATTCGGGAATTTGAGATTCTGAGCGGAGCGTTGAATGTATTGATTTTACAATGATGAGTGTTTTTTATTATTATTTTTTTTTGTGTGTCTGTCATCACCTTTTGGGGCAGTAAAAGTGCTTCAATTTTCTTCAACAGTATCTTGTCTGATAGGAAATTGAATCTAGTTGGTAATTTGGGGGGATCAAAAGTAAAAAATAGTGAAGTAGTTAGGTAGTAAAGTAGTTTTCAAATGCGCTGGGAAAAACAAAAGAAAAATTAAGGAGAAACGGGAATTTTTACGCAAATTCAGTTTTCAAAAAAACCGCTATTGGTTTTTAGTGGAACTCTAATAATAAAATAACTACTAAAATGACCGTATATTTATGAAATTTTCACTGGTTATACTTATTTTAGCATTTTCTATACACGGTACAGTTTTGATTTGTTTTGAACTGCAGTTTACGGGCATATTGAGTTTCCAATATTTTTAGTTTTTTTTCTATGAATGTCAATAAAATTGTATTTGTTATGTCAAAAAACTTGAACATTAATACAAGGTTCCTCGTAAGTTTTTGTAAGTGGAAATTAAATAAAAAGTTAAGCGTAAATCAATAATAATTTTTTATGAGCATTTAAAGTTCAAATTTTGACAAAATACGTAAAAATCACGAAATTGTGCAAATTATTTTGAGTTAGAAATTCGTAAAAATTTTCTTTTTTAAATCTAAGATTTTTAAAATGTAATATAAGATTCTTTATGAGTTTTTCTACCTTTATCAAAAAAAAAAATGTTTACAAGAAAGTCAAATTACATTTTTATGAATGTTAGTTCATCTTTTTCCAAGATTGGATATTCACTCGATTTTTCATGTAGCGATTTTCTCATTTTGCTATTAAACAAAAACGAATAACAGTAGATACATGAAAATTACACCATATTAGGTGTATATTAGCATTTACTGTACAGCAGAGCGACATCCACTTACCCGTCCTTTTTGAATTATACTTTTGTATTCAGTGCTTTAAAACACACATTTTGAAAATAAAAAAAATCCAAAAATCGAGCATGGGAACTAAACTGCATTTGTTCCTAGAGTAGCTGATATGTACTAATATATTATAACATTTAAATTTGAACAATATTTTATTAAATGTATTATTTAAATTATTAATTGTCCGTATTCTCAGTTGGTAGACTTTGTCTCCTAAGAAGCTTATGATGCTTCGCCATTGAGATATTATTTAGAATATTATTTAGATCGACAAAGTGACAAACTCAATTTTGTTTACTATAAAAAGTTAATAGGTAGTTAAAATGTTGAATTTGTTATCAGATTATTTCTTTTTGATATCAACATTGCACTACTGTTCTTATCATTGTGATTTCACGTGTTGTTTTAAGGTTACTACTTACTGATATGAAGTAATAGTTGATACACACTAGTATTTTGTAAATTTACGTTTAAAATATTCTATTTGATTTTGATGTAACGAATAACAATTAACGATTAGCAAATTAACATTTTGTATTAACTTTTTTAAGCAATTACATCGTACCTGATATATACCTAATCCATTTAATATGAATTGTGACGAGTTTGGCGATGGTCTAGAAAATGACTGTGTCATAAATCGCGAAAAGGATCCTGTAAATTCAAAAGTATTTGGTGTTAATAGAAGATCAAATTTTTCAAGAAAAGTAAAAATAACTAATACACTTTATACAAAATTTTGTTGAGTACTAGTCACACTGTTTTTCTTCTCCCAGGAGAAAGGAAATGATGCCAGATTAAATGGAAAAAATTCAAAGTATCAAAAGAAAAATGACAATGACAGGAAAAATGGATACGTGTCTTCAATGTTTAGAAATAACCCAGAGGTACAATTACCTGTGGCCATATTTAATAAACAAGTTGACATTCAAGCAAATAACAAAAATAAGAATTCATTGTTTTCCACTTCAACATATAAAGATTTAACCGACCTGCATGCACATATGGTTTGTTAAGAACATCTATTTTTCTTTTATGATTATTAATATCTTTATTAATGCCTGATAATATATTAACTTTGGACTATTTCCACAAAGTACAATTTTTTTTTTTTTTTTTAATAATTTTTCAGCTATAATTAATATTAGAGTCTTGAAAAACCAAATGAACCAAAATGTCTTATATTACTTACAGGTTAGTTTTTGGTTTTGAATAAGTTGATAACCATAATATGTTCATGTTAATATAATAGATTCAGTCTCAATATTATTATAATATTAGCCAAAGTTAATAATGTAAAAATAATTCGGTTCAAATAGATCATTTTAAACTATTTTAATTACATAATTAAATTAAATTTCAAATTTTAAAATATAAAAAAATCAACATTATTACCGAGCTTATAAGATTATAATATAAATTAATATTGTAATAATTATTAGTTTAGAAATTGTTAGTTCAATGTTCTAGGATATGACTATTTAAATTTTAAACAAAATAATTATAGATAGTAGTTTGAATGATGAGGTCGTACCTGTTCACTATTAACATGTATTTTCAAGTACCCATTTAAGCGTTATTTAAATAAATTATTGTTTCTAATTACTTATTGAAATAAGGTCATAACTCTAAAAGTCTCAAAAACAATTATCTATTATTTATGTTATTTAGATAATACCTAGGTTTTAAGATATAATCATACCTAACAATCATTTTTAAATTTTCTCTGTCAATAGGTTGCAAATTTGGAACAAACATTAGGAGTGACAAAATTGACAACAGTTCAAAGTCAAACAATTCCAGTCTTACAATCTGGTAAAGATGCAATGGTCCAATCTGAGACGGGCAGCGGTAAAACATTTGCGTATGCTGTTCCGCTTATTGAGTCGTTACATAAGATTCGACCAAAACTATCTCGAACTGATGGCCTTAGGGCACTAATTATTTTACCAACCAGAGAATTAGCATTACAAACCTATGAAAATTTTGTCAAATTATTAAAGGTAAGGTTATAAAAATTAAAAATATACAAGATTATAAATATAAAATTTAAAAAAATATGTATATAATTTTGTAGCCATACACATGGCTTGTGCCTGGTATGTTTACGGGTGGTGAAAAAAGAAAATCTGAGAAGGCACGTATGAGAAAAGGCATCACAATACTTATAGGAACACCAGGACGATTATTAGACCATGCACAGAATACCAAGTCAATATCTTTTAAATCACTTCAATGGTTGATAATTGATGAAGCTGATAGAATGCTGGATCTTGGATATGAAAAAGATATTACAAGGTAAAGATATTCTTTCAACTGAAAAAATAATTCAAGTATGTACTATGTAGCAGTGGCAAAGTGTCATCAGAGGCAATTCGGCAATGAAAACGTAAACTCACTTAGAACATGAGCAAATAAATTTAATAAAATATTTATTTTACAAATTTGAATGTCTTAAGAGGAGGCCGCCACACCCGATGTGTTGTCTCTGTCTTACACACTTACGACTTAGTAGATTTTTGTTTGCCAGTTTCAATAAATTTCCGTCAGTTTTGATATCAGAGTGAGTTGACCTATTATCAAACTTTTAAATAACAACATTATTTGTGTTCTCTTGTTGGCTTTTTACGATATTTTAATTTCTAAGTGAGTAAGGAGAATTTTCAAATATTAATATATTACACACTCATAACTCTCTTAGAAATTTGAATATCGTAAAAAACCAACGAGAGAACACAGATAATGTTATTATTTAAAAGTTTGATAATAGGTCAATTCACTCTAATATCAAAACTGATAGCAGCTTATTGAAACTGGCTAAAAAGTCTACTAAGTCGTAAATCTGTTAAACGGAGACCACTCATGT
Organism: Nasonovia ribisnigri; assembly: GCA_027563435.1. Lineage (NCBI taxonomy): Eukaryota > Metazoa > Arthropoda > Insecta > Hemiptera > Aphididae > Nasonovia > Nasonovia ribisnigri. The sequence goes on along the minus strand of JANEHU010000360.1, from coordinate 75,629 downwards.
GTCTTCTTATAGAGAGTATTATGATTTTTTTATAATTAAATATTTGTCAAAATCTCTTATTTTTGTTATACCTTTATAGTATTCTTAAAATAGAATAGTTGCGAGCCTCGCTTTCGAAGTGGTGGTGCCCGACGTTGGCGGATTATTCCATTAAACATCCAAACACAAAAAAAAAATCACTATAAAATTAATATGAGGTGAAGGCTCATTTTTCTAGGTACAGTGTGTCCCCGGGAATTTGAAAGTGAGTAGAGGTTATTGTTGCACTATGACACACGTTTATTTTATTCTTCAGTAATTGACCACCGCAAAATCTTTATCATGGTTGGTTTTTAAATTATGGTTTCTTTATTTCTTGTGTGATATTGTCTAAAATATATTAGTATCAATAATATTTTCCTTCTGCCGGATTCTTTTTTAAAGTATCTTCAACCTAAAGACCACTGCTATGTAATATATAGCCGCATAAGTAGTAGTTTAAATTGCAATCTTGATTTTTTATTTAAGTATTTGTATTATAGTATTTTATCTATCGTTGATGAACATCGTGATGAGTCTATGCCTCGACAAACAGCCTTAATATCAGCAACTTTGTCTGAAGGAGTCCAACGGCTTGCAGGATTGTCATTGAAAGATCCCGTTTACATTGATGCGTCTTCAATAGAGAATACAGATTCAGAATGCATGGCAATACCAGACAGTCTTTTACAATATTATGTTTTAGCTCCTCCTAAATTAAGACTAGTTACACTTTCTGGGGTTTTGTTACAAAAATTACAAGTAAAGATTAATTCAATTAAAATATTATGCTAGCACAAAAAATTTAAAAACTTATTAATAATTACATTAATTTTCACAGAAAGGTCAAATTTCAAGCAAAACATTAGTTTTTATGGCCACTCAAGATATGGTTGACTTTTATACAGAATTATTAACGACAGTTTTAACTTGCTTAACCATGTTCAAACTCCATGGTAATATGACTCAAGTAGAACGTATGGAAGTTTTTAAATCATTTAAGGCTGCAAATCATGGAGTTTTATTTTGCACTGTATGTTATTTATTTTCCACATTACAACAATTTATTTTAATTTAATTCATATGTCAAGAGTTGGTTGAATTATTTAGTTATAGTGAATTTCAATTCAAAAAACTTAGCATAAATATAATATAAAACAGTATATTTTCAAGAACTCAAACAATAAATACAAATTATTAATGTAAAAGTAATAAAGTTTTCCTATAAATATTCATTGTATGTTATATATAAATGTTTAACTAAAAATATTTCTATTTTCAATTTATTAATTACAATGCTTGAAATATTAAGCATTTATAATTTTTATTATCATAAAAAAAACAGCTCTAATAAGTAATATTTTATTTTATTTGTGTATAATATATTCATTAGATTATTTACCAACTATTGAATATTTTCAGGATGTGGCATCAAGAGGTCTAGATTTACCATTAGTAGATCGTATTATACAGTACAATGCTCCAATAACACCTACGGATTATGTTCATAGAGTTGGTCGAACTGCTAGAGTTGGGCAGAAGGGAGAAGCGACATTATTTTTGACACCACATGAAGCTATGTTTATAGCTAAACTTCAAGATCATTCTATTGTGTAAGACCTAAATTTAAATATTAATAATAAATCATAACTCATAAGGAAATTTAAAAACATGTAAATTACATTTTAGACTAAAGAAATTATTAATAAAGATTTGGTTTTAGTAATTATTTTATTATATTAAAATAGAGTAATAAATTATTGTACTTACATTTTAGAGCCTCTGAATTAAAAATGGATAAATGTTTGACATCAATTCTTACAATGGAATTCGAAGGTGTAAGTATATTAAAATGATTAATCAATATATATTTGAATTTATTGTTTTTATTTATTTTACTCAAAATTAAACTTATTATTTGCAAAAGCTATTTTTATCTTGAGAATTGAAAATAAATATAATACATTTTTTTTATTAGGAACATGTTAAGACAGCTGAAATGGCAGCTAATATTCTACAATCTCGTTTTGAAACAGCAGTACTTGAACAAGATCGTCTTCATGAATTAGGGTGCAACGGTATATACTATTATTATCATAATCATTATTAAATACTTTTAGTATTTGTGTAAGAATTAATTTAATATACTATAGTTTTTTTTATTGATCTCAAAAAAACCTGGCATCTGTGGCCATTAGTTCTATATTATTACTTATAGATAAATTATTGATAATTTTTAATAGGTATAATATAAATTATAAAATAGCAATAAAACATGAGAATCATGGTTATTGTTTTTTTTGGTTGATTAAGAACATTGCAAAACGTCTGACACATATACGTACATTTGGTTAAGAAACTGTGGGGGGGGGGGAGGATAGGTAGAAATATAAATTAACACATATTAACATAATTTATTATAAATACAGGTCAAGTTAGGAAAAACTTTGGTGGGCTACGCCCCCTTCTCCTAATGGGGCGTTACCCATGCATTTGTTGTCTGAGTCTTACAAATGTACGACATAGCAAATTTTTGTTCGCTAGTTTCATTAGTGTGCGTTAGTTTAATATTATAGTGAATCGATATCAAACTTTTAGGTAAGGTTAGTTTTTATTTGATACTTTAATGTTCATCAAATATCTTGCTTGAAAATTAAAATATTGGAAAAATTGCCGGCGCTTAAGCATAATTAATGTTTTTACCTAAAAGTTTGTAATAGGTTAGGTTAGGTTATTAATTCAGTCTAATATCCAAACACCACACTATTGAATCTAGTGGAAAAAAATTTGCCATGTTGTAAGTGTGTTAGACTGAGATAATTAATGCATGGGTAGCATCCCTCTTAAGTTTTTTAACTTGATGGATATTAAACCATTGAGTAACATTTATATTAAATTATAAATCTATATTAGATTTCCATGACACAATACCAATTTTTAGTAATAATTATTGCTATTATTAAATACTGAAATATTTATCATTTAATTTTGTATTACAGCTTTCAAGTCATGGGTTAGATCTTATGCAAGTTATCCAAAAAGTAGTCGAGAAGTTTTTAACTTCAAAGATTGCCATCTTGGTCATTACGCTAAGAGCTTTGCCATACGAGATGCTCCAAGAATAATTGGAGGAATTGGTAAACCAAAGAAAGATCCTAGAATGAAGTTAGTAAATCTTAATAACTTATACCTACTTAAACATTTAATTATAATTAAACTAAAGAAAAAAGATATATCAATATTTAAATATAAAAATAATTTTTATACAAAACAATTCTTTCAATATTATTTTATGAACCTTGTACAATGCCAGTTATTTTATTAGTACTTGATATCTTAACAAATTTTTTTAAAAACAAAATTTTAAAAGATATATTGATACATCTTTACTTTTACGCACATTAAATTAAATTAAGAATTTTACATAATAAATTATTAATATATTATAAATTATAATATATACTATATAAATGCATAATGTTTTTAAAATATCTTGTAATGTTATACTCAGTAGTATAAAAACTGCAATAAATTGTTTAAAAAAAGATAAAATACTAAGTGGGAATAATAACAACCTTTAGCTAGTTAAACATCTATTGATTACCTGTTTAATTACTTGTTGGTGTTATTATAATAACAGAATAATTTAGATTAATAGTAAAACTTTGGGTACTTATCAGTTATACGGCATAATCTAAAAAAATGAATTAAAAATTAAAAATTAACTGTTACAAAAACTAGGATTAAAATTCAAAATTAATAATTAACTCGAGTAGGAAAATTTTTAGCCATGCAATTTAATAAATATAAATGGATTATCGTGCTTTTGACACCACATGAATTCCCAAATAACTGTCTAGATGTTGACGAGCCCTACCTCTATGTTTCTTGTGTGTCATTTAGAGGATCCCCACAGGCCACAACCTTTTGATATTCTGTGTGTATTGTATATTATATTTATGTATTATGTCCAGATTTGCATCGTAAATCTTAAACGAATTACACGTTTAACAAACTAAAATACACTACAAAAAGTATTGAAAATATATGAAAAGTACTTATATGACAGTGGTGTTAGAAAGCACTTTGGAAAATACAGTAAAGGTAGTCATAACAGATGACTGAATTGTTTATTTATTACCGAACAGTTATGGTAGTCGTGATAAGCGATAAGTACCAAACTTTGTTTTAAACATAGTTAATTGCTAAATATGTAGAGTACCTAAATCTAATAAAATTAAGTTCAATATCTTTGTAAAGAATTTGTAGGTTTCAGTAATTAAATTTAAAGCTGGTTAGTAGTAGGTATTATGAATTAATATATAATTTTGAAATTATTGCAACATTTGAGAATAAACATTTTTTGTATTAATTTTCACTTTGAAAAGTATTTTAGTCCCTGGATGCATTAAATTTCTAATTTATAGACTTTAAAATTTAAATATATGCATTTATACCACATAAAACATGTAACATTAATCATAATGTTATTTATTCCTCTTAGCCCAATAATGACAATAGTTTAACTGAATTTTATACAATTTGAAATGATTTTTCACAACCGCTCATGGTTTGTCCAGTTATATAGTTGTAATAATATTATTGTTAAGGTCTGGTGGACTGGAAAATTGTTATTGAAAATACAACTCTGAAGTTTATTTTTTAAACATTTTATTTTCTTTGGTTCAGGTAATTGATTCATAAGATACGATTGTTAGTGTTGTGAACGTTAAGTGAAACTATTTTTGGCCTTAAAACGTTTCATTATAGATTACTGTTAGTTATGTCATATTATATTCAAGGTAATCAAATTGCAGTACTTTAATATTTGTAATAAATAAATATATTTTATTTGTTAATCAACAATTTAAGAATAATAAGCGATTAGACCTTGGGCGTAAGTAAACCACTATTAGGTATAGACTATTATACTAGGGTACCAATTTGGTACCACATCAATAGAATTTAAATAAATTAGAACATTTAGAACCAAAGATGTGCATTTACAACTATATTTAGGAAATAAAATATTAAAAGAAAAATATGTGAGAGGAAGGAGGATGTCAGCAATCAAAATATTCACGGTACTGACTTAATGTGTACAGCTTTATTTATTCGACTCGAAACCAAATGTTAACAAATATTCATTTTTCTGGCCGGAAGATTTACACCGTTTTTCTCTTAAGTGCCCGATTGTTCCGAACTGTGTGATAATCGATTTCAAACACAAAGGACGACAGCAAAAGTGTGAAAATGGAACGGTTTTCCTTCAAACACTCCACTTTCCATTGTGTAAATGATTGTAGGATGATTACTGTGTTCAGCTTACTGAAAAATTACTCTTAATTTGTTTTCCTGGCTAAGATGATGGATTCTATACTACCTGCATATTGTTGTACATAGATTGTACTGCCGCGACTGTAGTGTTTCATACATTTTAACAAACAAATGGAAAATTCAATGTAAACGAAAATTGTTTGCGATAGTAAATGAAATCGTCTGTAAATCGGTAACGATATATCAACATATCGTATGGCTACAAGTTGCAACAATAGTATATTAATTTATTCGACATCCGCCTCGATGTTTTCGTACGTATTGTTAAAATATACAAATATTTCCACCATATTTCCATCATATTATATATTCATAATAACACATTAACACAGCATAGTATTATATACATTTCGGATTACATATATTTACAATATTGTCCAGAATGAGTAATTGTAGTGCAGACATGCAAGACGTCCGAATGAGTCTACCTGCAGTGATTAGTGATTACGCACTCAACAAAATACTGCAGTATTAGGTCACGAGGATTAAAAAAAAAACAAAAAAAATATTAATGTTTTTTACTTTTACGAAAATAGATTTCAATATATTAATAAATATCTTGTTTTCATTGAGGATTTTTTCTTAGAAATGTACGTAAGTGTTTTATGTATAAAATTGTAAAATTTTTTCTAAAAAATTAATTTTCTCGTATGATACTATAATGCCAATGAGAATTCTTACAAATATTGAAATATAATTCACAGACAAATGTATTGTTATACTGGTGATTTTTATTGTTTCAAATCTGAACACTACAATTATTGACATTATTGGTGGTTTACTCAAAAACTAAAAAGTGATTATGAAAGTATTTACTTAAAAACTTTTATTTTTAAATTTTAACTCACTGTCTTTTTATTTAATAATGTGCTTATATGCTTCAAGTCCACACACACTCATGTGCACTAATCAATTGTTAATATTCCGTACTTCTGCACTTAATCCAAGTCGAATTTTAGGTGGCTGAATGCCATTCTCTCTCTTTTATCTTCCCCTAAATGAATAGATAATTTCGTTATTTATTTATGACATCAAATTATTTAATAGTTTATTTTTAATTCTTTGTTAAACATTGCCGTAGTCGTTATTTCTCATTAGAATTTTTTTTTGTTAAAGGTACCTATGTAATATTTACACAATATAACACGATATAACCAATGAAAATTAAGTGCCCATATTTTAGAAATTACTGTGTACTATATAATTTAAAATGAAAAAGAATTACATTGTGTTGTTGTCAGGCTTGTTACTGATTTAACGTGATGTAATAATAATTTATTTCATACATAATATATTATACGTCTTAAGCTGCGTCATAGGATTATTTTTTTAATTTTCCGGCTGGAAGATGAAACGTTTCTGAAACGATCTATTATGGATATTGTGTCTTCGTCGTCTCAAGTCATAATAATATATAATATGAGATCCGATTGTTATTTATTTTGTTATTAGTTCTACAGTTTGTAGCAACAATGCCTAGGCGATGCGTACTTGAAAAGATTTTGGTTACAGGTCAATTGTTATTGTCGGAGCGGTTCAGCTGGAAAATCGGGCTTTGGGTACCGAGGGGGGAAGGGTAAACAACAATAAGATATCCAATTATTTGGCTCGGACCAATTACCGATTGGATGTGCGCCTTGGGTTTCCCGATTATGTAACCGCATATGCGCCACATAATCTTCAAGGACGATTGGAACATTTTTCTTGTCCTTTTTCCATCGACCGTACACCTATAATATAATATTATGATAAACATAAACGAAAGTATTCTATTAATTTATTTATCACGAATGTGTTTATAATAGCGTTATTCTGTTGTAGACCGTATAGGACAGAGGCACTCGAATGTACGATCAATAGCTATACAACTTATGATAATCGTCGTAAAAAAAAACACCCATAATATTATGTCACCCCGTCGAGTCAGTAGGATACTAGGATATGACACTAAGACCGTGCCGTTATTTGTGTTTTGTCGTGAAATTATTTACGAATCTAATATACCTAACGGTATATAACACATATTAGTCTTAACACACAAATATAATATAGTTACTATGATATATTATATTTGTTATATTTAAGTAATAATTATTAAATTGTTGTCGTCTGGTTTTATTTTTTATTATTATACCATTAATATATATTCAAACCAACAAGACATTATATGAAAAAAAAAACATTTTTATACGATCGTGCAGGCTACATTAATCAACACCCACTAAAGTTCTAAAAAAAAATTTTAAAAACATTACATCCGCTATTTGTTTTAATGGACGAGTAACCGTAATTATAACAACCAATTAGACTGCTAATGAATTAGCAAATACATATAGTTTGTTGTATTTTTAAATAATTTTTATTTTGGCGTGTATTATTTGTATATTGTTGTAAGGAATTTTTTGGGATTAAATATTATTACCGGTTACTGCTACGTATATAATATTATGTATTTACACTACATAAACCGTTTATACTGACATTCGACAGGGAGCAATACACATCTGATATGTGTACCTGTTATACATGTATATATCACGATAGATAGTATTACACAATAACCATAAATTCGATAAAAAAAATTCTAAAAACTCGAAGGACAATATAAATTATAAACACATTAAACTCTACAGCGAAACCAAAAAAATGATTTTTCATGCGTACCCTTAGGAAGAGCTGGAAAGCTGTAGTTTATAGAGTTATACCTATATGCCTTCCACGTACACTTTTAAGTGTATACAGTTATTATAGTTTAAATTTTAACGACTCTTAAGAAAAAATTAATTAAAAGACATAATATTATATTTACCATTAACTTATGGAGCAACTCTCACCCCAATCCTTTGATATGCAGCCGTTCGTCTTAAAGACTCCCTGGCAACTATTCAAACGGTATATTATGTATAATGAAACTGTATAATACAATGATCTTCCTAGCCTGATCATGTTTATCATCATCATCATCAGTGAATTAACTTATGGCAGCCTTCCTCGGACCTCGATTAATACTTAATATAGTGTATAGGTATATATAGCTAAATGTTAAAAATCTCGATATTACGTTTAGCCGAGTACCTATCACCTACTACCCATATTTCTGTACACCGTGTTCAATGCGCGTAATTGATCGATGTAATATAACAGTATATACCTAGTACCCTTATACCTTGGTATAAATAAGTGAGAGAAGAAAGACGCAAGTAACACACTGCAGCATATAATAGACGAACGGGTTACATTATATATTCGTCTCGATTTGATATAGGTATTATTGTCTATCTATACAATAAAACACTATAATATTATATAATTGCACCCGAATAAATCTTTCAAAACACGTTTCATTTATTTCTTGGCAATATTACAACTGCCCATTAAATTATTTCCCTTAATTTCTCTTGTTAATTTCTGCTGACAAATCACCAGTAATTTTGATCTCGGACACTAACAATAATTTTTTCTTTACTAACAACGTGTAATTTGCCGTAGTATGTGTATAGTTACGGAATTCTGTAGCAGTTTATTACTAACACGCGGTATGTAAACTCATTTGACCGGAGAACGCATCATTTATACCGGGTGATCCATTTAACGTAAGACACTCAGTATATCAAAAAGTATTAACGTTCTTGAAAATATTTTTTCATAACATTTTAAGACGTAAAAAACAATTTTTTCCTGGAAAAAAACACTTGTATTTATTATCATAATTTGGTCACTTTAAAGGCTTCAATCTTCAATTGTACAGTGATTTATAGTAGTAAATGTTATCTAGTTAGTATTTTGAGGCTTGTGGTAGGAGGGGTAGGGGATTAAAACTTTAAAGTAAATTCTCAATACTTTCAGATACTTGCAATGTTCACTAAATATTTGCATTTAAGCTCTTTCTGTGCTATAATTACAGATATTTTAAACTGTCAAATTTTTAGTTTGTTTTTTGTTTTATGTTTGTTAAAAACTTGAACATTTAATACAGCGTTCTTCTTAAGTTGTTCTTACAAGAATTAAAAATACAATGTTACAGTTTTATTTATAACTATTTGTCAAATGTTGATGCAATTGGCTAACTATATATTGAAATGAAAAATAACGATTTTAGTTAAATTGTTGTATTTAAAAAAACGTAAATTGTTGGGACTTGGGACTTTAAAATTTTTGCTTTTACGTAAATTATTATTTTCTATTAGCACCTATACAATGGCCTTTAAAAATATTTAGTCAATTTTTAAGCTATTTATACCACTTTCTTATTCATACCGTACACGATACGTTGGTATTTGACTTAATATAATATATAAGTAAATAACGATACCTATTATAATTATTTTATAACATATGTGATTTTTTGGAAAAAAATAAGTTCAACTTACTGTATCATTACTAATAGAACAACAAATAACTAATAGTTAGATATTAAATAAATAATAAAACACATCCATATAATATACTGTCCGATTCACCGTTTCCGTTTAGTTTCTGTTTTTCGTATATGTACCGATTTATTATTCGTTGAATTCAAATTGAATACATCCTTTACAGTGACCGACTAAATGATGAGGTATTCACTCGACACTCACTACATATATGTTTTTGTTATAAAAGTATGTATATGGTATATCTTGATCTAAAATCTGTATACACTTGAAGAATGGAGTACCTAAAATAAAAATAAAAATAAAAATGTGTCAAGTTTATTTTGGTTTATTATAATACGTACTTTTTTAATGATTTAAATATCTCGTAAGAATTTAATAAATGTTGGAATGGGCATTTGATGTAAACATGACTCGATTTAATATGTGAAAGTTACAGGAAACACTCGCTTTAAAATACAAAAATAGCAAAACATAAATTAAAAAAATTCGTAAGAATAAACATGGCTTTCAACTGTTAGAAAATAAAAAATTGTATAACTATAATGACTATAATTTGAAATAAAAAAAACACCACATTTTCACTTTACCCGTAAAAACGATTCTCTGTAATAATATAATATAGAAATGCTGCATTATATTGCCAATATATTATTATAGTGTATTTTTTCTGTGCGATGTATACATACGTAGACAAATCCCTCCGAATTCGAGCGTTGATAGTGCCTATATACTTGATACACATATATATATATAATATACTTGCATTGTTTTATCGTGATATTTTCGATTCCCGGAGTTGGATTAAAAATTCGTTTCGTCCGCCGCCCGCCGGGGTCTCGAAGCTGTTTAAAAACTTATTAATTTCTCGACGCACACTGATTATAATCGAACAACAATCTCATTGTTTATAAGACAAGCGCGAGGAAGAAAAAAAAATTTAAACACAAAAAGGTTATACTCGTATGTATGTATACTGTATAGATACACGGAGAAGAAGGTTTTTAAATTCTGGTAGCTGCAGGGGTTCTCATAGTCTACCCCCCATCGGTCCTGTGTTTATCGGTCGCAGCTCCCGTCTGACAAAATCCTTTCATCATTATCGCCGCATCACACCCTTTTGTTTGATACGCGCACATACTCACTCGATCACTATTGTATAGCGTAGAACTTGATACATATTATATACTGCACCAGCTAGCAGATATAGACACGTTATTAACTGCTGCCTCACTTATTATTATTATCATTACCATCATCATCAATTGTGTTATAATGATTAAAATGGTTCGGGGGCCTTTTTCCGATCCTCTTTTGTTGACGACTAATAAACATTATGCCGAGACAATGGTTAGTTTTTTATTCACTCGTCCTAAGCCTATTATAGTTTATCAATAAATTTTAGAACAATTTTACAATTTTTTTTTTTATGCATTATTATACTGTAAATATTGTAACTATATAGGTACGCCAATGTTATATACCAGTGCGACGCGTTTAGCAATATTCTTTTACTTATCATGTTTTCGCCCGAAAAGTATTTTCTTAAAACAAAATGGTTATAATTACACCGTTGTTATGTGTATTAAGTGTAGGTGTACATCAATGTAACTAACTTAATCAAACCAATTGTAATAATAATAATATATACATACATAGTGTCAAAATCTCAAATTAATTAACCAATGTTACATTACACTACTATTATTAATTTTGCCATGGGAGGTCAATTATGTATGAAAAATATGATGATAATTTGATTATATATTAGGTCATTAAAAACAGATACAGTGCAATAGCAAGTTAAGTTCAAATTGTTTAGTTATATATCATTATATAGATTATATTTCTTTAAGTTATTGACTGTAAATAAAATAATATGTATAAATAATTAAATAATCATTACATTTTTCTAATGAAATAATTAAAAACATTCTTCGCTGAACTCTATATATTTTGTTGGTAGTTGCAGATTAAAATGTCATACATAACATATTGTATTAACAAATTCAAAAACTGTATTAATTAACACTTTCAATCTCTTTCATTAAAAAATGATATGTGAGTAATAATATAAACAATAATATTTTGTTTTATATTATGACATTTAAAGTTTTCACATTATTGTCAAAGTAAAAGAAAACGGTACAATAATAATCTATTTATTTCATAATTTAATATTTTGTACCTACCCGCTATTATTCATTTCAATATTTTATTACAAGGATTTTTATTCCGATTATCATTTGATATGGCATATGGAATGCAGGGGTGCAATTCCATCCCGTATGACGCGTTATTATATTGTTACGGTTTGCTGTTGTTCGCAAGCACAAAACATCACACTAGATTTAGGTATTAAGGCGACGTACCTGGTTTTATAACGAGCGTGAGATGTGTAAATTGTATAGATAAATTATTGTTGTTGGGCGGAGCGAGTTTTCCGTATAATAGGGATTTCTCCGAGACGAGGCGCGTATGGAGAGAGTACTAGAAGCAACCCCCCGGAGAAAATGATGAGAAAACGTTTGAAAAATAAACATCACCAGTAATGCTCGGCGCCGCGTGTATGTGATATGAAGTAGGGTGTTGTGTTGTGCTTAATCCCGTGGTTGTTAATAATGATAGTCAACATTGGGCGTGCACACGACGACAACAAAAGCGCCTTTCAAAATAGTAATTTATTTATTGTTCGAGACGCTCGTCGCTCGTCGTCCATTAATTTCTCAACTGGATCTCGACCATATCACAACTGTAACAGTGATGATAATTATGATAATAACATAAGTCTTATACATATTATTGGATGTGTAGAACAAAAGGATATGCGCCGCATCCCCCTCGCCCCAATCCAATACACTCAATACTTTTATACATGATAATATTAAGTACTACCTGTATGGCTATACGTAGATCTCAGGACTGTCGACTGACATGCTTCCTATTTATACCGTTATAATATTATACGTTACTGCGAAAGGCCCGAAATTGTAGTTGTTTGCTGACATTCTCGTAAAATTGTAAAAAAAGAACTCGTTCAGTCAAAGTCAGAGATAATATTATATAGGTACGATCAAGCTAAAGATTTATGCAACTGATAATAATAGATAGAATGTATGGATTTTTAAAATATTTTAGCAGTATAGTTCTAGAAAATATAAATATTACATTTATTAATTAGGTACAAAACTAAGTTAAATTAATCAATTTTTGAATGCAATAACAGAAACGCTTTACAAAAAAATTAAGCTGCAAAAATGGTGCAAGGTACTTTGTGTATAATTTTATATAGGTGCCAATGTGCCAGTTAAACCGAAGTAATATTTCAAACATGACTATAGAAAACTATAAGACTTGTTTAGAAAGTATAAAAAATTGTATATCTATAATAATTAAATAAAAATATTTTAAGCATTTCAAATGCTGCAGTTTGTCGGTAGCCGGGGTGTAAAACCTAACTTAACCTAACCTAACAAAATTCGTTGGCTTCGGTTGTATTTATAATTTATAATTTAGACAATTGCCTACGTATCTATTTCATATTTTTTATTGTGACACATAAAAACTAATACCTACCAATCTTAACGATATTGGATTTATGTTAACTTTTAAGCATTGGTTGAATCTGACTCTAGTTTTTTTGTGTTTATACATCAACACTATATGTTCAGAATTAAGAAGTGGAAAATCGTAATATTAATCATATAGTACCTAATTGGGTTTTGTACTTATTTTAAATATTTCAACTGAAGCAAAACTGAAAAGGATAGAAAAATAGATTAACTCTAACTCGGACGAAGTCTGTTAATTCGACTAGTCTTTTTATATAAATAATAAATTTCATATCTAATTCAAAGAATTTTCAAATAAGCCTGCAAGGATGAGAATTATTTAATGGATATTCGATGAGGGGATTACAAACCCAACCATAGGCGGAAATCGGGGGGGGCTAGAGGGGACTAAGCCCCCTCAGAATTTTAAAGTACAGGTCTTAGCCCCCCCTGGCCCTCACAATTTTAATGTGACTAAATATATAAAAATATATAATAATTAGTATAATTAAAAAATGCATTTTTAATATCTGAATTACAAAATAAATTATAAAAAATATTCTATGATAATAATTAAATTTAATTCGTAAAATTTGACGAACTTAATGTCATAACTTGGAACGATCGTAATTAATGTAATATTTTAACGGATTTTATGTATTTTTGTTTTTCGCCGCACATCTCAATATCGCATTGATTTGTCATTTGAGTGGTTAACAGCTTACAACTTACAAGTTAAATTTATTTAATTATTATCAATATGTCTAAGAAATTATTTGCGATCTTTAATGTGAATAAACCGTCTTCGTCGTCTTCTGTGGTCTCGGTTTGTACTAATGTCATAGACGATACTGACCCAGACGACACTTTAAGTAGTAGTCAAGGGAGTATTGCTACAGTTGAATCTATAAAAGTACCTGAACCTGAGACTTGTGATCTAGGAATAATTGCGAGCGACTCTAGTACAGTAGTAGTTACCCAACCCTCGGGCTTGTGGGCTCTTAGCAATTTTATCACCCCCTGAAATTAACGTCTATAAAAAAAAAGTATCACCGTCCAGCAATATATGTACGTACTCTTAGTTGTGTAACTAAATTTGACCGTTATATCGGTGCAGGTGTCGCAATCGTGATTTTACACCTTCGGCCGTCCCCGCCGCCCCCAACCCCACCACACCCGGTTGATTGGATAGTATAAGACACATTTCCCGGCGATTATAAGAGGTATAGCGATCATTGTAAGAGTGTATATAGGAAATTACAAATTAGGTCGCGCTACCACTGGGGCGATTTTATATTTAGTAATCGCCACTGTAATCGGCTCTTTTGCACGGACAATTTAAATTTTCATGGTCCACCGCGAGCGAGCGCCGTACCAGACGCGAACGTCGACGACGTCGCCATCGTAGTCAAGGCAGGAGCTATAGTTTATTTTGGCCGCGTGCAACCGCAAACGGTTTTCGATAAGTTTCCAACAATATACAGGGTGATGCCACCAAGCACGCTTACTCCCATTTTCCATTTAATAACAATTTTATTTAAATCCCAATTTTGGATTTTTTATGTAGTTAGATTTGTTATACCATTGAAGGAGTCTCATCCTGTGGCTATACCAAATTTTTTTTTATTCTATTGAGAATCGCCCTTTTTCCTGTATATTTTTAATCAAACGACTTTTTTTGAAAATATTGATGCATCTTTATCGAAATTTGAATTAGTTATTATTGAGGTTTTTGACTTTGTGTATAACAAACACGAAAATGTGTTTAGAATTATAGCTATGTTGATTTTAAAATGTTAGTGATCAATATTAATCCATCAACGTTTTATTATTTGTAAAATCTAAATAATATTCTATCTATTGAGTATTTTTGGAAGACCGTTTAAGGACTATTATTCTTGGTGTATATATGTTAATAACACAGAAATTACTATTTCAAATTTTAATACAAATATAGGTACCTACAACAACATGTACAAAAAAAAAAATTCAGTAATTTCAAGTAAGAAGTTTGGTCCTTATTAGAAAAAATAAGTTTGGTCACAGGAGGACACTTTTTAAATGGGTAGGTACTAGGTAGGTACTCATAACAGAACTAACTTTTTAAAAATGTGGTCAAAAACTCGGGATTTAAAAGAAAACATGGGGGTGATTATGCTTGGTGAATCACACTGTATAACAATTTGTACCTATTGTACCTATAGTTACATACCTTATGAGTTATTATTATTATTATGCGCATTGCGTTGTCGCCGATGTGTCTCGTCTCCGTGAAAACCGGTGGCGCGGGTCACTGCATCTGTAAACGCGAATTTTTTATTCCGGAAAAATACACAATCCACACATGTTGTATAAAAAAGAAATTAATTAATTGAGCATACACACAGAATAATGCATGCTGTACAGCAGAGAAACGCGAGTCGTTGACGGAACTCCGGAAGTCTATTTGTTCAATTTTCTTATATTGTATGAGATCCTATTTCTCATTTTAAGCGGTGAGTTCGATTGCCGGGAAGGTGATTGATTACTCTAATAATATAATAGTCTGCAATCGGAGGATTTGAGTATAGTTCTGGAGACGATTTCTAAGTCACCACTTCCCGATATTATCGAGCGTATATATTATCTTTTTGTTTGAGACATGATATATTTTACCTAACGCAGAGGACAAGGGATTGAAAGGTTTTATATTTTTGTCTGTATTAGATTTTTTTTTCCAATCACCAGAATTCAGTACCATATTATTGCATAATAATAAATATCTAGGTATAGAAATTTAAACGAATTTAAAATAAAAATCATTCTCCTGTAGTGCCACATATATTTATGTTTTACGTAAACGGCGAGTGTTTTATTCTGAAAGTACGTACCTAGTGAACACAAATGATGAAACACCGTAGAAGGGGCTGGTTTGGGCAACGACAAAACTTATGTACAATATACATTGTAATTGGTTATTTTTTAAATGAATTTTCAGATGTCATTGGACTTTTTTAATTGCAGTTATCGTACTTAAGAGCTTAGCATATTTTGTGTTGATCGTGTATATACTTAATATCAATACAATAATAACAATTTCTGTTCGCTATTGTTGTTTTACAGAAATCAAAGAAAAATTCCTAAGGCTGACAGTGGCGCCCTGTTCAAGAAACGGAAATCCGATAAGGCTATATCGGCTTCAGAGTTCGACAGTGGAATGAAGGCGAAAAAAAGGAAGATGAATTGAAATCGGACACTATACACATACATTAATTTTTGTTTATGTAATCGACAACTGTTGTGATACATATAATAAAGACAGATTTTCTCAAAATGATTTATTATTTTTATTTGTATTTGTTTAGTTATTTTTAGGGTTCCGTACTTCAAAAGAAAAAAACGGAACCCTTATAACATCACTTTGTTGTCCGTCCGTCCGTCCGTCTGTCAAGAGCGTTTTTCTCAGGAACGCGTGGAGGTATCAAACTGAAATTTGTATATGATACTCAGGTCTACTGTCCCTGGAAGCTGTAGAAAAATCAACCTTCTAAGCCAACGCAATCAAAAGATACAGCCATTTAGGCCGCAAATTTCCGCAAATTTTCGAAACTCGCACGGGAATCAAAACCTACAGGGTACTTCCCGTGAACTTAGAATCTTGAAATTTCGTACGAAGTCACGTCATATAGTACAGATATAGGAAAAATTACGAAAACCGTAAATTTTTAGTTTCATCATATAAAAAAAAAAAATATTTTTGAAAAATATTTTTGACAATTTTGAAAATTTCAAGTTACTACTCCTTATCTCATGAACGCGTTGAGGTATTAAATTAAAATTCATATTAAATACTTAAGTCTATAATACCTTTAAACTGTAACAAAATCAAACTTTTATGTCAACGCAATCCGATGGTCCAGCTATATCTAATGCAAATCCAGGTTGGGGATCTATCGCGTATGTACGTCGCAGTCTCAAAGATGCCGTGACAGATGGATCATGTAAAAATATTATTTAAATAACCCAGGCGCTGCAAACGGCCATTGTGAATGCTTGCATTTTGAAATGTTTAATGTCAGAGTGATAACTGTATATAGGTCACCACAATGTCCAATTAATGTTGCAATAGAATGCATAAATACAGCAATATACGACAACAACCTCAATAGGTATACATCATGTTCTCGTCTGATTGCTGTGGGAGACTTCAATATCGATTTTAGAATGAATCCCCAAAATGGAATTTCCACATTTTTTTCATCCCTAAACATGTTTCCGTTAATAAACACTAGCACTACACGAAGTAGTACAACTATAGATAACGTTTTTTCGAACTTCAATGTTCAATGTGGTACTAATCATACCTTTTTCAGTCACCATTTACAAATCTGGTTCAAATTTAATTCTTAATTAACATTTTTGTACCAGATTTCTAAATAGTGACTAAAAAACTGTAAATAAATAACTTTGATAAAAAAGCTTGCCCTTGTTATATTATAAAATAAATGATAGATGTTAATATAAAATGAAGGATTACTGGAACGATAAAGATACCTTTGTCATTAATTTATGATCCTCCAGCTTTCCATATTTTTATGTTATAAATTTCATTTTGCAATAAAAATAAAAAAAACTTTTACTTATATACCTACAGGTTTGTACGGAACCCTCTGTGCGCGAGTCCAACTCGCACTTGCCCGGTTTTTAACATATTTTAGATTACGGAGACGGACAGGACGTGCAATAGAATACATTTTTATGATTGCTTACAAAATATACAACTAATGGTAACAGAAATCGCTAATTATCTAAAAAGTTATTAACTCTAATATTGTATGGTTTTACTAAAAAAATAAGAAAAGAATGCTTACCTATTATTATTATAGTTTTGCGTGAGTCGTTGATAATCATGTTTGAAATGTTTTTGTAGGCGTATTGAGACACGTGTTATTATTTTATACATAATAATATACGAATAACGAGGTAAAGTGGTAAAAAAAAATCCGTTCTGTATATTATTCGAAAACATTTTCTATGCAGACGTTTAATAAGGTTTGAAAACAAGACGTATAACAACTATATAGGTGAACTGAATATTATACTCGTACTCTGCGTATTAATTGTTTACGCGTTTTCATTGTTGTACCTATATAAGTACTCTCGCGTATAGGTACTTACACCCAATGGAATGAATTTCGAGCATTTCATATGATCCCATTTTTATTTTTATTATTATTAATTAGGTGTTATGATCATGCTGCAAGGTGTGAGAATAATCAACGCCACACGTAAGCAGTAACGACGTGGGAAATTGAAATATAAGTACGTATTCCGAGGATAGGTATGTCTCAGTGGCGGTTATCCCGAGGAGGCAAGGGAGGCACCGCCTCCCTTAAATAGTTGAAAATAAAAGAATAAGAATGAATTTTATATTCCACTAAAAAATCAAAATTTTATAAATTTTTTTTATTTTTCTGTTTTTTGTTCTCGCGTTCTTCAAATTTAAAATAAATATTTATTTGCCAAACTTGACTCGAAAAATAAGAAATTTTGGTATTTTTGTATTACTTCCAAGGTACCTATTCTGCAGATAGAGCTGATTTGCGTAAATTATCCACGCAAAACTTAAACCGTGGCGCTGGGTTAATATAATTAGAGTTGAAACAATTATTACATAATAAGAAAAGAAGAATATTTTTAAGATAATGGCAATTTATTTTATTTAGTCGAGTCTCGAAGGCTATAGAAAACCTCTATTGATTCTAGTTTTTTTTCTGCCCCTGTGTTTTTAAGTTGATTATGAGGTATATACCTCGAAAAATACATACCTAAGTCAAATTTATTTTTATTATATCCTTAAGATCCGAGTTATCGTGACTCGACTGTAGGTATTATCTTTTTTGTAAATTAATATTTTCGAACAAATAATTTACAACAGGCATAGTACCTAAAAGTAATATATTTTAATAATATATTAGTAATAAAACGATATTAATTCTTCGTTATATACCGAACAATAAAGATGAAAAAATAATATTATTCGACTTTATGTCAATGGTATAGAATATGTTGTCCCCTTCAATCTTGATAATAGTTTTTCAAACTCATATTATTTATATAATTCCCGTTTGATAGAGACGGAGTCAGTATGCGCATACGAGTATTAAGTTCTTTTAACTTTTAAGGGTTAAATGATCAACTCACTTTTAAAATCTTTATAATAGTTGTGGAGGAGTCTTATAGTTTAGTCTATACAAGTTTTGAGTACAAATTAATAATATACTTTTATCTTTATAGTTAATAGTTGACTGGGTGATATATAGGTGTGCTTACGAGAACGCGAAAGACACCTGCATGTATATAATATACAGATTGATTCATTAAGAATATCCCACTTTCATCCTTTAATAATGCATTTATTAAAATTTTGATTTTTAGAACTTTTAAGTTTAGTTAAATACTTTATTTTGAAGTAGTTAGATGTTTTTTTAACCATAAAAGTAGTATAGTAGTCAATTTAGTACATTATACTAAAGATAACAGTCCTTAAAAATTATTTTAGATTAAATATAAAATAGATATAATATTTATTCTAGTTAATATACTTAGAAAATGCTTACAAATTATAAAATTGTCATAAACTTATATTAAACAGTAATTTTATCACATCCTCAGTTATAACATCTACTCGTGAATGTTATCGTTAGAACTTAAAGTTTAATAACTCGAAAACTACTCTTTAGAATTTCAATTAACATGTAGGTACATGGGTATAATTAAGAAAAAAACATCTTTTTACTTTTTGATAATACGCAATTGATAATAAAAATAAAATGGTATAATCGTTTGAAAAAACAAAGTTTATTTCGCCGCACAGAATATTTCTTACATTATATGAATTATCTAAGGATTTGAAAATATGGTCCTTAAAAGTATGAATAGGTACCCACTTAAAAATTAAAAATCAGAATTTAAATAATTTCCTTATTAAAGGGAAATAATGGGGGGGGGGAGGGGTTGGACATATTTGGTGAATATAGTCGATATTAGGTACCGCCTACATTATAGTATTATACACTCGAATAATACGCGATATAATATTACATAATATAGTCAATGATGTGGTCGAAAATGACAACATAATTTATTAATTATATACGATATATTATCATATCCAGAGGCGTATGTACACACTACCTATTACAATAATTTATCATTACTCGTGCGTCGTGTCTTCTCCATGCAGTATTATCTAATATTATTATTTTATTAAAGGGACAAATTATATAATTGGCCAAGTGACGGTCCACTGCCTTCGACGAAGACGATGCGCGACGTTACACTGCGGTGTGCGCACACACATGACGTGTACCTGGGTATATAGCCGCACACACACACACACACACGCACACACATTTTCTTAGCCCGAGGCTCAAGGTTAAATCAATGACCTCACCCGTGTGTGTCTTTTCCTCGCCAAGGATATTAACGATAATAATAATCGAAATTTTAGATAGCTTTGAGGTAGTAGTCGTCAGATCGGTACTTTGTTAAGCGTTTTCCATTAATGACTTTAACGCGATATAGGCGGCGGCAGGCCATCAGGTGTCTATCGGTTTATTCGTATAGGTAGGTGTGCGTGTGTGTGTGTATGTGTACGTTTATATATATATACAAGTGTGTGTGTGACGTGATGAATTTTAATTGTAATGTGCCACTACAATGAGAGAATACCGCCGCCGCCGGTAGCGTTGTTTTGTCCGATTCAATCACATGCGATAACACACACAAGCGCGCGTGCGTTGGATTTTAATAATATCATATTATTATTATAAAGGTAATATTATACGCACTGCCGCAGAGGAGTCTTTATTTTATTCGAATAATCGTATAGTACTACCTTACCTATTATCATTATTATTATTGTCATTATAATATACCCGACGACACGGCAGCTATAATATGTAATATTGCGACACAGTAGAAGACACTTGGCGAGATATTTTATCGACGTTTAAATTATATAAATATTCAATAAATTATTATATCGTCATCACTCATCACTCATCATTAAGACGCCATGTCGAGTTATGGGCATGGACGCAACTAGGTGGAGACTTGGGGACCTAACTTAACCCCCACTCATAAATGTTGTCATATAGTATACTAACAAGTACCAATTTATGGTATAGCACGCACCCATAAAATATATAAGTATCGGACAGTAGATAAGTCATGAAAAATTTTTTTTTTTCAATGAGACAAAATATATTGGTTAAGAACGAATAGTTATGCCGAAATCAAGTCTTATATTATACCCACTTTGCTTCAAGACTATTTCTCAAATTTTAAATTTGGCTACACGCCTATATACAATATTTTCAATATTGAAAGATATGTAAGTTTATTAAATGACGACGGAATGAAATATAATGACGAGCATACTAACAAAGCACAAACGAATACAATTTTTCTGGACCAGAAATTCGAAATCGGGGGTGCTGGTATGTCCCCGACACCCCCCTGTATACGAAACTCGAACCACTTTGGAAGGGATAAAGCACTAATAACGATAAGATAAAAAAACACTAAGAAGTACTAACAATGCACAAACGATCGCCCTGGGTTCGGACCCAAAATTCGAAATGGGGGTGCCAGCGACATGGACCTAAAACAATATGCATTTCTCTAAAGTTTAATATTTCCTGTTGTGTTGTTAACTATTATCAAATATTTAACAAGATAAAAATAAAAATCATGTTCAACTTCTTTTTTCCACTTGTATTATAGGTACTGCGTATGTATCAAAATAAAAGCTGCTATTCTGTTAATTATGGCGCATAATATAGGTATGCTTGCTATTATGTAATTACATTATATTATGCATATTTTAAAGTTTTCTCAGTGAATTAAGTTCTGAGTTAACATATTAATATACGAGTAGGGTATATGTGTATTGTGAATAAATAGTATGCATATTGCTGAGGCATATAATCACCTGTATTATAATATTATACGCGCTCGCGCCACATATATTTTGTCAAATTATATTATTATTAAATAGCTCAGCTATAAAGTGGCAAGTGGCGAAACCATTAATCCAGCCAAACGACCGGCCAAATGTTGTTTCAACCGTGACGATAGATATTGTAGAATAATATAATATACTAGGGAAGTTTTTTTTTTATTATAATTTCCACGCTCGCTTTTATACTTAAATACATAATATATACTGTATAATAATTATGCGCGTGTGTATTATTATAGTATCTCTTAAACACTCGCATAGATCGCAGCGCTGTACAGTGATGGCGTATTTTGAGGGAGGTAGTCGGGGGTGGTCGAGAGGCGTGAGCTCCGGACATCGAAATTTCGGGGAGCGGAAAATCGTTTGCGATCTATGGAGCGCCAAAATACGTTATCGGTTAAGTGTGGATGCGTATGTGGAGGAGCATAATATGCGATAAAAAACCTTTGATATAGTATGCAATAAAAATCTCATAAATACGAGAAAATTAATTTAAGTAAACTTTTTTTAATTTATAAACAAAACTTAATCGTATTTAATATTTTTTAAATTAAAAACTTGGGGGTGTATGTATACAAACAAAATGCATTATTTTGTTAATCTTTTAATTACCACAATCATTCCGGAGCTATTGAATTGGCTCCCTAACTCAGGTAATCGTCATTTTTACGTATTTAATTGGCTCCCAAGATTTATGCATTGAGTTGGCTCCCTACACATTTATTTTATAAATCAATTGGTTATCAAAATTGTTTGAAAATAAATTCAACTATAGGTACCTACGTCTTATACGTTAAAAATATAAAAGTTGAAAAAGTACGCGACTGTAATATTTTTAACGATACAGTGCCGGTTAGTCTTGAAATTTATTATCAATTCGTTAATCCGATAACGTATTTATACAACCTATACAGGTATAGTATAGTATTTCACTGATATCATTAAACGCGGTAATCGCAGTTCGTATCCGTCGCAGTTCGTATCCGTATTTTTCGTAATTCGTACCTATACATAGAATATAAAATGAATTTGGTAGAAAAAATGACAAGTGAAAAGGGAGAATTAATTTTAATAGTTAATAAGTTTAAATTTAGCTACCATAAGCTTCTCCAAAATGCATTTAAAATTATTTTAATGTATACCGAATTTATTTTAATTAAAGCTTATTTGAGAAATTTGTAACCAAAATTTTAATGTATATGGGAATTTATTTTAATTAAAGTCGAGTACTTTTTGAATTTTTATATTTTGAGAACCACTTGTTGAAAATTATATTGGGAGCCAATTCAAGTCTTGACTAGATACCTATAACCTAATATTAGGAGCCAATTCAATGGTCACCAATCATTCGAAGAGGAGCCGAACGAAAGCCAACACATATATATGATACATTTAGGATCCGTACAGGATCGATGGCGTCCATGTGATGACTTGTGAGTGTTACACATGGCATATAGTATGTCATATTATAAAAGTCTACAAATCGATTGACAGCACGATGCAGTCTCCTCACTGTCCTCACCATCGCCGTATATAACATATTAATATTTGTATACTGCAGCGCATTTATGGCGTAAGTATCCATAGTATGCTTATCAATTGTTGTGGAATTAAACGACGACCATCGCTATGTATTTTATCACCTCCTGTGTAGTTATGCCAATAACTATATTATTGTACAACCGTCAAAAATCACATACCGCCGAGAGGTGATTTCCTAGTACAAAAGATATTTTGTTCGGATTTGTATATTATAACATTCTAGTCAATAATTATACAGAAAACATGGTATCGGCACAGGCACGTATACACGGGGGCTTAAGTGTTCAAACCTCAACCGAAATGTTCCCAAACAATATTATTTTTTGACACGCACCTCTATACTTATGTAAAATACAGTTTTTAATTCTTTTTAGCATTATTATGTATAAACTACCTATTTGACTATATTGACGTTTTCACAATACATATTATTATTTTGCCATCCTTGTATAGTTTATATTACTATATTCATGTCGTGTTATGCGTTATTTTATGATATATTCAGCAGCTTTCGTCGCATTTAGTGTTTGATGGTTTAAATATTTTTTTGAACATATTATAATATCCGTGTAGCGTTTGCCGGTCTACTCTGTATAATCGACTAACGAGTTTTTTTGTGTAAAATATATATTTCAATGATTTTATTTAGTCGTTAAATCTGTAACATTTGATTTGCACACTGGTCAATATGAAAAAAAAGAAACATTCATTTTTTGTGTTCACAAAAATATTTTTATTTATTGAACAAAAACAACAATATATGAAAAGTTGAAAAATAACTTTCAAAAACGGAAACAGTTTTTTGTTTGAAAAATTAGTGACTATCGTTGAAATGTTGTATTATTATGTTCGTAAAAAAAGGAGAACAAAGCAGAAAAAAAAACCGAAATTTACAAAGTCAACAATTTGAGATAATTAGAGAAAATTAAAAAAAAAAAAAAATAACGGCGGACAGGAGACACATTAAACCAGGAGGGGAGGATACGAGATGGCGGATTGGTGCGGATATGCAGTGTTGTTGGCCACATGGTCGCTTTTACACCACGCCGCTTCCGCAGCACGAAACTTCACTCCACTTGTCTCTAACGGTCTTCGCCGTCCGTCGTCGGGTCGTCACCGTCAACCGTTGTCGCTCCGGCGATCGTCTCTCGTCTGGCCTCGCTGATCGACAAGTGTCGCGGGCGCGTTTGCTCAGACGCTTGACGACCTTGCCCAGTCGGCGAGGCCAGACGAGAGACGATCGCCGGAGCGACAACGGTTGACGGTGACGACCCGACGACGGACGGCGAAGACCGTTAAAGACAAGTGGAGTGAAGTTTCGTGCTGCGGAAGCGGCGGCGATCGGACAAGTGACGGGGCCGATGTGGGATTCCCGCGGGGCGAAAAGGCGACAGGCAGCAAACCGTGGTGTGATCCTCGCTCTGGCGTTGTCCCTTCAGCCGCGTCTCGGTCTCAATGACGACCGCGGTGGAGTGAACCTAACTTCAGTTTAGTTCCCGCGGGTGCGGCGCCCCTGACGTCCCTGTTCCTAGCACTCTGTGCCACTCACCCCGCGTGTCGATTAAAGTCTCCGCCGGTACATCTACTAGCCGTCGTGTCGTCGTCCGTCGCTCCACGCGACCGTAACTGCGGCCGGGTGCTCGCCGAGCCGTCAGAGTGTCTCGCGAGTCAACGACGACCGAGCGCGCTATACGCAGGCGAACCCGTCGCGCCGCGGGTGGTCGGAGGACGTGCGCCGGTGACTTACCGCCGCGCACCGTCAGCGCTCTTTCCCGTATCCTCCCCTCCTTCACGTCGCCGTCATTCTGTCTTCGGCCCGAGGGGCTGTAACGTGGTGAGCTTCGGCCGGATTCTCATCCGCGGCAGCAGCACAAAGCGCGGAGAGTGCGGTTTATCCGCTTCCACCCCCTAGAAAACCGATTTCTACGGGGAGGTTCGCACTTTTCCGGCACTGCTGCTGCCGGGCCCTCTTTATCGATCAAATCATCACATCTTTCCTTTACAGCTTTCCCTTCCGCCGGCCAATGTCCGCAACCAACATATCTGTTGCATGCACCACTGCGACGCCGAGTGGTTTGCCCTCGCGAGTCGGAGTGGATTCGACAGGCCCCGACCCCGAAGACGGCGCGTCGCCGACCGACGGCATATAACTGCAGTCCATCAAAACGGATTCTTCTTCCACCACATCTGACACTTCAGATTCACCTTCTTTCTGCTGGACATCGTCACTGGGCAAGACTACAGACTCCTCGACGCGATGGTGTTCATCGTCTCTATCGCCGTCTTCTATTGTAGGTGCTATCTCCGGGATCCTCGAGCACTAGGGGTCACCAATTTGTGTTTTTCCCATATTTATGGCAGAGAGAAGGGGTGTCACCAAACGAACTAGATTTTCATCACTTTCGCTTGTAAAAGATCCATCCATTATTCCAACTACCATTTCTTCTAAGATTTATATTAGTACGACATTAGTATAGACATAGTTTGCTGTATTGTTTTTTTTTGAGTGCAGATATAATGCAGACAGTGTACTGTCGGAATTAATTGAGAATTGCTAATGAGCTAAATACAAATCTTCCAACACAGAGACCGATCAATTCGAAAATCTCCCAGACGACGACGTGTATTATTAGTCAGCTAGTGCGTTCATCGTTCTCATCGACCCGCCGCATTAGAATTTCGAGAGCGTTAATTATTCTTAAGACTATTATTATTATTGATATAATATTATACCTATAATATTTTAACGAGGATATTTTCTGGTATTACGGTTTGTAATGTTTGTATTATTCTGTGACTCGATTTATACTTTTAGGTGATCTTATATATTTAAGTAAACTGTTATATATGTATGTGCCTATATATATATAATATTTCAATTTTTACAAATGAATTAGGTACGGACACAAGTTTTTTTCAAATATTTTACATTTAATACGACGAGCAAGCACAGTAAAGTATTATATACATATACGACCACGGACCAGATAGTAAAGAACTTACGTGAAGGTCTGGAGAGTGGCATCATGGAAAGCCCCTGCAGGGCCGAGTCGTGATATGTGAGGACTGAAGTCCTGCGGAGAGAGGGGTGTGGATAGTCTCATAGAAATGAACCGTGAGTCAACTTTGAAGACCCTCCCGTAAAATCCTTTTGATGTTTTCAACTAAATATTTAATTTACAACTATCGCATGAAATTCAAACGTAAACAGTTATAAAAAAAACCGTGGATTTTAAATATTTTTTAATAATCAAAAACAATTACTGTTGTACCTTTGTAAGAACAAAAATTTTATTTTGATAGACTTAGTACTAAATTTTAATCATTTTTACTCACGAACAAATATATCAGTAAAACAATATAGGCAGTATAGGTACAGTGTCCGAAAACCGAGTGTGCAGAGCGTGCCGCGCACACGGGCATAAAAGCTTACATATACATTTGGAGAGCCCCGGGCTTCATATAACTTTATAGATATATATATACACAAACTGATATAAAAATTTTGTAAAACCTAAAAATGTTAGCACTTATAGATTGTAAGACTTACGACAAAAATTAATTTTTAAAGGGGCCCGGTAAAAATACCGCACATACCGTTATGATGTAGTTGCGGCACTGTCCTCAAATCAAGTCTGTTAATAATTGTCAATAAAGGTACTATAATATATAATAAGAACCTATAATTTGTTTCTTACAATTATGAAATCAAACACAATGAATATTATTTTTAAAAAAAAATGTGCACTTGGTTTAGCTTTTTGTAATACAGTATTTAGCAAATCGGTGATATAAACACGGACGGTAGGAATAATTATTGTCGTGTACTCTCGATTCCCAAGAAAATATGGTGAGGAATAATATGACTATTCCGGTTAATATTTTACCACAGATATATTGTGTGCACAAACATGTTTGTCGCTATGTAAGTATGCATTTTACTCCGTTTGCTTAGTAGATAAAATACGAATAAATATGAGTTATAGTTTTTGAATATTTGAATGTAATAATTGATCATTGATGTAAATAACAATTCGTGTTTGTACGTCGATAACTATAGTTTGGACTTGAGAGTGGCTGCGTCCCACGTTTTTTCGAAATCTAATTTGAGGGGGGCTTGACTACTCGAGTCTCCCACAGAAAAATGTGGACTACGCAATTGCGACATTTTGAAACTATACACGCCTCGTATTTTCGTGAACTATATAAATATCTATGACAATGATATTATGCACTATGCCGTGATTTATGCAGAATAAATATTATTATTATTTATGACGCGAATAATGTGCTGTGGGTCGGCAGGCGGAGAGCAACCACTGCGGACGACGCGATTTAAGAGGCTGTTACCGCGCAGTCAATATATACGATCCTTAAACACTATAATAGTACCACGGTAGTTCATTATCTCGCGACGAGTTTCGTCGTCACGCGCGGGGTCTTCTCCTATCCGTCGTCTCGTCTCGCGTTATACACCGCACCGCGATGGGGACAGAGCGGGGTCATAATTTATTTTTCAACACGGCGCACATGGGTCATAACTCACGGTAATAAGGGATCCAGGAATAAGTGAACGACGACGACGACGACGACGACAAAAAAAAAGAGAAAAAATAACCGAATAAAATAGATGCCACTGCAGCGCGCGCGGGTTGTGACTTGTCGTGACACACACCAGCTCAAACATACACACACAAACAGTGTATACGAAAAGAGAAGAATGCGTTCGAGTATATTATACTATGTAAATAATATTATTAGTAGTTGTCATTCACATGTATCAACGACGAGGGTTTTAACGATGTATCCGGTCGTTGGTGTTATTGCTATTATTATTATTATCCTCATCGTTAGGTATACAATATCGCGTATAATATATTATAGGTACCTATCATATACGTATATAATAGATGCGTTTGTCTGAATATATAGTTTCAATCTCTTGCTCTTCTTTGTAAGCTATAATAATAAATAATATGTGTTTGAGCGTGATGTATATATTATTATAAAATATATTATTCGGTTGTAACCGTGCTCTATATGTAAAATAGCTAATTCGTGTGTCTGTCTGCAGCGCGCAGTCTGTCCGTCTGATGATGTGCTTCAGCGTCTATGTTCGAACAGCGAGTGTGGTTTTTTTTTCGCTCGTGTCTAATTAGCGTATATTATATTAGTTTGTCGGAGAGAAGTGTTTTTTTAACGTGCACGTTTAGTGCATTCCAAAATATAAAATTCCCATTCGTTTTTATAATAATATTCCCATTCCCGTATAACTATAACGCGCAATAACGCTCTGTTAAAATATTAATATAATACACTGTAAACATGGCGTAATATGAAATAACTCAAAAATTCGCTTGCAGAAAATATCACACTGGCACGGCGCCGAGAATCTTCCTATATATTATAATATATATTGAGTTTCGTATGAATAAAAAACTATTTTTTCACCTAAATAAAATACAACTAAATTAAAGTCGATTTCCAAACGATTTATGTTCCTCTAATTCTTAGCCTTTATTGGGGATGTTTTCTCTGATGGTTGATAATTTAAATACTTACCTATGATATGTTTTTAATTTCTACGTTCTTAACATAATTACTATGGTTCTACATATAGAAAAAAAATGAGAAAGTTGATCACAATATATATATATTAGACAAATATTGTTTTCCAGAACTATCATCACTAGTCTATATTATATAGTCACTACCTATATATTATACCAATCGGTACATTTGAAATAAAAATGACTAAACACATTTAAATTATGTTGCATGTTTGTTGGACAAGCAATGTTTAAATATCGTAAAAAAGACAAAGTACAAACTCAGATAACATTCTTAATTTTAGGTTTGATATTAGGTCAATTCACTCCAACCCTAATATTAAATTTAACAACTAACAAAACACTAGTATAACCGCAAGTAACAACAGTAGGTTGGTTCTTTTGCTGAACTCAAATTTTCCATGTTACGCATCATAAGTCAGAGAGAGAAAACAAATCATATCGTATTGACATCCTCTTAAATCACATGTCATACCAGTTATATTATATATTATTATGTACCTGTGATATTATATAATTTATTGTTGAAACAATGAAACGTCTATTCTTTTTTCGCTCGGTGGTTAATCGTCACTTAGTACTGTTAAAAGAACCGATAATAGTTTTAAATATCTTCCTACCATATTATTTATCCTAATTACATCATAGACATAATTATATCATAATATATACTCCCATACTCACAAATCACAATACACGCATGATAATAATAATATGATATAATCTTTAAGTTTTGCCCGCCGTTTTCCATTATATTTTTCGGATTATTTCATACACTGACGTAAGTTTTAAAATTATTTACCATCACATAACATAATAGTATAATACTATTGATTATAAATACTATATTTATCAATGATAATACCTACCTATATATAATAATCTCGTTTAATATTAGTTTACTACCTACTATCATCTATAGAGATTCACACGGAAAAAATATGAAGGTAGGAGCTGGTATAGGTACTTATCGTGGATGACATTATACATTTTATCGTTCTCATAATCCATATTTGCGAGCGTGACTAGACACATTCACTAGACACGCATTTCTTTAAAGAGGGTAGGTACCTATATCGTACCTATACCTATACCTGTAAAGTATAATATTAGCACAGTTATATAGTTCTAACTTCTAATTCTGTTAAATTATCGATGTTTAATCATGTTCAATATTGCGGCGTATATATAATACCTATTACACTTAGGTAACCTATACATTTAACGTATGATATCCAAAATTTCAAAATCACATCATAATATAACGTAAAAACGTGATTTAAATATTACATTTTCTACATCTGCTAGATATATTTCTTTACGAAAAACTATCATAACCCCCAGCCGATAGGTGACGGGTTGGGTTAGCTGTTGACTGTTGTATAAACAGTATAATATTAAATTATTATAAATGCGTATTCTGCAGTGCAATAAAATATGATATATTATAATAAACGCCGCGCTCGTGTTACCTAATTAAGTGAAAGCTCGCTGGTTGACGTCGTTAATTATTTAATTATAAATATTTTATTGTGTTTGTTAAATTATTTCCGGTTTAGCTCGCGTAGTACGATAAACAATATAATAATATAATATACGCCACACATGTTTGGGAGTTATCATCGTGTTCAAGCAGACAAAAGGAGCGTTTGTGTAATTGTTAGTTTTTTTTTTTAATACCATTGAATTATATGCATATAATATATTATGAAAAAAAATGATGTATATTGGCTCGTCTCACAACCTCAGTCTGTCTGGTTAGTGGATCTTATGAACGAGCTGCGGGTGTAATTTGTCGTCAAAAGCGACACGGCGCGCGCGGTCCGGAGCCAAATATTATATCGGACAGCCAGAGGCTAATTAACCCCGAACACTAAACAGATTTGAATAATAATTTGTTTGTCGTGTATACTTTATTTATAAAACGCGACGGACGCTTTAGTCGATGTGTATATATTAATATATTACAATAATATTATGTAATGTGCTGCATATTACACGTACACGACACAAACGCACCACACAATCTATACACATCGATCGTACAGTTTTTATTATTGCAAAGGAAAAAAAAGTGAAAAATAACAGTCGCACACAACCCATTGAATCGTCGATTAAACCGCACGGTTGTCCATAATATAATATCGTTATTATTATTATCATCATCACCACCACCACCGCTTACCCTGCAGTAGTCGAATTAATTACGTCTCGTCCGCGAGTATATATTTGTGCGTAGTGTGTACCACATATATATATATCTATGGTGTGTACATATTTTATAATTTATATAGGAAACATCGAACAGATGTGCTCCGCGAACCGTAACATATTTTTAATTGTTCTGCCGGTAACACTGCGTGACACGCACTTCCGGCCACTGCCGCAACCGCCGTCGGTCCCCACTGATTTTAGTTAATTAATTCCCCCCTAAACGTATGTATCTACGTATATATTATATGTATATTATTATTATAACAATGATTGTACACAAAAATTATATTGTATTTAATATTGTTACCGGTAAAACGTTTTCGATCGATTTGAACATTATATTGTGTTACCGCCATCGCGCATCGCCGGTCGGACGGACATTGTATATTATAGGCACTGCAGCGGCTATAATTGTCTATAGGTACATACGAATACAATACGATATAAAATATATATTAAAGCCGGATATAGCTCCTGCTGCTGGTCTATCCGTTGATGTGCGTACAACCAATATAATATAATAGTAAACAGAACTCGCGAGGAAAATTATTGATGATAATAATATTATGATTTATTGCACCGGCCACCAGGATGTTAGAGAGGTAGGTATCTATAACAATAAATAGTTGTCAATTAATGAGCATTAAATAAAATAAATATTAGGTACTTACCGTTAAAAAAAAAAAAAAAACAATTTAAGTACCTAATTGATTTGCAGTGCGGCCGTGTGGGAGGAGCCTTTCGTTTCGAGTTATGTATTAAAACATATGTGTACCTATTAATCACACTCTCTATACTAGTGAGTAATAATGGCCGAGCAGGCTCGAGCTTCAGATCACTTTACCGATGTATTGAACGAGTCAGTGTAAACAATTGATCGCAAAACGGATGTTACAGGATATGCTATATCAACTGCTTACCTACTGACTACAGCAGTAGTTCTGTTGTATTCTGTGGTAGTATAGCCGACAGCTACATTTTATGACTACATACAAATAGCGGTTTTTTTTTTAAATATATAGTGTCTGTATAGGTATGACGAAGCGTCGACGCTTCTATAACATAACATAACGAAGTTGGTTTACTAAAACAACAGCTATAAATATAAATTTTTACCTATTAAAAAAAATATATTAGTGAAAAAATCCGCCGAAATGTCATATACTGAAGGTTGAGTGTTTTAAGTAGGTACTTTTAAATTAACACATTTTTCAGTTCTTATTCCAATTACAAACAGTTTTGAAAACGTTACCCTATCGAAGCGTTCAATAAAGTGCCAAGGGGCTAGACTATACGAACTATAATATCCTCTTACGTAGACGCGTATGATAGTAAAACGCTCCTCTTTGAAACGGCTGCTTAAATATTATAAGTATGTTATATTGTATCGGTCTTGCGAGTTTGATACTGGCACGATATGAATATAGAGATACGAAAAATTAACTGAAATAAGAGCTTTTTGGTATTTATAATATTAATAAATAGTGATCAATATTACTTAACTTATTGTTGAGTTCTCGAATTGAATTGTTTTGAAAAAAAACCAAATTGGAGTTTACTTTATAACATGGTATAGTACAATATTTACTGATTTAAAAAATTATTTTTAGTTGCAGCAGTGTTGAACTGAACGATGGTCGAATTATTATATTTTACTCTTAAATTTTGACTAGTGTTTTCGTCCCATACATGATACATGTATAACATAATAATATATTATAAAAGACGAACATTATATTATTATTACTATTAGATGACTCCGCGACGACGAGACGATAGTGTTGGATAGTATGTGTATTATATTGTGTGTGGATACGTCGTATTCACCATGAAATGCTTTGTATTCAATACGTTTTAAACTAGAGAACATGCGTGCAACCGAGGAGAAGACGTATACCTATACATCGGTTCCCTTTTGTCGTCACAGAAAACCCATGGTAATCGTTAATAAACCGTCACGAATTAACAGCTAGTCCGTTTAGCCTCAGGGCAAAAATAATATGTTTCAGTATTTTATTTTGAATTTTTTCAGTCGATAGTAATATAATAATAATAGTAAAATATGGTTCGCGTGGACCGCTTAATTTTGCACCGATATCGGACCAAATAAAAATAGAATCCAATATATTATATCGATGGTTAAGTGTACGCATGCATGTACGTCAAGTGCACATATTTTAAGATTATCCTCAGCAAATATGACTATATTTTAAACTAATTATTTTTAACATATTATAATATACCTAATAATTTTTTCATTATTTATTCAATCCAGTTTAATTTCAAAATATAACTAATAAATATTCCAAGTTCTTGTGTAGGTACCTCGTCACCTCGTACCTGTATAACCTATAGTTCATATTATACTCACATATTATACGTTTGCGTCTTATATTGATATAGCCATATAGGTAGAAAATTATAAAAACCCTCATAAATACTAAAAATAAATATGATTATGTAATAAGTTGAGGAAGTCAAACGTTTATTTTGTCTGAGTTGCGTATAAACTACATTTGGGATTTTTTTATTTTCTCAGTATTTAAATTCGTTGTTATTGACACGATCATTTATTACTAAAACATCATGGTCGCCGCACCGTATTGATTTAAAATGTCAAAGTTTCCTCGCACTTGGTATATAACTAAATAGATCCCAGCGAAAGATTTTTCTAATGCTATAACAATTTTGTTATTGTATTATAGATTCCTGTAGTGAAACGGTAAATTAAAAATAAATACCCATAGTAATACCTACGGCATCGGTAGTAGCAGCTGCTCGTGCGTCGTTTTCGGCCGTTTATAATAAAATTATGATCTATTACACGCGATACAAAAACGCTTTCATAAATTATGTTAATATTTTTATTATGAAAAAATATAACGTTAAATTCGCTAAAACATTACCCGCACAGTATATTTTACGTCACAGTCGACTACCTTCATTGCCGTCCACCACTACCGATTATAGGATTTCCATATTTTTAAATTTTTCCTCTTCCATATAGGTACGCATATAGTTCCACCGACAGCCCCCTACGCTTTTACTCGAAAGGTATTGATGTAATTATATAATAATAGTCACTACCGCACTAGACGCACTTTTTTTGGTTTGATTTTCTGTACGGACACCACTCTATCCACATATTTTAAAATGGACAAACATTTTCAATATTTTATTAAATAATTGATAATGAAAATGAAAATGTTTATTTTTCAATGAATTTTCTAAAATTGGTTTTAATTATGGAGCTACGAGTAATGTATACCTATGTAAAGGATATATTATAAATTGGATAAATATATAGCATGTAAAAGTATAAAGGTCTAATGACCTAAGTCTTAATGTTCATTTAAATCAAACTATATACTAAATCCTTCAGATTTCCTGTTTTGTTCAAAAAAGAATGTGCTTTGAAATACCTATAGTATAATTCATGATCCAACTAGTGTAGCACCAAAAAAAACCCTGGACGTAGTACCTAAAATAAATAATAATCCCGGAACCTTCTAGTATAGCAATTTTTAGTTAGGGACCCAACTTGGATGCAGCCATTTTTATTCAACTATGCTTTTTTATTTAACTAGGCTTTTTTTTATTGATATTAGATTTTTTTTATTAAATATAATTTTAATTCAGCATGGCTCTTTTTATTAATGGCATATTTGAAAGAAAGGTTGGTGTGAAGTAGTCAGGGGCACTTTTTCAAAACTTCGTATAAAATAAATAGAAATCTAACAATAATGGCGTGACTTTTCTAACAACGTCCAGCAAACCTAACATTATTGGATGGTTTTTGGAGTTTTTGGAAAAAGTTTGCCACTTAGTGAAGTTAGCAGAACTTTTTCAAAAATTTTTCTGAAAGAATTGGAGATCCAATAAAGTCAAACAAACGTTTGCTAACAGTTTTGGATATAGTTTTTGATGTGTTTGATTTAGTGTTGGTCGTTGATGGGAACTTAGCGTGATTTTGGAAAATTGCTCATAATTTTTTAATGACTATCCTACAAATTGTAAAAAATTTTCAACAAACTAGCAAACACTTAAAAAAAAGATAATATTAAAATATAATTATTTACCCAATAAGTTAGATATGTAATGACATTTCCATAAATTTGACGATAGTTTTCTAATTTTAGTAAAATAATTCTTGTAAGTTAAAATCAAATTTGATCCGATAATTTTTCTTCTTCGGCTTGTAGGTTGTATTTATATAATATACAGTAGAGTCTCGATAGCTCGAACCTTGATAACTCGAAAACCTTGATAGCTCGAATTTTTTTTGTCCTTAAGAAATTATTTTAAATTATTCGAGTTATGTAACTCGAAAAATACATAAGTCGAATTAATTTTTATCTCCCTTGACATTTGAGTTATCGAGACTCTACTGTATATATATTTTTGTAGAGTAGAGAGAGTTTAATACTTTACAGTTTACACAATATTCATTAATTTCGAAGCATACCTAAATATTTTAATTTAAAAATAATCTTTATATTTGACAGATTTATAGGTATTAATCATTCGATTGAATTAAATTCATATTAAATGGTAAAATTGATTAGGTATAATAAAAATTATAAAATATAATACTATATTATGATTTAATCGACTTTTTTTTAGTGTGAGTTCGCGTGACCAACAATGAGTAAAATTGTTGGTCATCATAACAAAATATTTGGGAAAAACTGAGTTATAGTAATATACTATTATAATTAATACATAGTTTATTATACTGTTGGTATTTTGGATTCGTAATATTGTTGATTTGAAAAACATCAAAACAAATGTTATTCTATATTATAAAAATCATTAGTTTTTGATCAATAAATATATAAGTATATAAATTATAATATTAAAAAAATAATGAATTTAAAATTACTTGTTTGTGTAGATTGTCAAATAAAGAACACATCAAAAATAATTGAAAAGAAATTGAAGGAATTATGCAAATTATTTTAATTGTAACTTCCGGAGCAACAAATCTAGGGGGGGGGGAACTCTGAAATCATTTTATTTCCAATAAGTTTATAAGTTATAAATTACAACCACAAATTAGTTCATAAATATTAAATACTATAAACATATAGGTACACGTATGTACTAAAATTGAATATTATAATTTATATTTATTTTAAGTAAATGAACAATGGATAATTACATTTTTTAAACAGAGCTCGGCGAGTGTGAAGTGTCTACCTGCACGTCCTTCTTTTGAGTGGTCGGTCGGTTGTATTTAATTAACTAAGGAACAAATATAGGATACACATAATTTATTTATAGGACGACCTATTGATGCATGATAGATAAATATTTAAAATTTTAAAATAATTATTGTCAAGACACTATATTATATATTTCAACTGTCTTGTGTCCTTTTACCTTGGGTTCTTAATATTACCTATGTCGTGTACAAAAGTATAACATAATAATTATGAAACTTCAATTTTAATTATATATTTTGTACAGCGCCTATGCATTTGTGTAGTATCAACGATTGACCTACACTTTTAAACAGTAGACGAAGTTTTAAAAATTTAACAATCTAAAAAAGGTTACCTGCGCCTAATTGAGCGGTCATCGTTGATGCATATAGGCATATATGCGAAATGTATTAATAAATAAATAAATATTATTACTTTTGTAGTTTTGTCAAGGTTGTTAGTAATCGAATTTTGATGGTTTTGGAAAAATCACTAAAGCGCCGTATAAACAACAGTACAGAATTTTTTCTAGAGATATTTAGATGTACCTATACTAAATTAAAAAATTGTATGTTCATATTATTATAAATATTAAATTATAATGTACAAACGAAATTATTAAAAGTTCGGGAGAGTTTACGCATGTATACCTTTCAGCCTGGCTTCGGGTAATATACTAATCTACTTAAGTAGGTACATCCGGGTGAGTTTACCATCGTGAGAGTTTACAATTTTTCATATTATACCCTCAAAATTATACACATATAATCATTTTTGCTAACACTTCAAACCCTGCAGTGTATGAAGACCTAAAAATATTTGTTAAGACAATTTGTAATTAGTATAATTCATAATTAATAAGTAGTTAGTGCCTATACCTTTATTAAAACATAACACAAATCTTATATACCTATACATATATTAAATACTTATTTATTGACGATAATTAAAAACAAATTTCTTATGGCTATAATAGGTCAAAAAGAGTCTGTTTGATTATCTTTGACTTTTTGTGGACTGTATAATTAATTTAACTCTGAATGTTAATAGTAAATATTGTCTATTATTGTGTTTTATTACTTCTTTTTTACATAACATGTTAATAATACGCGACGATAGTGTTATTGTATTGTTTACTGCTTCGAGGCCGACGGGAACCGAAGAACTAATTTATAATGCGAAATATCTGTAGCTTCTATTATTGATTCATCTATAAAATACACCCCCTTGCACACAGTTTCAAAATAATTGTATTATTTAAAAACCCATCAACTATTATGCATACGAGTAAAATAATAAATAATTAAAATCATGTTTGCACGACACCACTAATATAAAAATATCAAAGTTTTTTTTTTTAAAATGGCATACCTAATACGTTTCGTAAATAAATAGATAATCATTATAATTATAATAATAATGTTTTAAAAAAAAAAATAATAACATTTTTTAAAATTAATTAATGAAGTAAATAACAAGCAATCGTCATACACTATTAAGTTTATATGCACCACGCATAGCGGTTTAAACAAGAACGATTATATTCCAAGGTATAATCCATGCTCACCAATAATCCAATAATCACAGAGTAATTTTCCTACTGTATAGGAACTAACATAATCGCCCTTTTTACCATATATGAACTTACACATCGCATTTTTATATTCTTATAGGAATTAACACATCACATTTGTAGGAACTAATACGTATGTAATTGTTTACCAGGTACTCTCGTATAGGAACTTTTTATTCCGCAATACAGCTAGGTCATCTGGATCATATCATAAAGGTACGAACTACGAAGAGACGAGAATTTATACATACCTCAATTTGTACTGCGTTACAGATTCTTGCATTTTATTTGAAACGAAAAAAAAATTGTTTTTGTGTTACCTCTAATATGTCACTTGCCTATATAAGTCACGTAATAAAGTAAGATTTAAGTTTCTTAATTGAAAATATACATTGTGTAATGTATAAGTTCCTATGTAATTGTTTCTGAACGTGTCTGTTGAAAAGTTTTTGTGATATTAACTATATAATAATATTCACTTTATCTGCTAAATTATTTATAAATAGATAAATATCGTTGTAAACGTAGTGAACATTTTAATATAATTTAAAACGATATCGGTATCTATATCTATATACTATAGTAATTAATTATATCATGATTATATTATAATATGCTCGAATATAATTAATAGTGCGTGTAGTTCGTAGATGACAAGATGTATATTAATTCATATATTAGTATTATATGTGTTGTAGATAACACAAAAAATATATGCGTAAGATATGTGAATAAAAACGAATTCGTCCCTCATAAATTTAAGTGGTTGTCAACGATGGACGTCTCATCTGTTCGAATGTCAATGTGTATACATGAAATTTTCATGAGTTTTTTTCTCTGCAGTGACATAAAATATCGCCACTCGTAAGAGCGGGTAATGAGTAACAATAATGCTTGACGAAAAAAAATTGTAATTTGATACATATTGTAGTTGCGTCTATACATACCAAATAGTATAACAAGTAACAACGCACCGCATGGTTCTTTAATTATAAATTTAATTTCAGTGTATGTCGCAATTATAAAAGCGTGATGGTGTACAAAATTCGTCGTGTTGTCTTGTTTTAAGTTTGATTTAAACGAAATTTTGTAAGAGACCACTGCAGTATAAACTCCCGACACGACATCAAAGACTTATTTTCCGAAACTAAAACGTGAGCCAGGAGACATTAGTGGTACAAGAGTCGAGTACTGAAGTACAATAAACTATCATAAAAGATTTCTTAAATAAATTCTTTCCTTCTTTAAAGGAAGTTAAATGACTTCTTTTAAAAATAATAAGTCTAAGCAGGTATAATATATCTACATCAACTGAGAAATATTCGGTCAGACATAATAAATTACTCGTATATGTATTATTGATATAATATTATCAAGTCGTTACTTTATCTATATAATCAATTATGTATTAATCATATATCAATAAATATTTTGAAATTATGTAAATCAAATATCAAATATCTAATAGTAAAATGTTTTTAAAAAAATATAATGGTAATAATATTTCTTTTGTTATAAAACACAGAAAGATAAAATATATACTATATCACACACTCGTTATTCAGTCACATCATGTACCAGTTTTCTGATCGGAACTTACGGTGCAGGATGACCTTTGTTTTGGAAAATTGTTCGTATCGGAGAGCGTATTACAATATAGTACCAAGTAGCCTATGAATACAAAAGGTTCATTATCTCATTTACAAAATCAACTCCAACTAAATAATTATTTATGTTATTGATCGAACATCTTACTAGTCTACTAGAGAAAGAAAAGTGTTCTAATTTAGCCCATGTATATAGTGAAATGAAATGAAAAATATAGGTAGCTATAGCCTATATTGGAAAATTAAGAATTGATGTGGATGCTGCAGGATATATAACAAACAGCTATACAAATTAAAAAATTGCATGATGTACATAACTTACATTTTAAAAATGTTAATGATTACTTCACAGTTAAAAAATTTCCCTGTATGGCTGTATGTATAATATAGCTTATATAGGTACATAATACATGTTACTAATTATTTATTGAAGCTGAAAATATACTCACACAAACGAACTATTCAGGGCAATAAATTAATATTACAATAGGTTCAGGGTGTATAACTAAGCACCTTAGCACCCCTGCAGTGGTTTCAGCCTATACATAGCATTCTGGACGTATATTATAATGCAGTAAGTATAGTTCCTACCTATCTATTATATTTCAAATATTATAAGTTGTACCTAACCTTCAACGTGGAAATCTCGTGTTTACCCGAAGTTAACGGAGGTGAAAAATGTGTCCATATATATGACATTAGTCTCGGTTGTTTTACGAGATGTGTCTATTGTTAACTAGATTAGTTTGGGGTGAGAGGAGGGGGATACTTTAATAGCGCAGGCCTATGCACGTAAAAATATTATATATATATTATATATACATATATAGCGCCTAAGTCCACGCACAACATATACAATATAATATTTATTATTATATATATAAACGTACATAATAATATAATATGATCTATAATACGTTCGCGGTGCGTTCAAGTCTATTCCGTCGATTTCACGGTGATGTCTATTGTGTATTACCCCCGCGCCACGACGACGCACATGTTTTCTTCGAGGGGGAAACCTATATATATTATTATAATGATAAAATAGTATCATAGTTATAATAATAATAATAATAATAATAATAATGGTTTTAAATTACTCCACGTTGCCCGTATAGTATCAAGGACGTTGTTATTAGTTAATTTCGAAGAAAAAAGAAAAATGAAAAATGATTTACCGGGTGCCGTCGTCTTGTGTATAATAATATTATGTTATACGAGTTATTGTGCTGCTGCTGCTACGGTGGCTGTGTCTGTGGACACGTGTTAAACGTTGTATCGTGGGCATTGGACAGCCGATATGGTCGTCGTCGCGTCGACGTCGTATTTTACAATATTATATATTATTATTATGGTCGTCGTGTGGTGCGTAACGCCTAATTAGACGACGTTCGTTTAGAGAAAATATAATCGTGTATTCGTTATCGTGTCCTTTTCCCGCGTGCGCCCGAAACGTATAGTATATTATATACACGTGAATAATAATGACACATTATATATTATTATTATGTATATAGGTACCCACGCGGGACCCACCGTTTTGCCGCGTCTTTACCGCGTGATCGTCATTTTAACGAACCCAAAACCGTGATTATAAATCATATTTTTTGTTCAAAATTTTCTTGTTTATGGTCACCCTATATTGCTTATAATTATCGAAAATGATGTCAAATATCTAAGGAATGTGTCAAATACGGTGGTCCCTTTATGGCGATGGCGTCTGATAATAAGTAGGTACTTACGAGTTACAACTACAGCCTACCTACCGCTGCTTTCTCACGCCGTCTATATAACATGTAAAGTTTACATATTATATACGATTTCGAATAATTAGACGTCACTGAATTCAGTGCTCATCACCGATTAAATTTTACTTAGAGCAATATTATACCGGATTGTTTTTGGAGAGCTACCATCCCAGCCAGTTTAGAAAATAATAAAATATATAATACGTATATACGAATTTACTTTGTAAAATATTATAATCTTCTCTTGTCCTCGCTCCTCGTTCTAATACTTCTTGCGAGAAGACGAGACTGAACGCTCCAAGGGGGGCTGTTAGTGTGTGAGCTGAGTGGTTTTCAATCGTATTAGGTACATTACATTATTATAATATTGTCTATAGTATGGAAAGCAGTGTGGGCGACGGCTGCGTTAATGGCGATGACGTGACTTTACGTGATTGAATCAAAGTCCGCGACAGAGGGACAGGGTTGCAGATTATTACAATTTACAGGTACTCAGGTGTTTATTCGAGGAGAATTGCGGTAGTGAACTGTGGTATTAACTCACGTCAGTCGTCACCTGTGAACTAGCCGAGCCCAATATCGATGTAGGTACCCAATAATATACCCAATATTTTAAACGTGTTAAAAATCGTGTAATAACCCGGTACTATAATATGTATTATAATATGTGATGTCCACTATACGTTATTATTAAGTCACCCATTTTTTGTTTTGTTTCATTTTCGGTCACTTCGAACTTGTAAATAATTACTACGTCACCATTAATACAATAGCCCGTGTTTAGTTTGAAATTCTGTATGACCATAGAAACACCACAGGGACCTTATCGGACGTGAAAAGCAGCAAAACACCACGTTGCATATAAAGTTATATATGTGTAGTAACTATCCCGCGCACGCACACACTGAGCTGATAAATAAAATAAATATATGTGTGTGCGTGTGGTTGTAGTATAGTTCCAAGTGCCATCAGTCCAGTTATATTAAGCTCCAACAAAATGGCGGCGGCCGGCTAATTCAATTCCCGTGCCCTTTCACCGCTAATTGCCATTACACACTCTAAACAATAATAATAAACTCGTAAACATATATATATATATAGACCCATGCGAGATTCTCTTATACCCTACACACAAACCCACAATTACCACCATTTCGTTAATACACACACACACCTATATAGTTCTTTATTTTCGTTCGGTTCACAAATATACCATACCTACACGTATTATGTGTATTACACGCGAAATGCGAACACATATTTAAGTAGGTACGTTCGTTCCGCAATAATCCGTATATTATAAAATACCTAACCATTATAATATGCATGTATATACCCTATTCAAGCCACCGTGCGGCCACGGGCAAAATCGGGGTTTAAACGTAAATCTGGTATACAATATAACAGCGGCGACGAGAGTGAAAACAATTCGGTAAATATATTATACTTGATATATTATGAGGTAGGTCTGCATAGTAATTGTATAGTAAACGTGTTTAGTTTTATATATTATTTGCATAAAGATAATAACAATAATTTCACTGGTGAATCTATATCCTCTATATCCATAAAGTTCAATCACAGAGGGGTAGTGCAGACGATTACAATTTTTTAACTCTTGAGGCTCCCCTCGACGCCCCTCACATTCAAACATAAATCGATTACTATATCGATTATTACCTAGATAAATAAATAAGGAATATTAATATTATGATATTATTATAGTCATCTAGGAATAAAAACTGTAGACAAATTCTTTAAATGTATTTGATGTCTAGCGTTTGATTTATTCATGGTAAA
The DNA here is from genome assembly GCA_027563435.1 of Nasonovia ribisnigri. NCBI lineage: Eukaryota > Metazoa > Arthropoda > Insecta > Hemiptera > Aphididae > Nasonovia > Nasonovia ribisnigri. Next base: position 32,085 of record JANEHU010000360.1, on the reverse strand, counting down.
TCCATCAGCACCAACATAATATTGTATATTATATTATAATATAGAAAAATTACACTGCAGGTGCGAACTGTTATTTTTAAATTGATGGTAAAAATATTTTAATTTTTAATTCTAAATAATATATGTATAACACTCTGCAGTCGTATGCTCTTAAAGGTAAAATACCTTACCTATCAAATAATAGATATATAATGATTCTCGGACGAAATACAACATGTCGTATGCTCTTAAAGGTAAAATACCTTACCTATCAAATAATAGATATATAATGATTCTCGGACGAAATACAACATAAAGGTATAGAAGTGACACTTTTCAAAAAGTGTGTTAAAATAATAATACATTTCTAGCTTGTACTATCTACATCTAAGGATAAGATACATAAAATATTTTTGCTCTAACTGCTATAAAGAAAATTAGTAGGTAGACACCTACCCATTGACATGATTAGGGGAATGCTCAGGGGACTTGTTCACACCCAAAGTTCAAAATATGTGCATCCCCAAAAATAAAAGACTTTTTCCATTATATTTTGATTATTTTGAGGTAAAAATTATTAATAAATATAAAAATGTTGTACTATAATATGTCAATAAACTATATACTGTATATTGAGGAATATAATAAGTAGATAATTCGCTATTATGTTATACCAGCTATAATATAATACTATGAAATAATATTTAACTTATTTAATGTTGTACAGAACAGGTCACAGATACATAGTCATTACTTATTTTTGTAACAATAATAGTCATAATATTATTATATTATTAGTTGATGAAATAACTTTGAACACAGGATAACTACATTTTCTCTTTATCTTTGGCAGGATGAAAGACTGCCTATTGATGTGAGCGCGTTTACATTGTCTTCATGTTTATAAATTGTATTGGAGTGTTGATTATTGAATATAATATTATAACAGGTATCATTTATTTCAAAATATTTGTTTTTTTTTTTAAACTTTTTACATATCTACGCGTCTTATAAATAGAGCACTTATGTTTAGAAAAAACAAATTTTTTTAAGTGATTTTGTTATGAAGTGAAGCGTGCAATCATTTCTCCATCCCTCAAGGTTTCTTATTTGCGTTTAAACCACCAGCCCACCTGTGATATGTATTGCTCCAAAGTATATTTCATTATTCCCTACCACGGTCTTATGTTATACAGATTTTTTATAGAATTATTATTTGAATTTCGATGTACTCACTAGGTAAGTTTCTAACCTATATGCTTGTTAAACGATATAATATCACATCGCCCATGAATTATTTAAAAGCATGAGGTATTACACGTGGCGTGATTTTTTATTGTGGTGTCGCCTGTAGGCCTAATCCACATCGTAAACGAGAACACGCGAATACTGGTTGACTACAATAGTATTGTAATTTACATAAATCAGTACAGCGAAAACTGCACTTCTATAGACTAATAAAGCCTATTTTAATATTAATAAATATTAATATCAAATATTTTATCGTTTATTAGGTTTTAATTTTGGCGCAGCACGGCATTCGCACATTTTCGGCTTACTATATAGCGTTGAATTTTAGTGTGTTTCAGACTTTCAGCCTCTGAAAAACCGAGCTAGGCTGCTGGCCGTTGGAGGGATTCGTATTTATCCTGTAGTATTATAAGTCCAAGAGGCGTAAAAATGGGTTAAAATATTGTGCGTGCCTATATGGGTTTCGTATTAGAAACCGGGTAAAAAATATTGTGGGTTTCGGGTTCTGTACTAGAAACCGGGTAAAAAATACTGTGGGTTTCGGGTTTTGCGTTCAAAACCTGGTGCAATATTCTTCGCGGGTTTCGCGTCCGAAACCGGGTACAATTGTAAGCGAGTTATGGGTATAAGGTACAAATAAGGGTGAAATTTACGGAAGTTATCGGTCTTGCTTTAAAAACTGGGTAAAATTGTTTGGGGGTTTCGCGTCCGAAACCGGGTACAATATGTTATTCAGCGGGTTATGGGAATAAGAGGGGGTCAATTTGTTAGTAGGTTATGGGTTTTGCGTTCAAACGGGTCAATATGTTTGCGGGAGACCCGTTTTTACTCCCTAAATTTATAATATTTACGTGACGGTGCTGAGAAGTGGAAATAATGATTTATTATTACTTATATACCATTACTTAGGCAAATAAATCAAATAATTCAGAGACAAGACTTTTGGTCTTGTATTTTTCACAAAACTGTTGCAGTAAAATAATTCTACATTTTTAATTTTTAATTAAATACAAATGTAATGATTGATTACTTACATTGATTATGATAACAAGTAAAAAAACAAATATATTTGAAAGTTAAAAACTACTTTAGAAAAAAAAATGTAACACATTGCCCCGTCCTGGGGTAATGTGTTACAGACCTGGGATATAATAATACAAATTAGTCAATAAACATTTTTATATTAAGTTAGACCTTTATAGCCTTGTGCAATCATTAAGTTATATTAGATACTAAGCTAATCCATATTGAAGATGAATATTTAGCTAAAATGTACAATGTATACACCATGTTATATACTTATTAAATGTGCAAACTGTGTTTACCGGAAAGTAACCTTAGCCATCTATAACTAAATCACATTAATACAAAACAATTTTAAAAATACTTTGTACAAAAACAGGTAAATTGAAGTTTTACAAACACTAAACAAATTTATAAAAAATATAATCAAGTTTTAGTTAGTATCTAACATTGTAACAATTTACCGCGTAACAATTGGTTTCAACTTGCTATCTTTAAAGATCTTAGGTATATAAAGTAATAATTATTCTATTTAAGAAGAAAATTCCAATGAAACATTATTTTGTACAAGATAGACAACGTAATGAAATAAAAAAACTTTCTTTAAAGAAAACTAAAACTTGATCGATACAACTAGTTTGTTTTTTCTATATATTTTAATTTTTTTAAATTATTTATTAAAATAAGTTTGATATTAAACCGACTTATCAATGATAATATGCACATAGTCAATGCTTATAATTTTGCTCAAATATTTTGGTGTTACCAATAATTGCGTATTACAAATAATTGTTACCGTAGCACTTTTCCCCGTGTAACACTACGTCTCATAATTATTAGCTATTAATACTATAGATCGTAACGTCGTTATTATTAATTAAATCACGTTATCGACTTAGGCGGCGTTGGAGTGGTTTTATTTTGAAATATTTGGAATTTATTTAATTGAGTCTGTGTACATAGCAAAGATAGCATTTGACTTTAGTGGTGGAAATATTTTAATCGTCACCTGAATCGCGTGCCTATATATAGGTTTACCGACCGCGGAATACCTGAGCATATTCTATTTTTCGTTTATATATTATTAATATTCGGTTTCAGTTTGGTCGGTTGGAAATGTGACCGGCGGTGGTACGACCGGCAACATATAGCTGCAGTCGAGTCTGTTATATAAAACGTATATACATGCGCACTAAGCGGAATGACCGTAAGATTTATAATCTCGCACCGTCGCGTCAGCAGGCGATGGCGAAGGCGACTTCACAGAGCTCGGGAAAATAAAAGAATATTGTACCTATATATAGTACCCACCTATATTGCAACGGTACAGTTGCGCGCGCTAGCTGGTGTCGGAAAATTATGAATTAAAATTGAAAACCAGTAGGTACATGCGCGGTAGGATCAATTAAAATGTCGTTAAACATAAAAATATACGCGTGTTAAAAAAAAAGAAAAAAAAACCACTACTGCTGAGTGGTGAAGGGCGAAGGAGGTTAATAATTTTGATGCGGTGGTCCGATGTGTATATGGGCACCGTCGCTTCGCGGTAACAATTAATCATTTGGAATCAGTGCGCGTTTTGTTTTTACGTTAGGCAATTACGAACACGACGATGATCATTTTGGCTACCGATCTTGTGTGCGTCAGTCACTATACGCAGCGGCGTCGGCGGTCATCATCGTCCGCCACACACACAATTGACCTTTTACGAATATATATCGGTGCATATATAGGTGAAACAGGTGGGCCAGGTACCCACGTGATGACGTCGGGTGCGCTATTTCATACATCATATTATTATATTCATATACGACGCGTTTCCGGTGGTGTCCCGCAGACGAGCTATGTGTAAAGCCCGTAATCAGTCTTGTATTTTAGGTATATACTATATATATATATAGGCTGCCGAGGAATTTCAGGTCGGTTCACAGTAAAATTGATAGTTGAAAAATAATAAAATCAAGACCACCGCCCATACCTAAACTTACGTTGCAATACTACCGTAGCAATAGCTGGCAGTACCTATATGTTTGGCCGCTATAGGTCCTTAATGTATGTGTTCAGACTGCTACTGCGTTTCGTATTGAGGTTATAAATGTATAATATATCGTTATAGTATATAAAATTATATATAGCCGTGGTTGCTATATTCGATTAGGAACGTGTGTAAAATGTTGTGTTGAAAAATTAAAATCAATATAATAAACAAAAATACAAAACTATACGGGAAAATTATACGTTTGCGTTCTCCCCTCCAGGATAATTAAGTAATATAAATAAATAAAGAGATAATATCTGGAGGATAAATTTACCCCTGTAGCCAAATATGGGTGTCTCCTCCAACGCAACTGTATAATATTATATAGAATGTATGGATATTAGTTTACTGTTATTTTAGATATCAACCTAATATTTTGTATTTGTTTTACCAATGACCAAACTGTACTTGAGCCTATTAGGCGTTAAAACAAATTCATCTGTATACATTAAAGAGTAACTTGAATGACTGATGTCAATGACTGACTGACCAACGCATAGCCCAAACCACTGGACGGATCTGGCTAAAATTTGGCATACAGATATCTATTATGACGTAGGCGTCTGCTAGGAAAGAATTTTCAGAAATTCAACCACTAAAAGGGAAAATGAGGCGTTGTAAGAATACAACTCTCGTGCCATCTATCAAACAATACCTAATTTAAATATAAAACATAAGTCTGTGCTATTTGTTTCTACAAACTTTACACTATGAGGTCTTATCTTTAAAACCTTCACTAAATATCCATTTTGTCGAAGTCTGTTAGTTTCAATTGTAACTATATTATTATAGCCTATAAGTATATAATCGCGTCATCCAATTATTTATTAGAAGTCAATCGATCTCTATATAATATGTAGGTACCTATGGTAGGTATGTAGCAGTTATGAGTTAAAATAATATATATATTAGTAATTACAATACTAGTTATAGTAATATTATGAAAGTAAACTTAAATTAATTTTAGAAAACCGACCTTAACGTTAATCGTAAGAAACACGTTCATACATTGTAAGTATAGGTACCTATGTTATGATAAGACGAATGGTATAAATAATGAAATTATACATCTACATAAACTCTAAATATGTTTTAGCTATACCAGTAAATATATTGTATAGGTAACCTAATTTTATTAATTGTATTATAGTCATACGCCCATACCTGCACAATCCACCCTATTGTCGTGTCCATTGATATTAAAATATCTATAATATATAGAATTAACTATAAAATTCCAGATATTAAATGGTTTTGGGTACCTAATTATAATTTGAGACATAATTTGAAGTGCCTTCTTACTTAATTATTATTTTAAAATTTTTACTAAAATTTTTTTTTTTGAGTATTATCTGTTGGCTATTCTGTACTCACTTTTTTATTTTGTGTACACTCATGTTATTAGTATTTTATTATATATACTTATTGTGTCATTTGATATAAATTGTATGTTCCGTCTTAAAAAAAAAATAAGAAAAAAAGAGTACCTATAATATCCCAAGTCAAGCAACACTATACGTATACCTATAGTCTCTGCGGGAATGATTTTATTATCAGAAACAAAAAAAATCAATAATTAGTATTTACATTTTAAACTGCACACAAAGTATCATAATACCTACCTAAATTAATATGGTATTTTTCTTAAAAAATTAAATATAATAGTTTGATTCCTTTCTCTTTAAAACGTGATTAGATAATAATTATTATAAAAGTATAATAATTTTAACGAGCTCCGTTAAAATTCAGTTTGTGTGGTTAAAATAGGTATCTGCCCCGCTAATTATTTCACAATCGTAATACTCTGTAGGTAGACGTAATGAAACATTTTGTAAAGAAAAAACAATTTCATCAACATGACATTATTAATTAACTACAAAGAAAGAGGTCATAATGAAATTGAATTAAGAACCAACGTCTAACGAAACCCTGCGGTTGGAGTATCGGATATCGTGCAATCGTATACAGTAATATACAATATGATAAAATATAATATTAACTGACAAAAGAAATAATATTATGCCATGTCCAAAGGCAACGAGCTCTATATTTATAATTAATAAATCGTCTAATCAATTCGACAGATAATAATAATTAATAATATATTATACAGTAATAAGCATAATTGTATTATTATTGTTTTATTAAAAACAAAAAAAATTTTCAATAAACTAATTTGTCGTTCATATTTTAAGTTTTTGAGAATAGAATGGATTTGTTCATTGTCTCTTCATATAATATAATGATTATAATACGCTTTACACTTTTTGTAGCTTTATTATTTTTATTAGCTATGGGTTTGAAAATGATATATATTTCTATTAAAACGTACTACATGGGTATTGTACATTTTTTAAATTAATTAAAACCGTTAATTATCCTATTAGTTGAAAAAAACAACGATTAAACAACAAAAGTGTATTGTTTAAATACAAATAAAACGGTGCATTATATTGTTCAATATAAGTACAATTTTTATATTATTTTTATCACAGTATATAATAATATTAAAGACGATGGTCGTCTACCTATAATAGGTTAGAGATTATTTAAAAAATAATCATACAAAGCCCTTATTGTTTACTATAAATAATAACATGTTGTAGCCCATATACGAACTCGCAAATTTTCAATAAAACTTTATAGTAATTAACCAATATTATATATACCTAATATATATAATTATTATAAACTAATAATTGAAGTTTCAAAATGTATTGAATATTTATCGAGTTCAGAAGCTAATGAATTATAATCGAGGTGTATCGAAGATCATATTGTTAATAATATTGATATACCTAGGTAGTATTATTCGATTCGTCATTATTATTTATTATTATAATATATAACAAAATAAATTACGCATTAAGTATAATTTATATCAGTCTAACCATATCATATATATGGTACATGTGAAATGTAAATCTTTCAAATTAAAATGAAAAATCAAGACCACAAAAGTATTCAGGCCAAAAGTGTCTATTAAGTTCATTGTAAAAATCAACAGGTTCACTTCACTATTCGATCTAGATAGGTAGATTGCCGGTTGGGTACCTACCTATACTTCCACCACACCAACGATGCCTTAGGCGTGGCCGTTTCACACGATTTCATTAGTTAATTATTATTATTATTATATTTTATTATTATAAATTACTTAGTTGCATCTTGTTTTGTATTACTCATCGTTTTATTACTATTGCAGTAGAGCATCAATTATCCAACCCGTCATTTTCTGCACTAAAATTGTTTGGATATTATGTACGAATATTGTATTTTAAAATTTAAGTTAATACTACGTACATACATACTTCTAATAATATATCAATATTAAAATATGAATAATATATAAAATATATTCCATATTATAATTTACAGGTACGTTATATACAGTAAATTAGTGTTTAACCTTATTTATAATGGTTATTTGATTATCCGCATCTCACGGTCCCAATTATTGCGGATAATTGACGATCTAATGTATCATTATTAAACATTTAAAATTAATGAATCGTTCATCCATATTAAAGATGTAGTCATATAGGTATGCATAGATACCAAATAAGCTAAGAATGTTTTATTTTAATATTGAAGTCACTTTAAACATAATACTCAAGTTTATATTCAATAGCTGATCTCGCGCACTTCGTTGCCCGTAAACAATTACAACTTTAAAAAAATTGTGATTGTTTATAACTCCTATAAATGTCCTATTGGTCGCAACTCAGTTTCCTTCGTGGTAAGAAATCCGACTATAGATCTCGGACAATGTGCGACACCATATCAAGTAGGCAATATGCGAAAATTCGATTTTTACACGTTTGTATAGGCTCGATTAACCAATGTCAACCAATAAAATAATAAATACTAATTTCCAAATACGTGGCTCAATTGTGAATCTAATCGACATTATTTCCTACAATTAATTTATATAAAAAGATAGAGATTTAAATTTAAAACCATTATATATAAAGGACATTTTCCTAGCATTTTATAATATGAAAAAATGTATTGATATTCCATGTCATAACAACTATACTCGCTTTAAAGTTAATACTAATGTCATCGTCCCTAAAATTAATACTGTATTCCGTATTCGGGCAACAAATCCCTAGACATAAATTCATTCAATTTTGTACAATTTTGTAATTTTAACAACTTTACAATATATAATGTTTTGTTTCAATAATTTTTATTTAGGTATTGTTTTATGCATTCAATTATTTTATACTTTTTATTATTATTTTTCTCTCTTCAATTTCAACAGTTAAAAGTATCAAAAAATATTATTATTTTATAAAATGTTAATTTTATTACACATCCAAGCTCTGCGTCAGTATCTAAGCCACAGAATAGGTTAAACTTAACGTCTATTATGTGACTATAAGCTTATATAAACACCTAATAACACGTTAACTACCGGTACTGATTGTTCTATTATAATTTTTTTTGTTAAAATATTGTTAAAATCTATGTTTTTCTTGTTCATTTTCTATTATGTTCTATTTATCATTTTCTTAATCGCTAATAACGATTATTAAACAAAAATACAAATCCGTGTCACAAACTCTCTCTTTTCAAGCACAAGCTCAGCTTTTGAAAAGAGAACCAATGTATATTTAATGTATTTTCAATCTTCATATATCATGTATGTTACTAAAATTTTTAGTTTAGTCTCAAATAAATATTATTATTACTATCATTTTAAACTATAATAATAAATATAATACATAAAGTAATATTACTAATAATATAGTATAGTTAACAGTATAGTTACAATAAACATGTACCTATACATAACATTTTGATGAACCTCAAAAACATCCTAAATTGCAATTTAGTTGCACTCCAAAATATAAATTGGTGATCACTGCACCTATGTATATATAATATGTGTGGCATAATATATTATGCATCACATAGTATACTTTGGTTATAATTACCAATTTCCAATTGGTAATTTTGACGGAGTATTTAATTATACAAACAAGTATGATTTGTTAGAGACACCAAATATTCTGGTAAAAGTATTTAATTGCAGTGTGCACTATTCAAGTTGTATCAATTACAAAACAACTTGTACTTGCAACTAAAGTGCGATTAACAAAACAACATTTGAATATATCACAGATTACATAGCTATACCAAGTATACAGTTTGATCTGTTTTGCTATATTCTGGTTATGCCTACAATTTCTCATCTAACTGAACACTTCTGTTAATTATTTTAATCATATTTTTTTCAGTGTAATATCACATAATTTGCAGTAATAATGAAGAGCGTATAGATGGAATAAAATCGTCAAATTTATCATTTTGAACGGATTGCTTATCATTTCTATTGTATACCTATTACGGGTGGGCGCGTAAAAATAAAACGTTGATAATAATATATAATAAAGAAATGCGTAAAGTTTCCAATCTCTTTATATTATTGTTATTATTATCTATTATATATCTATTGCAATGAGGTCATCTATAATTATTATATTATATATCAAATAAAAAAAGGGGGTCAAGTGGATGTCGCTCTGCTGTATAGTAGGTTACATGTAGATCACATATAGGTAATGGACGGTATTAAATTTAAATTCAATGATATAATATCATTGTATACGAAAAACGATTCTGAGCGGAGACGGTATGTCAGTCTAGGATATTTTAAATTATGTTGATATTTTTATTTTACGGTAGCTGCTAAGTTGAATTAATACTATTCATATTATTTAATTATTAACCTAAAATTATCAGTGATGCTAGAAAAATATTATAATATATACTTTTACTCGTTAAAATTGATTTTAATATGTAATTTCGTCAAAATCTGAACTTAAAATGTCTGTAAAAAATAACTGTGTTTATATATTTTTTAGATTTTTTGTTAACAGTATGTACTATTTATTAGGATCTTTATTTTAAATTTTCAATCTTTAGTTATAAAGACTATTTTATAATTGTTTAATTACAATGATTGATAATTTTCGAGATTTTGATGAATTTTGTCAAAATTTGAACTTTAAATGCTTATAAAAAAAATGTGTGCCTATGTACCTATTTTTAATATTTTTTAATTGCTATTGTAACAATATATCAGGGCCTTGTATTAAATTTTCATTATTTTTGGCTCAATAAATAAAAATGTATTAGTATTTATATAAAAATTTAAATGGTCCATAAACAGCTCAAAAACAGTCAAAATATATTCAAAATTAGATGGTGTGTAGAAAATGCTTATATAAACATTTGGTCAAAATTTCTTATATCTACGGTCATTTCTTTTAGAGTTATACCAAAAACAAAAATCGATTTTGTCGAAAATTGGTTTTCCGTAAAAATTCCCGTTTTTCCCTTAATTTTTCATTTGTTTTTCAACTAATTGAGAAACTATTGAGAAATTTTAACTTTCGACTCACCAAAGTACCAACTAGATTCACTTTCCTATCAGAAAAGGTACTATTGAAAAAAATCGAAGCATTTTGAGACACCAAAATAAAAAAAAAACACACATCATTGTAAAATCAATACATTCATCGCTCCAGAATCTAAAACCAAAAATATATTATAATTTATTATATATGCATGGTGCATAATATATTATATAAAGTGTGCGCTGACAACAACTCATGGCGGTTTTAACACGTCATTCGAATATATCAGGACACAAACGTTTATATAATTATTATAATGGAATATAATACGCGCGTCGCAGGTATAATACTTTTTCTCCCGCTCTTTCAACGCGTAAAATATATTGTATAACAACTGAAGGTTCAAACGGTTTAAACATTTATTTATTTTTTATTTTAATTAAACTCCATTTTATTCTGTACAGCAGCACACGCATATGAGAAGAAGTACACCGTCGGAGAGTGTGCGTTGTACGCATATTATATACAATCAAACTATTGGAAGTGTTCCGGTCGGAAATTATTATAAAAGAGCGTCTTCAGAGTAATGCGCCGACTCACACACACACACACACACACACACACACACACACACACACACACACACACACATGCGCGCTATGCCGGACCGTTCACGAAGATGACGCCACGGCTTCTATCCGATCAAAAGAGCCGCACGGTAAACAGTCAATTTGGCGGCGGCGATTTTTTTCGTTAAGGGCGCCACGAGGGCACCGCCCCCAAAAATGAAAAAAAATAGACTCGTTAATTGCGCGCGAGGGGCTATTGACGGTTGCGCGCGCGCGTGTGTGGATGCGATGATGATGACTTGCACGATCGACACATATATTATACATATTCGAGAAAGGAGATATTATATATATTATACGCGTTATATATACATACAGATGTGTGTGAGTGTGTACGGGAGAGAGAATGAGTGTATATAATACATTGGTGGCAAAGGGGGTGGTGGTGGTAGTGGTGGTGGTGGTGGTGACTTGGCAAAAAACGTGGGAATCGAGAAAAAGGGCCGCTCGTGTGTGTGTTTTTTATTTTATATAACCAACTTATTATGTTTAATTGAATGTAAAATTTCTCGAAAACGTTTCCTATATTATAATATCATACAGTTATAATAATAATAATAATATTAACCCTCATTGCCGATCGACCGACCGTGTGCACGCCGCAAGATCGTTGGATGAGCGAGGCCGCGGTATTTATCTAAATATAAATAATAGAATACACTATACTTGCATCGTTTCGACGTACGACCGTCGTCCGCATTTTACTCTGAGATCGTTTTCGTATAAGTCGCGATACTTATAATAGCATGTTCCCATCAACTCTTTATAGGTATAATATTCCAGCACACTGTTGGTAATAGCTATCGAGTATATCACCTGCAGACCATAGATGTCTTAATAATAATTATTTATATTTTAATGACGGCTAATAAAGGAGCGTTGGCGCAAGTTGCGGGTAGAGGAGAGGAATTAGACTACACAAAACTCTTCTTCCAATTCCGTCCAATAAAGTCCTATATTATCGAGTAATTGCTAATATCTAAATATCATTTTTCTAATATATGCTGAAATTAAACACAATATACCTATATGCTATCGGAAAAAATTGATTTAACATTTTGTTAATGTGGTAAATTACTATAATAGTACTTCTGCAATATATGATTATAAAACACGGACGATAAGATTATTGTTGTGCTTCTATTTAATATAGGTATGTGGTGAGACTGTGAAAGAATAATATTTTAAGACTAGACCAAAACCGAAGTTCGAGACAATACTACAACAGTGGAATAAGGTTCTTAATAAGCGATGATTCGGACGACAGGACGTACGGCCACCCTATTAAATACACACGGCTAGTAATATTATCTACTGAAAAAACACAATAATATTCGATTTCAATTTCAAACATTTCAATCCCTCAAACGTTCCCCTCGCGAAAACAACAATGATTTTACTGTTATTGGGGATGCGACGACCTACTCACGAACTATTAACGTGCGTGCGATAAATATTGGGGTACATAATAATAATATGTCTGTGCGATTTGATATCGTTTTACGATTAATGGCGAATTTTATTATGTGGTGTCGTAGCGAACCTACTGGCGAAACGCTCCAAAACGAAATCGAAATAGGATTTCTATTATCAATGCAACATAGCGCCTACATGATTAGCGTACAATAAAAAATAATAATATTACGATGTTTTGGTAATTTAATTTAACTCGAGGAAGTACTTGACGGGGTTTTACGAAAGAATAAGACAGCCGCAGTAGTTATATACCCACAGGTATACCTATACAACATACATGCATATTATATTATTATCCCCGGGCTAGGTCATTTTCGCAACTGCCTTCACAATTTGTAGGCTAATTGTTTATTGTACACCACTACTATATAATATTATCGGCGTTGAATTACTCAACAAAAGATAGTATATTATTTATTATCATTGTCGTTATACAAATGTGTACGCACTTGCTGCAGTGCGAATCATTGTAAATTGACAACCTTAAATATTTCAAGGTTTACTTGACAGTTTTCGGCGTATATGTATTATATTATACTATCGTGTATAGTTTTTGTTGTTTACACGTGTATAGGTATAATATTTTTCCCGCAGCACACGGAGCCATTATATGCGTTATAATAGTAGGTATATATGGCGTGCTTATTATCCACGCGCGCCAATTCGAGGAGACAATTTTCCGCGTCGATTGTTAGGGAACGAAGAAGGCTGGTATAAGTCACCTATATTATCTTTTTAAGAATAATATATACGTCGTAGAGTAAGAACTATGAGAACTATAACATATATACATATGTGTATAATATATTAGCGATGTATAGATTGGAATTCGGTTTTCAATGTCTATGCGAATGAACCTTTTCAACTGCAGTATGATATATTATATAATATTATGCTCAATCGGCCTATTTTCTAGCATTCAATTATGAATTACATCAATTCTGATTTTTGGAATTTTTATTTATTTATACAATATATACTTTATTTTGAGATATACTTGTAGATTTTTTTATGCCATTAGTGGGTCATGATGAGGTGATAATATATTTTTTAATATTATAACCATTATTTTTTTCAATAGATTATTTCTAAGCCATCAGGTATTTTTTTTAACTATCTATGTCTTCAATAATTATCTTAGAATGTTAATGGGCTATTTTCCTTAGTTCATAAAGTTTAATGACTTAGGAACTACGTGTTCGAATTTAAACTTAACCACATAAACCTAATTTTCAAAAAATCATCTGCTTAACAATTTACACTAAAATGGGATATAGTTCTAGTTTGAAATAAAGAAGTTTGATGTTTGGATCACTATAGTTGGGCACTATCATAATATATTCTTATCTGTTATATACCTATATATATCCTCATATGGAATATAACGTGTAAGACGTAAGTATGCATTAAAAGCCGCTGCTGCTTATGCAAACATAACTATTGTTGTATCGCAGCTAGACTGTATAGAAAAAATGTTCAAACTCACGAAAGTGTTACAAAAAAATGATTAAAATATTGCATTCTAAAGTTCTGCTAAGTTCTAACCAAGTATGCTCACTCCCATTTTTTCAATTATTCAAATCCTTGGTTTTGGAATATTTAAGTATACTTCAAGTATACGCATTACGCCTTACCACAGTATTTTAAGATAGTTAAATTTGTTATACCATTAATTAAAGAGTGCCCTGTGGGCTGTGATGATATAAAATACATATTTAAATTTTGAAATGAGGACCAATATTGTAGATATAATCATTATTTCTGTTATAAATATACGATTTTTTTTAAATGTTATTAAAAACTTTAATAAACTGCACGTCTCGCACGTCTCGCACGTCTGCACAGCCCTCGGAAATAGCTTAAAAAAATATATAAAAGAGATGTGATATTCAATCTAGTACGCCATTTTTACGAATTATAAAATGTTTATTGATAAATATTAATTCGTTACTATTTTATTCATCATATATATACATACATATATATATATAGTCTCTATATCTCCCAATACTATGATTATCGACTTATTTTCCTATAAGTAAAAAAAGTTCAATACCCAACTCTAAAACTACTTGATCGAATTTCGATTCAGATGCTTCAACATTTTCAAAGAAGTCATAAACACTCCGTGATTTATTATTCGAAAAAAGGGAATTTGGTATCGACAGGAGTACAGGACACTCCCTTTAGGCTTTAAATTATATAAACAATTAGTTTTTGAAAATACGCTCCTAATGTGCGTAGTTAAGGAATTCAAAAATCAGAATTTAAATAAATTCATTATTAAAGGAAAAATGTATGCGAGCATCATATAATATGTCGGTGAATCACTCTTATATTTTAATGCTACTGGTGATGAATTTTCCTATATTATTGAGTCATTGGTGGCAGGAACGATAGGATAAAATGTTGTCCTTTAGTGGCTTTTGAATGATAAATTTTTTTACGACTAATATATGACGTGCCTAATGTTCACAATATCACGGGTTTCGATTTCAGCGTTTATGTTGCAGGACGCGCGTCTATTTCGGCGTGAAATCGTAGAAACGGCGCAACAATGCGTAAACACACACACACACACACACACACGATATTATAATATATTATATTATATTATAATAACGCGTAATCGAATAAATTAAATTAAATTTCGATTTAATAGCGATCTATTGTGCCTGTGCGGCAACCGACGTTCTATACTCACGCTTTGCCACAGTCTTCGTCTCTCTCTCTCTCTCTGCCCATCGTATACCTCTCTCTGAAATCTCATATATTATGTACATAAATATAATAATAATACATAACCTATAGTAGTTTTTTTATAATATATTATATTATATTATACATATACTCGCGCAATCATAAAACATCATCATTAGCACCTGTGTGTGCGCGTGATACGTGGCGGCCTATTGTGCGCAATGACACTTCATACGCCGCAACGACCTTTTGGATATTTTTTTCGACATAATATATATATATACATCTCTCCCACACACACACACACACATATTATACACGCATAGAGGTGCACATAAGTACAACAACAATACGTGTATGCACCCTGTATACGAATAAAAAAAAACTCCGCCCGATCACTGTTGCCGCCGCCGCCGAAACGTTCGCGCGATACTCACATCACTTACGGATAATGCAGATTGATTACCGTCGTCGCTGTACGTTTGTGTAAGCACACTGCATTGAAGAAGTCTTCATAAGCGACCTGTGTATGTATATATAAAAGTATACGTATGATATACACACAAACAATTATATGCGAACGGCGGCGGCGGCGACTACCTATATGAGAGATGGTTTCATGCGCAACAGATAGCCGCTGCAGGGTCATTATTGCTGTTGTTATTATTATTATTGTTGTTGAACATCGACCGAGAGATTAACGTGACTTAAAAATTAAAAAAAAAAAAAGTTTTTAATGGAAGCAATCGCCCGCGATTAATAACGATATAGTGTATACCTATTACCTATATGTAAGTATATATTACTATATATTGTTATACCGTTCCCATGGAACTTGGGACCGCGGCGTGGCAACCACGCACATACGACGGTTCTATAATATACACACTGAATAATATATAATATATAGGTACCTACAAGCGTATCTTGAATTATATTATTGTACTTTATTCTATGCGCGTGTATCCAAGGGTGGTCAAACGGCCGACCGTGGTTAATTGTGGTTCAAAGTCGATCTCCAGCAATTCCTTAATATGTTTGCAACTATATCATCTACACTTATTTACAATAGGTACTCGCAGCGTTAATCGTTATATTATTATTATATGACACACGTCGATGACAAAATCAAAGGCAGACAAACATGTTTGTCGAATGTAGTATTATGACTATATTCGTATAATCGCCGTTTGTATGATTTGGCCCAACTCAGTTTCAGTGTGAAGCAGCATTTTAACAAATTAAAATATCGAGCTACATCACTTGTAAAAGGTGAACATTTAGAACAGTATGCTGCTTTGATTAGCAGTGAGCAACTGCTCTACAGATATTTATCAAAAAGTGTTTGGCTATCCCGAGCTAATAAATTATGCACATAAGAATCCCGTTGATCCCGATATAATATATCATACGCAATTTGTATATATGTACAATTAGGCGTGTTGTATGAAATTGAATATTGAATTTTATTATGTAATAATAATAATAATAATAATAAAAATAATAATAATACGCGAATGTTCGGGGATTGGCGATCATCTTATGGCATGGTTTCGTTCCAATCTCACTGACTGGAAAAAACTCATCAAACTCAAATGGTACTTCGTCTAACTTGGTTGATGTAACTTCTAGTGTACCACAGGTGGCCATTTAGGTCCCCTTTTGTTTTGCCTCTATGTGAAATCAATCACTAATTATTTAAATAAAGCTCACATCCTGCTAATACCGACGATATAAAAATATTTTATAAAATTAAAAATCATGCCTTCTATTACAAGATGAACTTATTAAATTCAATGAGCGGGTATCCCAATTAGGCCTCTCTCTCAATGTTGATAAGTGCAAAGTGATTTCCTTGACTAGATCAAGAAACTCTATACATAATTCATACACCCTTAATGGTGTACAGTTAAAATGTGTTCCATTATTAAAGACCTTGATATTCACTACTCTATAGATCTCTCTCATTAAATCATCGTATCAATGTTGCCACTGGTAGAGCATTAAAGGTCTTAGGTCTTATTAAGGGTAACACCAAGCTCTTCAGGTCAGCTAATTCTCTTCGTTCTTTGTATTGTATTGTGACCAATTATTAAGTTGGTGCTTTAATCTGGCATCCTTACCTTGCTAAGGACCAAATATGAATTAAGTGTGTCCAGAATGGATTCTTATCATATGCCGCTTTCAAACTTAATTTGCCATCTCCACAACATGATTACACCTTGATTTTGTAGCTTAAATTTGCTTATCCTGACTTCACGCTAGAACGATGCGGACCACCGGTTTATCCACGCTCTCCTCAACAATTTATTAAATGCGCCTGCAGTATTATCTCTAGCGTTTCTGTTCAAGTAGGTACCCTATCACAACACCAGAAACCGAACTCCTTTATATATTCCTTCTCACCCAATTTCCCATAGCTTCCTCAACTTCCTAATAATTAAAAATTCGAGATTCACAAAATTTAAAATGTTCTATAATCTATATTTACGCACATTTACTATTATTTTCGTACTCCTACCAAAGTTTAAACTTTGTGAGCGAGGCTCTCTTTAAAATGGAAAATTAAAAAAAATTTGCTTCGATGTGCACATATTGGATTAACTATGTCCCAAGTTTTAGAACCACGAGTGCGATGTAATTGGCTGTAGATAGCTATTAATATGGATAATTAATTATTATATCTAAAATATATGTTGTTCAATTATAAGTTAATTATTTTCGATAGGTACTTATGATTGTATATGCTGTGATGAACAATGCACTACCTTATATTTGGGCGTGAACGTAAACTACGCTAATGACCGATTGCACACGTTTTAACGGGACAATAGAACATATATTTTGGGTGAGATATAATATACCTACGATAGCGCATAAAAATTATTGCTATTTACCCAGAATAGACGTAATGAAGTAAGCGTCAAAATGTTTAAAAAAACTTTTAATTTTTAACTCATAAAAGTTTAACTTAGTAGGTCGTGTTTACCATATCTTGTTGATAAAATGTATCTTATTTCATCAATAAAGTATAGCTGAACACATTTTCCTAGTTTTTTTTATGAAGTAACTGATTATTAAAAACTATTAACAAGAATTTTTTTTCTTTCTGACAAAATAGACCGCACTCCGTTTATTGAATCCATGATGATAAATTATATTATTACTGATATAGTGATATATTAGTAGGTAAATTAGCGTGATTGCAATTTCAGTGCATATACGTTTAATGTAAACTTGTACTCACAATAATATTATGACGTTAATATTTTCGTAGGCACAAACTGTTCGCGAAATTTTCTCAAACTATAGCAGGTAACTACAACTCCCTGTAGCACTGCAGCAGATCTAAACGCGCACGCGGACAAATCTCACGCTGCACAAGGACGAGGGTGCGAGTTACGCGTACGGAAAACCGTCTTGTAATATTATATTATCATGCACAAAGGTGTATTATATTATCATATACAGTTGTACGTGTATATTATATTGTAATTGGAACCGATGCGAAATACGAGCGTGCCGCGTTTTCGTGTTGGGTCGCAGGAACGACGACGATGGTAGTCCATTAAAGTGTATTATATTAAACTTTTATTTCAATCATGCTTCTTTTTTTTCATAGGGTTTACATTTTATTGCGTATAAATTAATTTATTACTCGCGTACGTACGAAACCGGCCAGACGGTATTTAATTACCGCGGCATGTGTACGAAATAATTTTTGCATGGTCTTTTCGTTTTTTCGAGATTTGGTTATATATATATATATATATATACATATAGCACACCGTACAAGAGAGCTATATATAATATACTTAATCACGGTTGTCGACTGTACCGGAAACGATTCCCTTCTTTATATACACGAGTACTGTAATATATGTCAACACGAAATATTAATAAATATTATAGAAATATAAGGGGGAAACCTCTTCATCCCTTTGCGCCGCCACACAGCAGCATCGCTGTTTTGCGCGTATTTAATATTATTATTTATCGTGAATACAAAATATACGTACACCTATATACAGAGTGGTCTATAGTGTTTTCCCATCAGCTCAACACAGAAAAACGAGAAAACATGTTGCTGCACATATTGTGTTTATATATATTATACTCTTAATTAAGTCGTATGTATAATATTGCATTATATATAATATACTGTCCGTATGTGCATAATGGTATATCGAGTAATAATTAGACTGCCACAAGTATATAATATATTGTGTTGTTCTTTTAGACAGACGAGGAGAGGGGTTCACGAACATTAGAATAAAGCTTACAGTCTATTTATTTTTGGGGTGTGAAGCGAGGGAGTTTATATATATACCTCCGTGGTTTAAAAAGCAGTGCACCCTAATATAATATATATATATATTATATAATAGGAGGGGCGTGTTTCGTGTAACTGACTGTTGCTTTCTTTTATTTTTATCTTTCTTTACGACCCTCTTAAAAAAATTAGCTCAGCGAGGGAATGAGCATGTTACTATAAAATATACATTATAACATGCTAACCCTGCTGTAGCACTCGACGCTTTCAACAGATCGGTATAGCAAGCATAATAATAATAATAATAATAATATGTAGGTATAATGTATATTATATATTATTATATTGTGAACAAATCATGGTAAACAATAAAACTATATAAGTGCACCTATTGCTTGTATAAAAGCGTATACACTATACATATTACATTTTGAATATTACGAAATTTACTTAGTATTCGACGTATATTAGAAGCATGATTTCCGCCATATAGGGGTACGGTGTATGTTATAAATACTATATAGAGTGATATAGGTACATAGAGTATACAATAATCTCGGCTCGCTCTCGTTTTATTCGTTATAAATATGCAAATTTTGTTAAAATTCGATTTTTTTTTTAATAGATTATAGAATATAATATATACTATTGTATATAAACATACAAACGCTACGATACTGTTTATGTCACAAGTATATGTTTTAGTTTACACAACAGATGATAAATTGTATACGAGACCGGCCGAATCGATGGTGCAATACTGCAATGATATCGATTATAAATTGTGAGTGCTAATTTACAATATTTATCAGATACTTGATATATATATATAATTAATATAAATTATCTACATGGCAATATGGCATCACAGTTATTGGTACCACAACACTTGGGATAAAATGTCGTTTAATAATCCGTAAAAATATTATTAACCTAGTGAAAGTTTCAATTAACACATGCGAACCCAGTTTAAATAAAATATTAAAATGTATACAATGTATTATTATATTAGACTAATAATAGTTGCGACGAAAAACGTACAATACAAAATATTGTTAATATTATTTAGTTCTTTTATATTATATTATATTGTCCAATGTCGAATACAATTTAAAATCTTGATCCCCTATTAATACTCGAGGCCTCGCGAGTACCTTACTCAATATAATATTGTGTTTGTGTATAGTGCGCTCAATGTTATAAAATATATTAAATTGTTCAGTAGTTATTTGCAATTAATTTTTATACAACAATACAAATTACGCATATCTAAATTAACTTGTCGCTTTTACAGAATATTACATTATAATTTAAAAAGACATTATTAGTTATATTATATTCACTATCGATTAGATGGTAAATATATTGACATATTGTATGGTAGTGAATACAAAATACTATATCTGAGCTACACTGAATTTATAAAATAAATAATGATTTTCATATGACGTGTAAATTCATAATAAGTTTAATAACAAATAACCATAATATTGGTATAGTAGTAAATAAGCATATTATTATAATATAATAATATACAGTAAATATAACATCGCAACTCTTAATATAATAATATATTGTATAAGAACGAGTTCCTATAACTAGCTCGGCTATAATGGGATCTATTAAAAACTTGCATCATTAAAAATTTTTTAGGAAGGTGCATGTTAAATATTGTATCATATATAGTAGCATGTATCTATATTAAGATTCATCGATTTTCATTTTCCACACAGGTAATATATTGGATAGCAGTAAACACATATTGCAACATGTGCACCTACGAATATTAGGCGGCACTTTAGTTTTTGTGTAAAACAAACTATATTATCAATATATAAAAAATTAAAACAACTATAAACATTTAATGTTATAATTAAAAGTAGTTAATGACATAAATGTACGTGTACGTAGCTGTATGGTTTATTAAAAAAAAATCGTTTTTAAAGTGCTAAAATCTATATTCAAATCTATATAAACTGCGGAAGTGCATAAGATCTATTTGCAATTTGAACAACCTCAAAATGTGTTATCTGAAAAAAAAATGAAACTATATTTTTTGAATTTGTGGTAATTTATATCAATTGTTTCAGATTCTATGAATTTAAATATATCTAATACTTAACTGAACGAAGATATCATGAAAAAACAAAATCCGTCGTTTTCAATAATTTGGTTATAGGTTAGTTATACATATAATATACATATATCTACGATATTTAAATATTATTATGGTCAAGCACAAATGATTTCTGCTGCTCAGAAAATCTTTAGGTGCATTATATACACCAAGATCCAAAACCTTTTTATCCACTTTTTTCAACAAAAAATTATATTTTGAACTCTTCTGCTAACCTTATTATAGCTGCAGGTAATACTTTTGTCTTTGATTATATTTGAATATTTATTTTCTAATAATATTCGATTTTTATTCTATATTTATTTTTAAGTCTAATTATTATATTCATTCTCTAATTAAGTAGAAACTAGAATTTATTGTATTACGTGTTATTTTTCACACACAATGTTAATTTTATTATGTTTTACGACACACGTCCGTTAATATTAAATAAATAAATATCTTATATTAAACCCAAGTGTTTAAAATATTGCATTCTATAATAATAATAATAATCAAATATAATCAAATAATAATCATTTCTTTACTATAGTATATAGACTTACAATCTACAACTTCTGATGATATGTACTCTGTAGGTTATAAGGGTATCTTACTATTTGCATAATAATTGATGTTGGACTCGCAAAAAGGGGTCGTATGTAAAAATAAAATAGGTAAATCACAAATGTATCTAGATTGTAATATTACTTATTTGGCATATATATTTTTTTTTAATACTATATAAATATTTATACTAATACCAAGTACTGCCTTTATAACTTATACTAAACTATGAGCAAGTGGCCAAAAAAATAATAAAATCAAAAATTACACATGCATAAAAAAATATTTAATTATGTGATGGGTCGGTACTTAATTACAATACATCACATAATACCTTAATACATTTATTTTATCTTTTTTGAATCACTTATCTCCTTGGCAGATTTATTATGAAACGTATTAGTTTTGGCCCACGTAACGTAACAAAAATATGTATTCACATGGCCCAACCAAAAAAAAAAAGTTCAGTAGAACAACTTTAAGCTATGAAGAAGAGGCTAAGTTTGATAATGTTGACACCAACAATACCTTCGTTGCACTGCGAAGACTTGAAAATTATGAGAAATGTTGTGTGTAAACGAATCAATGTTTTGTATACTTCAAGAATAAAGTATTTTGATTTTGATTAAATCATATTGTAAAATAATTAAAATCGTTTTATAAAGTAGAATTTTTTTTACGCTGTATGGACAATTATTATTTGCTATTGAAATTATGATCAAATGTATGATTAAAATAAATTATCATAAACATACACATTTAAATTAAAAGTTTCATTTACCAACTTACTCTGTAGAATATTTAAAGATAATATCTAGTAAGTATATTAAAACTAGCTAAAATATTCAAATATTTTACACTAATTGTTGAAAAAATAATTAATACAATTCAGGTGTCCATAACAGTTTTTTAATTCGTTTGAGTTCAGAATAAACCCACTTATAGTTAAGTATTTTCTAACGATTACAATTTTCTCATTATAGACATTAATTTATTCAGTAAAATTTAAATACATATTTTTAATAGATTTTAACGAAGACGTGAATAAATTATTATTAACATGTGGTCCTCATGTACAGTAACGTGATTGCGTAATTAGGGAGTAGGGAAAGGAAAAACAACGTGTTATCTCTATTTTTATATTCGGTAGCCCACTTTTAACTCTTTATCTACAGTCGTAGACTTGAACCTTAAATAACTAAAATTAATTACCCGTTTAATCTGAGTGAGACGTACAGAATCTAAATTATCTGCTTTAATCTAATTTATTTAAGTATCTAATAAATTATGCACGTGTATGTGTGTAAACATTCAAGATAATGGAGATTTAATTGTTTTCGAAAAATAGTATCATATTATATAGCAATTATTAAAAACGTATAAACAATAACGAACAACGGTTTATTTTTGGTGGCACTCGTGTTTTTGTTTGCAGTATACTTTTCGTAAATATGTAATTACACGGAAGAATAAAATATTAAACGAATGTGTTGGTGTGAAAGTTTCGGTAGTAATACGCGTACCTATAATACCATCATTATAGCATTTAGTAAAACGTGACTCCCCCACTTTATTGAGAAAGTGTAGTAATATAATGCGAAAACCTGAGAATAATATTATTATTTATTATAGGTAGGAACGCGCGCATTATATTCGGAAACCGCAATCGCTTCGAATTAATACAATAATCATAATTTTGTGTAGGCATACGAATACACAATATAATTACACTACATTATTATGGAGATGTCAATTAGAGTTATTGTTGGTAAAATGGTAAATCATCGCGGTACACGCAGACGCAATATATTGTATAAACATCAAAACATGTTTAAACATTATATTATATACGATGCAGTTTAATGTGCTCTGGCCTCTGGGTCTGTTTGATGGTTACCTATTCGTAGGCATTAATAGGAATTTAGATAGGTACTATTGAAGTATTGAATATTAATATTATACTTGCTGACGAGTGTGCCACATCGCAAAATATGAAACGGGGAAGAAAAAGAGAAGGATACATTTTTATATCAATCGGCCGCACTTAAATATTTGTTTTCAGCTTTAAAAATACTATCATATATTTATCAAATTTTTAATCAAATACAAGTATTTAATCTGGCAAAACAAAATATACAACCCACATCTGTATCTTACAAACATAGTTAACCTTTGAAGAATTAAAATAACTCATCACCATTCCACCCACTTATGCCTCACGCCCCTAAGTTAGTCATCCAGTAGATAATCAATAAAATAATATCCCTTCAACTAAAACTCACGATCCATAACTCATAAACATCTTTAACAATTGATTCATCTTGTGGTATCATGAAAATTCGGGGAAAGACTTTATAAGTCACAAACACTCCAACCTAAATTTGTTTCAATAAATGTATTGTACCTTGTAATATCAAATTAATACATTTTTTAAAAAAACTGTGCGTAGTGGTGGGGGGGGGAGTGCAAAACGAATCTTTCTACTATAAAAAGTCACAGGGTAATTACTTCGTTAACCACCCCTCCATGCCGCACATTATGTTTTATTTGCTTTACGAGCAGCTCCAACAGAGCGGGTCTTGGAGTGGCAATAGCCTCCTCAACGATGACACAGTCAAGGGCATGTACGAGGAATTGTAATAATTGTCTTTTAAAAATCAGAACGATAGCTCACTACGCCCAGAGTGCGTATAGCCATCACGGGAGATCTCAAATATTAAACACATACACATTATAGGTAATATTAGGTATATATTATGTTAACGTCTGGTCGCCACGCGGTAACACGATTTACGCAGTCAGTCGTCGTGCGGAGAGATAGCGATTGACGATGACGGTAACCCAAGCTTTTAGCGTATAACATTGTACAAATAACATAATATAATATAATATTATTATCATTATCGATGAATATTCAGTATACACCTATACAACTATTAGATATACGTATTATGCATATATTATACCTGTATTACAGATATATCGTATACGATCGACACATTTATGCATTTATGCATTGCACTGCCACTGACGGCGATGTCGTACCGTACTACACCACACCGTAGCGGCCGAGACTTTGTATTCTTGCAGCATCCCCGCCCTGCAGGTCCTGGTCGGGATCAATGGGGATCAGTCCGTGTTGTTTAGCGGCTTAGTGGATGTCACACACGCGGTTCTCGTCGCGCAGACCACCCAAGGCGATTGTGTGTGTATATGTGTGTGCGTGTGTATGTGTATAGGTGTGACGTGTGTGTGTGTGTGTGTGTGTGTGTGTGTGCGTGTGTGTGTGTGTGTGTGTAGGTGTGCAATCCGATCTTCGGTTCTGTCCAAACCGATTAGTCAGACAACGAGCTCCCGAACGGGCCTCCTCCTATTCCTCTATACCTAAACGTCGTCCTGCGTGTGTTTGTATATTATGTTAATATATATATGTTATAATAATCATTTTTCGTATGGATTTAATATATATATAATAGGTGGGTGACGGGTTTAACATTATATATCGACAGACGACGACGACGGTGTAACATTTCGACCGCTTTGCATGCATTGCTGCGCACCTTGTTAACGACGGCATAGTAACAACTAACAACTCATTATAATAAATATAATATTATAATATTATGTTGAACCTTCGCAGTCATCCTCGTCGTCGGTGGTACAGCAGTCTAATTGCGGAAACTTTGAGTCAAACGCATATTGAGTCTTGCTTATTTCTGGTGTTTGGAGGAGGGAAATACATGGGTCATATAGCTTCCAAAGTTTTAAATTTCCAGCACGTTAGTATACCGTGTGTCCACAAAAACCGGGTAATATATAACTCAGTTAATTATATTAGTATATTACTCAATACCTATACCCCATACATATTTCTGACTTCTGTTTGCGGGAAAAGAGACTAAACTATTGGATTATAAATTCCTTTAACTTATTGTATCCTAATTTTGTGGACGCATGGTACACTGGAATTTGGTACGATTATTATAGCATTTTAAAAGTCAATATAAAAATATTTTTCATCTTTAGCCTATAACTACCCGTTCCATCCGGGAGGTATCTAAATTTTCTTTATTTTATTATAAATATACAATAAAAGTTAACAATTTAACCATAGTTTTGATTTTATGCTGTTTAGATTATAACTTTATTAGGTATTGTGATAGATATCATATAGTACCTATTTATTATAAAGAATACAACTATTTAATATAATATTAGGTTAATAATGGGCTGATGGTAGAATTTTAATGTGAATTCGTTCACTTATTTATATTTTATATTAAAAGCTTTATTTAAAATAAAATCAAGCCCCAGAAAATTCTACTAAATATTCATCTATATAGTTCATGCATAGTAACTTTAAAATGTTTTTTAGTAGAGGTATAATGAAAATTACGTAATATAATATAAAATAGTAGTTTTATGCCTTTACGGTATACATTTGAGGTTGATGTTATGTATTGAGGTCTGATAACATCTTTATAACAGTATTCAAAGAAGGGTATAAGTTAATCAAAAAAATTAACTTGTGTTAGTTAATCGAAGTCAATATGTTAACAGCGTTAAAACATAAGTTAATACTTCAATAGTTAACGAACAATTATAATATTAACTCTGTAATTTTAGTTAATATAAAGAAAAATATTAACTTATCACAGTTAAAAATAAATTAATAATAATTATTATTTTTAATTATTCACAAATATAATGATTGTGTAACTTTCGATTTTATTAATAATAACTATACATATTGTTAAAAACGCATGCTTTAGGTAAGTACCTATGTACTAGGTATTCCTTGTTATTGCACACTATACAACTGCATACATTTTTGTCAAATAAATATTAAGTAAAATTGTATTTATTTGTTAATTTTTTCAATTTAAAATTAATGTATACAGCACGTAATAAGACAAAAAATAACTATTTAGTTACCTATAGTCTTAACTATACAGTTATAGATACGTTCTAACATGATAGAAAAAATAACGCATTTTCTTGCTTTTAGGTCTTATAATATGTTATATAATATACATAGTATATAGCTACGAAGATGTTCAATCACTCCCCCGCGACAACGTTTAGCGTTTACCCGACGCGCGCCAATCGACGAGCCGCAGCCGTTGCCACCGTCGACGACGCCCACTTTACACCACCAGTGCATATCCATTTATATTATATATATGCTAATTTAATCGGTTTTCAAATTGGAAAAAAATTAGGCAAAAGAACGCCCAATAAACGATTTTTTTTTATCGTTTGTACTAGGCACCAACAAATATAGGTACTGAAAACATAAAGGCGCGGGACAGTTTGCCCCAAATTTTATAAACATAAGGGGCGCCCGAAAATCTTATTTTAATCGATTCACCTATTATATTATCTGTAAAATATTATTATTTTTTGTCTGTGTGGAAGTGTTAACTAGTTTTATAATAAGTTTATGTGCACTTAGGTGGAAAGTAAATTTTAGGTACCTTATTAATATTACATACTACACATAAAGATGTTAATTCCGCAATTACGAAAAGCTAAAAGAAGGTATTAATAATGATAAATAAATATTGTTTAAAAAACAATTTCAAAAATATACAAAGTTTTATTAAACATGGTAAAATAATTTGGTCCCTAATTTTTTTAAAACGATGATACAAAAAAAAACTCCCATTTTTAAAATTATCGTTTATATAAAATTATAGCAACAACGCCATTTCCATCGAAAAACCGTTGAATTATAATTCTACATTATAATATATATATATTGTGCGTGCGTGCGTATACAAAATGTACACTGCACGGTCATGAACTGATGTTGTTATAATAATATGATAATGACAATGTGACATTTAAACGTATCGTTTTCCAATTAAAAACACGCGAATTACGAACGTCCGTGTGCGCGCAACACACAAAATACAATATCGTGAAACGGAACGACTCGTAAACCATACAATAATAATAATAATAATAATAATATGTAATAATTTGCATATTCGTGTGGTTATCGCCACAGTGACATTCGATAGCACTCCAGCTGACCTCTGCCATCGCATCATGACATGATATTTGTGCTCGTTTATTTATCGTTACTTACATCCTATTAACATTGAGTATATAATATTTATATTTATATATATATATATATATTAAACCTAGGTATATAATATTATAATATTATATAGTAATTGAGGCACATAGCACCTGCAGCACATCGCAGCAGCTCATTCTTGCACAAAAATTATACCTAAGTCGTTTTACCGTTAATTAAATTTATATTTAAAACCAAAATATAACAGCGTCCATAAACATTTTTTGAGATCAATGAAAATATCGTTTGATGTTAGAAATACTTCTACGAACCATGTATTACACTGCTAATATAAATGCGTAAAAATTATTTTTTTTATGGAAGCTTTAATACTCTCAATATTTTACTTTATTTTGACCAGTTATTAAACTATTAAATTAATTATTTTACATAGGTACAGGTACAATATATAGTCTATACAATGTCAAGTTAAAAATTCTAAAATAAATACGGGCCATTGTATACAAATAAATAAATTATAGCAGACAGTCGTCCTGGTAATGCGAAAAAGAACACCAGGAATTTTCTCTTTTTCTCTTTTTTAGTGTTTAAATGTTAACTACCTATTAAATATTAAGATATTATTAGTTTTTCACTAGGTAAACTAGTTATTTATAATATTTTTCTATGTTGACTATTTATAAAAAGCCGAACTTCACGCGGCGTTGGTTATGTTAAATAAAATAAAACTTGTAGGTTAGGTTATATGTCAAGTGTAGATCGTCATTGATAGGGTCACTGTAATATATGTGTTCAATTTGAATTTTGAATTCAAGATGATATACTCCTAATGTCTCCTATCATCGAGAGTATACAAAAAACGATTCTGAGCCGAGAAGTTTGAACTTTTTGGTACCTATAACCTTGGTTATCCAACAATTATTATTTTAATGATAATATTAACATTTTAACAAAATATGTGTTTTTTTTCTGATTATTTTCAAAAGTGCTGTGAAATTTCTATTGTTTTGGCTCACTGAAGTACAAACTAGATACAATTTTCTACCAGAGACCTCCCTCGAAGTCGATGATTGGAGCATATTTTTGTCTATTAGAAAAAGTGTCTACGGATACAAAAATGAAAGAAAATCAATAGCGCTAAGATCCTATAAAATAGACATAATATTATAGTGTCGAGTGCATTTGCAGTGCAATGCGCTGCACTCGAAACCCTCGGTGCAGCAGGCGCGTTTATATACTATACATCAAACTATAATATATATTATGTATATGCAAACGTAGTAATGCATGTTCTGATGTGAACCAGTCTACGTTGCAGGCTAAAATATCGTAAGTACGTATAATAAGTGATTCCATATAGGTGAACGGTTACATCCACACGGTGTTTTCTTCGCTTCTTCGTCCTCACACCGCGAAGAATGTGTCTCGTAAGCAGGTTAATATATTTATACCTACATATTATATATAAATATAATACGACCTAACCTTGCAACAAGACTGGCCAATCGCCGGGCTGCGAGACATTCCATTGCGTGCGTTTGTTATTTTATTTTTATTTTACCCGTCGCTGTATACACCTCTAATGTGTAATTATATTATCGTCGTCGTCGGATTAATTTCACTGTGTAATGAATTAGAAAACTATGGATGTTGCGGTCGTCAGTGTCGATTTCGGGACATTGGCATGCACCGTACAGGTCGTATATTATATTATAGTCGTCGTGAATCGTTTCTATATATTGTATATACATGCTGCATGAGTCTCGTGACGTACCTGTAATATATTTTACACACACGCACATATAATATGCGCTCGGTGGTAGAACGGACGAAAAAAATAAATACGATAAAGTCACAGTTCTGGCTATCGAGTTCCGCGGTCTTACTCATATATAGGTACGTGTTTTTTTTATTTAATATAATTTTTTTCACGACGCAGTTTTTACACACACATACATTATCTTATACACGTATAAGATATAATAATAATAATAACGGCGAGACACACTATACGGCTGCGAACTAAAATGTTGTTTACCGATTCGAACGGACGGGGGCGGCGATAAACGGTGTTGAGTGTGGATGACCGGCAATCTATAGGCGCGCTTAAATTATTATTATTATTATTATTACACGGATGGACGGACCCGTTCGGTTTTTTAAAGGGCGCGCGCGCGCCGCGGGTACAATTGATAGTTGGGTTTATATTTACATGATTTCGACAACGCTTATCGTAGCCGGTAACGTATACTGCAGGGTTATAGGAAATACGGATAAATGGAAGAAATATTAAAGCCGGTACCGTGTCTCTACAATTTCTAAGCAAGCCTTTTCCGGAACAAATGGCCAAAAAAATACTAACTAAATACCAACTACTACCAACTACTGGTATAAGAGACGTATGGAAATAAAAGAAATACTGAGAAATGCAAAACAAACTGCACTTGGTAATTTTATGTTCTAATATGATCTTTTTAACGACGTGAAACATCTGTTTATTCAGTAAAGCCTTACCTATGAGGTATACTGTATAGGTACCTACCTCATAACTCATGTTTTATGATTTAAATAATATCTTTTATTGAATTAAAAGAAAGTAGTTTCTCTACGAAGATAAATTGTACTTATATATATTTAAGCATTGTATTAAAAATCTAAGCTAAACCCAAGTTTCAAAATCATAATAGGTGATACGTATAATAGGTATTTAACGCACGTTCCTCGATAGAGCAGTCAACTGTTTTTTCCACATAACTTTATAAAATTTTATAAAGCTTATAAGCCTGTAACGAGGTAACCCGCAGATACACTTGCAGTATTTTCTTATCTATCTATTATAATGAATAAAGAAGTCAAATACACTTCTGCATACTATGTGATGTGTTCCAGTTCCGAAAGAAAATAAAAAAGAAGACTAAATCTCGGTTTTCTGATTCGGGTTCTTTTTACTGCATAACAGACTTAAAATAACATTATTTACGCGCATGAGCAGTAAAAAAATAATTTTATATTACATCCACTCTTTTGTTTATGAATTTGGAATACATTATATTATATAGGCCATGACTTTGACTTGTAAGGATATTTTCTGTATTAAAAACTGGCTGATTGTGTGCGAAGTTTCATCAAATCATACGGAAGCAAATGTGTATTTTTCAAAAATAATCGTAGTATTTATTCTTTTACATTGTAAAAAACCTGAATCAAATTCAAGGTCATCTGGCTGAAGGTACCTTAAGAGGACTTTTTTACGATAATTTAATGTTTAAGCAAGTTATACGTATATAACATAGCATAATTTAAAAATGCTCATAACTCACTTAAAAACTGTATAATTGTAAAAAACTAACATACAAACACAGATAATGTTCTTACCATCAAGTTTCAAAATAGGTCGCTTCACTCTAATGTTTAAATTAACGGAGCTAAAGTAATCTGCTGAGCCTAAATTTGCTATATTACGCACTTGTAAGACGAAAACAACTCAGCGGGTGTGACGTTCTCTTAAATCATTATCACGCTGTAGGCATATAGACAATTTATTTATTTATTTTTGCGCTTGTTACCAATCGTTTATGTAAATATAGAAAATACGAAAATCACACAAAATATGTTT